>CAUOFW020005169.1:740199-1302127 GCA_963454935.2 Ilex paraguariensis | reverse complement strand
GGGGGGGGGGGGGGGGGGGAGGAGAGAGAGAGAGAGTTGGAGGAGGAATACTTACAGGCCGGTGACAAGGTAATCAGAAGAACAAGTGATCATAGCCCAACTACATGGGTCTACGGAGTCTTCATCCCAGTTGCTAAGAACTCCATGAGGGTCGTTTAAAGAATTCTTTATACTAATCAAAGCTTCAACTGCAATAATAACAGCAAAACCCACATATCATTACACCAAAAATCATTGTAAATAAGAAAAACAAAGAAGGTTGTGTTTGTGCAAGATGTGGAAAAGTAGTACCTTCATGATTTCGAGGCTCATATGAGAGAGAAAGAGTTGGAAAAAACAGAGCCAAGAACAGAACAAAAAGGCTACGATTAGCAAGAGACATGGTCACTAAAAGCAAATGATCAAGAAAACATGTTACAACAACACCATGAATGTGTATGGTGAGTTACTGAGTTGGGTAGTCTTTTTACTCTTTGTGTGGGTGTTTTTGTTTCTAGTTTTCTCTACTCTCCCGAGCTTTTTAGAACCTGTCTGAGTTCACCATCTTTGTGCGGAAGTGGAGGAAAATATAGAAGTGTAGAGATAGAAAAAGAGAGGCGCATGTTAGCAGTCTAAAGAGAGAATTTATGCGCATAGTATCCACAGTCCACTGATTGTCACTCTCAAATTCTGAGCTTCCACCCTCCTGAGTCCTACTGTCACTGACAATCCGTATCAACCCCACCTGATTCGTCCTCCTCTCTCTCTCTCCCTCCCTCCCTCAGACATACAAACAGTCAACAAACTCTCTGTGTGTCTCAGTCTCTCTCTCTCACACACACACACTGCTTGTTCTAGCCAAAACAGCAGAGAAGGTGAAGCCGAGAAACAAAGGCAAAAATGGGGTTTTGGGTGTTGATGTGAGAGGTAACGCATAGAGTTTTGGGGCGCAGTCTATATTTTGCTCCTTTCGATACTTCATCATAATAAGATAAGACTAGACAAAACAAAGCACTGTTAGGATCCCCTAAATTATGATGGGCTTTGTATTTTAATTGTGTTTTATTTTAGAAAACTTCTGGATAAATATTACTTTTTCTATAAATATCCATTAAATTTTATTATTTTTATTTTATATTAATAAAATCCTATTTTTAGTGTTTTATTTCAATAAAATGTTATTATCTTATATTTTAATTTTATCCTCAGCTTTTAATTACTAAAACCTTTTTATTCTTATCTAGTATATACATTTTGTTGGTGGAGATTATGCATTAGAATTTTTTTTTTTTGTCATTTTGTTCTCACTTTTGACTCGTTGAATAATTGTTAGAGCTAAGAAATATACCACTATTATGTATCAAATGTCATTTTTGTTGTCATCCCTTTTTTATATTAGTTAATTTACTTAATTTTGTTTTAGAAATAATGTAGAATTTTTATTGAAATTATCATTATAGACACATAATATTTACTTCAATCGCGATTCTAAAAACACTAGAATTCTCATCGTAAAACTCTTCTCAATTGAGAATATAAGTGATCCAAAGCCCTCAATTGCATCGCATAATGACAATTCTAAAAAATATTAGTAACTAAATTTTTCATAAAACTAAAAAGTAGACAATACATAATTTAAAATACAAGATGTCGGACATGTATGGATAGAAGAAAACTAATGTCATATCTCAATACATTAGATGTCAATATTTATTAAGAGAATAATAGAATTAGAATTCAATAGAGTATTTATGCAATTTAGGGCTTCATTTAGATAAATTACCAAGATTAACACTTCGTTAATATAAAATAAAAATGATAGGACTTAATGGGTGTTTAAGAAGAAAAAAAGTAATACTTATTATTAAAATTTTCTTTTATTTTTCATTAATTGGGCTGCAATTCTCTATAATTGTGGTCCTAATTTGAACAAAATTACATAAAGGCCCCAATGATATTGAGAAACTAGATGAACTGAATTTTATATTTGAGGATAAAGACACTTTTTTGTCTAATTGAAGCCAAAATTTCCCATTTTCTCTATTGTTTTTATTATTTTTAATTTTTTCATTCAATCAAATAAGGATAAAATAATCATTTCGCTAATAAAATTTATATTTTTACAATTGTGATAAGTAGATTGCATCATTTCAAGCGGTCGTTATTGATGAGCCCAAAAATAACTATCCAAGTCTAATCAATCAAGAGAGACTCACGTCACCTTGGAGTCCCAGTTAAGGGAAAGCCAAGGGGCGCCACCCAAGGGCTACCCCAAAGGGATCCTCTCTCTCCTTTGTCCTATGTTCCCTCTCCTGCGCAGCCTCGTGGAGTCCTTCGCCCTCGTGATTCTGTGACTCCAATTCAAGTCCAGCACCCACAAACTCAAGTCCAACCTAGATCAGGATCTTCCTCCTACAAAATAGGAGCACGAGAGAGAGAATATCGGGTTATGCTAGGAGATCTAATTTTATTTTATTTGTACTTACCAAAATAGTAAAAGTCCTCTCTCTCACGTCACCGTCTTACCAAAACCTATATAATATAAGTCTTCTCTACGTGAAGGGCATGACCTTGAGACATCTACAAGATCCTTACGCATACTACACCTCCCTGTACACATTGCTCTCCTCTTTTAAAGCATTATAATACTCTCGATTACACTATTTATCAATAAAAATTTTTGATCACTGCTACTATTCTTGAGAGTGGAGTAGGTCACCTGGACCGAACCACTATAAATCTGTGTGTTGATTCTTTTATTTAATGTTTTGCCATTAATTGTCTATTTATTACTTATGAATTGTGTCTCTTGATATAATGGACTGTTGATTTTACGCAATACTAATTTGTGCATCATCGGTTATGTTTTATTTAGTCAGACTCAAATAGTATCACTACAATGAATCCATCACATTAATATGAGACTAAGCTTTTATTCCACGATTTCGTAATCTTTTATTGTTTGTTCATGTCCTGTTAAAAGTAAATTAAAACTAACAAAAGTGTGGCAGCCGAGCCTATAAAGAATCCTACTTTAGGGCCCATATCATCCTCATAAATTAAAAGGAGAAAGCAAGCAAGCAACAGTAAGAAAAGAGAAGAGACACGAGGGTACGCAGGCAGTCAGCTTGGGACTTTTAACAAAGGTGGTAATGGTATGTTAACAACTGACATATATATATAAATTTGATTTAAAAAAAAAAAAAGTTTCCTAGTCTAAAAGTTTTTGATTCACAAACTAAACAGCAATAGTCCTATTTGAAGCTAGCTTATTAGTCAAGCCGGTTTGGATTTTGCTTTTTTTTATCAGTTTATACTGTAGTTTTTGAGACCTTAGGTTGTTTCAAAGAACCAATTTTATGAGTTTTTCGGCTTTTTTGAGTTTTTTTGGCGGATCTCACATGACTTTTTAATTTATTATATTTATAAAATATTATTAGCGACGTAAAAAAAAATTAAGATTTTTATTTTAGGAACTATTATGTATAATATATATATATATATATATATATGATTATTTTTTTATTTTAATACAAAGAATATAAAAAAAGCTAGAAAATCACTCTAAACAAACTTATTCTAACTTTTTTAGTATTTTAAAGAATACTCCAAATAATTTTGGAGAATTTTTTTACTCTAATTTTTCAAGCTGTAAATTTTCACTTAAAAAAATCTAACTTCAAACAAGGTTAATCATATAGGACACATTCAAAATAAGATGACTCAAACGAATATAATATCTACATTACTTGATTTATTATATCCAGTAAAAAAGCATATTATCCTAGGGGAGAGTATATTGGGAATTGTAAAATCCAAATCTTTGTTGGGGTGCGTTTATTCTTCCACGAGGTGGGGAATGGGAATTGATTCTTCCACATTAGCTGCTTTTCTCTTTCGGGTGCCCAAATTGGGGCAGAAAAGCCATTTGGGGAATGCTTTTAAAGCAAAAGCTACCCACACCCGTGCCTTCACATTCCTTGCCCCACCATTATGCTTTTTTTTTTTAGTTTAATAATTAAGAATATTTTAGTTAATTTAAACACACAATTTTATTATTTATTGATTATAAACTAATACTAAATTTTATATTCTCTAATATTAATGAAGTCATTATATTATACTATGAAGAATGCTTCATTTAAGAATAATCATATGTACGAAATATTGCTGCTATGCCATTGTTACAAGAGTATTGGCATTATTAGAATATGGTTCTGATACCAAAACATAATTTTTCGGTATCACAAAACGAAAAAGTTCTTCATCATTGATCTCAGTGTGATTTACATGTAATTGTTGGTTTTAAAAATAATAAAATAGAGGCAGAGTATACAATAATAGAATTATAATATAAAGAGCATTTTGCTAGTAAAGACGAACAAATGAATAAGTTATCCACAAGAGATTTTTTTTTAATTCAATGATTAGGGGTCTCTCAACTAATTTATACACACATCGATTAATCATATTTTTTATCTGGTCAAAAATAAATTATTCACACTAAAATTAAGATATTGACAAGGAAATACCCCCGTGACAACATAGTTTGGAGTTGCACATTGCATAGTGGCGAACGTTTGCATTGTACTTGAGAAAAACAATCTCAACATAGTTTAGAATTCAAAATGACATCTAGCTGGGATCTTGGGTTTTGGGGCTCAACCTGAACCAATGAATTCGGATTCACCTTTGAATTGAATCTGAATTTTTAGCCGAGAGTGCTTAACCTAAGAATTGAAAGTTAATTAAAAATTTGAATATGGGGACAGTTCGAGTTGTAACCCAAGTTCACAAAAAAAATAGAAGATACTCAATCCAAAATCAGAATTATCACTCAAGTTGGTGATCTAATGGTAAGATGATTATCCTTGATTCTCATATTGTTATTAAGCAGAGTTCGATTTATAGAGTGCATCATCACTTATGATTTTAAATCTGAAGCTTACTATTGAAAGTGAGGAGTTGAGAAATCCGACTGTTTATCAGATGTTGGTAAGTAGACTTATCTACCTAGCCAACATTAGGCTGGACATTTCATTTGTAATCAGCCGAGTTAGTCAGTTCATGCACAAGTCATGTCAGTCTCATGTGAATGCAGTATATCATATTTTTTGATACCTCAAGTTTTGTCCTGGACTGGGATTGTTCTATGCATCAAGGTCTCAGAACGATTCTCTAGCCTGTTATTCAGATTTAAATTATGGGAGAACTTGTGACGGTCGATCTACTACGGACTTCTGTACTTTTCAAAAGACTCATCTTATTTTTTGGAAGAGCAAGAAGTAGATAGTTGTCTCTCGTTCATCAGCAGCGGTAGAGTATCGGGCACTGACACTTAGCACATGTGAAATTATTTGACTAAGTTCTATTCTTGACGAGTTGAGATTTCTAGTGATTTCTTTATCTATATTATATTGGGATAACCAATTTGCTATTCGACTTGCTTCTAACTCCGTCTTATACGAGAAAACAAAGTATATAGAGATCGATATTAATTTTTTTCAAGAGAAGGTCAGCTACAGTATTGTCATTCCATCGTTTGTGGGGCCTAATGATCAAATTGCAGATGTCTTCACCAAATCTGTCACTTCATCTATTCTCTAAGGTTTTATTGTCAAACTTAATTTAATTGACATTCTACACCTAGCTTGAGAGAAAGTGTTGGAATTATAAGCTAGTTATTAACTTTTTATTTTTTTGCCCTTGCCATAGTTTTTATGTCTTACCCAAATTAGAGAGGTATACTGATCAGTTACACTTTTATTTGACTATATATACAAAATTCTGCACTCAATTTGTACGTCTTTTTTACTCTCAATAATTCTAGTTTTTCTATTTGGTTATATTTATATGTTGTTTTAACACTTTGATAGCCATTAAAAAAGTTATCCTACTGGGTTAGTGAACTCATAAGATTGAGCCTGGAGGAATAAGTTTGGGGTGATTGCAGTTAGAAGTTTAATATTGTCTATTTAATTTCAGACTATGTTAATTTTCATTATGTTACGCTACTCTTAGGAATGTAACTTTATTCTGGGTATTTTTCAATTGTGGTCTAATATTACAAGAAAAATTATGTCTCATGGATGGTTTACTCGTTAATGACGCCAGATTAGTATAAAATAAAATTTAGGTGTGAAAAAATAATATCAGAATCTAAGAATTAGATCTTACACGAAAATTGTAAAAAATGGGTTAGCCAAAATAGCAGTTTGTGCAATTTTACTTAAGACATTATTAGTGAGCATATTTGACTAATATTATTATGTAGAGTTTACTTTGATATTAAATATTTATAAAGCTAACCGTTTAATTAATATAGGCATAACATCTTGGGATGATATTTACATGGCCGGGAGTAATATGGAATCATATTACTCCGGGCCATGTACATGACTACAATATGATTCATGACGTGTCTAGTATGGCCATTCTTGCCCCCAAGCTAACCAACAAAAATTAGTGCATAATAAGTTGACAGTCACAATTAAGGGTGGTCTGCAGAGGTATTAATATTGAAAGAAACCCAGTACTATGCCAGGACATCTTAGATTGAATGGCAGTGCATAATATCCCGTGGTCACCTGTCAGGGTTAATGTAGAGAAACCAGTCGAGGTCTATCATCCAAATAACAATAACGGATGACTTGACCCAGAACCTAACGAACCAAATATGGCCCCTGCAACCTGAGTTGAATCACCATGCTCCTTCTGTGGGTTCAGCGAATGCGCCTCCGAAAAAGGGGGCGTGAAACTTGTGATTCTCTAACTTTCTTGTCGGCATCACTGCCCTAATAAATTTTGATTGTAAATAGTGATAACACTTGAGATAGTGAAAGATGTATNTTTCTTGTCAGCATCACTGTCCTAATAAATTTTGATTGTAAATAGTGATAACACTTGAGATAGTGAAAGATGTATATAATAACTGCATACTTATCCTAGACCCTTTTGCTTGTACATAGTGGTGACATCTATGATAGTAAAATGAAATGTATATATATTGCTAACTAAGTTAAATTAAAGTCATGCTTAGCTTTTGTTATGAATGTGATAGTATTTAAGTAAATTCACTCACAATATCATGAACCATGGACAATGTTATAAGGTGGATGAAACCAGAAGCAAGAGACGTCCATCAATAAGGCAATAACCAATCACCTCCGGCACCATGAGTGGCATTTATCGGTGCCCAAGAGAATTGACCACCTTGGCTCGGCAACAGGCAGGAAACCGGGGTGTACTTATACAACAAAGACTACTCAGATTAACGAATGAGGCACACTACTTGTATGTAAAAAATAGTGTTATAGTCTTGGGAAACCCTTCTAAATAGGAAAAGAAAATGTACTGTGCAAATATAAATATGTATTAAAAAAAAATTTCAGATCAGGCTCCAGCCAATTATATTTACTTAACACTGTCATGTGCTTCACACTAATTGCATGAAAGGAAATATTCACATCCAAATCCCTTTTGAGTGATGTTGCCAAATTCTCCAAACATAATTTGATTAAAATGAAACATCCACGTCCAAAAACCAAGTGGTTTAAAGTAAGCTACTAGTATTGCTATATAAAGAGAACCAACCTCTTCCCCAGAAGACCAAGGCTCATGGTCAACCGTGTCGGTCTCAGAATGCCCACGGCAAAAGGGAAACAAGATTCACCTTCCAAACAGCTTGGGTGTTGCATTCCCAGCAAAACCACCAATATCTGGTCCTGAAAGTGGCTGACCACTAAGCCCCTGCCCCTGATTTCAAACTGTAATTTATCAGAGCAATGCATTGTGTTTAAAAGTCGAACATTTAAGCAGCATATTAACTCAACATTGACGAAAATTCATTTTTCCCCTCGCAGCAAATCTGAATCTGTAAACCAAAATAAGTGATGTCTCAACGAGGCAAGTCACTCAAAACAAGAGCAAAAGGATGCATATAGAGGAATTCTAGCATAATGTATTTCTTGTATAAGAACATTTAATTACAGTAGTACTAAAGGGTGTGCAACCCATGTAGAAAATTCATCTTTAAAGGGAAACATCAACGTGCATATACACAATCTTTAATATATATGTCCATAGAACAAGAGTGGTGTACGTTTCTCCGGTAATCAAAAGAAAACATGATACCAATTAATCCCAAGTATTGGTCAACTTTTGGCTGATGAATTACATTATTTTTAATTTATTCTAACCAGCCATATTCTGCATATAAAATATACACAAAGGATCTGTTAATCAACATAAAATAATTCTTTAAACAGTAATAAAACCAGTGGTGAACAGAGGTGAACAAAGAAGGAAATGAAAGAAAAGAGTAGAGGATTGGAGAGAAAAAAATGTCTTATTTCACTCAACTCGTTAGGAGAATATTACAAGAAGTATTTATATGNAAATGAAAGAAAAGAGTAGAGGATTGGAGAGAAAAAAATGTCTTATTTCACTCAACTCGTTAGGAGAATATTACAAGAAGTATTTATATGCAAACTCACCGTCATTCTAGCATCACTTAAATCTAACTAACTCTAATTAAAATACTTCATAACTAATAACTAATTTTGTAACAAACTATAACAAACTAACAATAACAGCTGGCTCTCTGTTGTTGACATGTCTTATTTCTTCAGGCCCCCTCAAGATGGAAAGTGGATGTTTAACACACCCATCTTGCTAAGAAGAAGATGAAATTGTTGTATACCAAATGGCTTAGTGAATGCATCACTGAGCTGATGAGCAGAGGAGACATGAAGAGTCTTGACCACCCCTTGTTGAACCTTATCTCGGATGAAGTGACAGTCAAGTTCAATGTGTTTGGTACGCTCATGGAACACAGGATTAGCTGCAATGTGGAGTGCAGCCTTGTTGTCATAGAAAATCAAAGCAGGTTGAGGATGATAAATCTGGAAATCAGCTAGCAGAGCAAGTAACCAAGTTAATTCGCAGCAAGTAGAGGTCATAGATCTTTACTCTGCTTCAACAGAAGAACGAGACACAATTGTTTGTTTCTTGGACTTCCACGAGATTAGAGAAGGGCCAAGAAAAACACAAAAACCAGTGATGGATCTTCGGGTGTCTGAACAACCTGCCCAGTCTGCATCGCAAAAACTTTTGAGATTCAAGTCTGAAATGTTGGGGAAGAAGAGTCCTTGTGCTGGTGTAGATTTGAGATAACGCAGCACATGATGAACAACATCTAAGTGTGATTGTCTAGGCTTATCCATGAATTGACTCAAGATCTGAACTGCATAGGACAAGTCTGGTCTAGTGAAAGTTAAGTAGAGTAATCTGCCTACTAATCTGCGATAAGAAGAAGGTTCTGCCACCTCAGGGCCAGAATCTTTATTAAGTTTCAAATGTTGCTCCATGGGAGACTTTGCTAGACGAGCACCAAGAAAACCAGAATCCTGCAGAATTTCCAANTCTGCCTACTAATCTGCGATAAGAAGAAGGTTCTGCCACCTCAGGGCCAGAATCTTTATTAAGTTTCAAATGTTGCTCCATGGGAGACTTTGCTAGACGAGCACCAAGAAAACCAGAATCCTGAAGAATTTCCAATGCAAACTTTCTTTGACATATAGAAATCCCTTTTGAGGACCTTGCCACTTCAAGTCCTAAGAAGTATTTGAAAATGGCAAGATCCTTAATCTAAAATTGACTATGGAGAAAGACTTTAAGATCATCAGCAGCTGAAATGTTATCTGTAGCTATGATATATCATCCACATAAATCAGCATAGCTATGAAATAAGAATCAGTACTCTTAGTAAAAAGAGAATAGTCAGATTTGGACTGAGTAAACCCATGTCCAAGTATGGCTGCTGAAAGTTTAGAGAACTATTGTCTTGAAGCTTGTTTGAGCCCATAAAGGGACTTATTCAAACGACATACTTGATGATCCTTTGTTTTGGCATAACCAGGAGGAAGACTCATGTATACTTCCTCAGACAGATCACCACGAAGAAAAGCATTATGTACATCCATCTGGAATAGGTGCCAGTTTCTAGCAGTTGCAATAGCCAGAAGACACCTGATAGTAGTAGCTTTAGCAACAGGTGAGAAGGTTTCAAGATAATCTAGGCCTTCTCATTGAGTGTATCCCTTTGCCACAAGTCTAGCCTTGTATCTTTCAATAGTACCATCAGCTTTGTATTTGATTTTGTAAACCCATTTGCAGCCAATGGGAATTTTGTCCCGTGGCAATGAAGTGAGGGTCCAAGTATTGTTAGCCTCAAGGACTTGTATTTCAACTTTCATAGCATCACTCCATTCAGTGTGATGAATGGCTTCATGGAAAAACTGAGGCTCATAGTTAGATGAAATGGTGAGACTAAAAATACGATGTGAGTTGGACAAGTTATCATAAGATAGAAAATCAGAAATGTCATGTGCTTTACCCGACACAGAAGACAAACTGGATGGCTGTGAAGAGATAAGCTGGCAATGATAATCCTGCAAGTAACTAGGATGTCTCCTATTTCTAGTAAGCTGTCTAGTAGTATGAGGAATAGGAGTAGGAGAAGGAGAAAAGAAGAATTTTCAGAGGAGGAAGAAGTTTCAGTGGGAACACTATGAGTTTCAGTGGAAACACTATCAGAAGAAGTATCGACAACTGGAGTAGGTATCACTATGGAATCCTGAGAGAATTGAAGGTTGTTAGAAGAAAAAGGAAAAATGGACTCATAGAAGATGACATCTTGAGATAGGAAAACAGTCTTGGTAGTATGGCCATACATCTTATAACCCTTCACACCAGGGAAATACCCAATGAATATGCATTGACTAGCCCTGGAGTCAAATTTGGACCTGTTATGTGCAAGAGTAGCAGCATAACAAAGGCAACCAAAAACCTTGAGATGAGAATAATTGGGTTTTCGAGAAAACAAAATTTTATATGGAGATTTTCCTAAAAGATTTGGGGTTAGAATGCGATTGATCAAATAAGCAGCAGTCAATACAAAATCTCCCCNATATGGAGATTTTCCTGAAAGATTTGGGGTTGGAATGCGATTGATCAAATAAACATCAGTCAATACACAATCTCCCCAGAAAGAAGGAGGTAGTTGAGCTTGAAATCTAAGAGCTCTAGCTACTTTTAAGAGATGTTGATGCTTCCTTTCTACTACTCCATTTTGTTGGGGTGTTCCAACACAACTAAGTTGATGTATAATGCCTTGAGAGGAATAGAAAGATTTTATTGCAAATTCCAGTCCATTGTCTGTTCTTACAATCTTTACTTTAGTCTGAAATTGAGTCTCAACCAAAGCAAGAAATGAAACCAACAAAGATCGAGTCTCAAATTTGGATTTCATCAAATAAATCCAAGTACATTTGAAAATNACTCCATTTTGTTGGGGTGTTCCAACACAACTAAGTTGATGTATAATGCCTTGAGAGGAATAGAAAGATTTTATTGCAAATTCCAGTCCATTGTCTGTTCTTACAATCTTTACTTTAGTCTGAAATTGAGTCTCAACCAAAGCAAGAAATGAAACCAACAAAAATCGAGTCTCAAATTTGGATTTCATCAAATAAATCCAAGTACATTTGAAAATATCATCCACAATGGTTAGAAAATATTGAGAACCATCCAAGGATGGAATAGGAAATGGACCCCAAATATCACAATGTATGAGCTCAAAAAGAACAACTGAAACAGTATTACTAGCAGGGAATGAATTTCTATTTTGCTTTGCATAGTGACATATACTACAATGACTATCTTGAGAAGTAGTAATGTCAGAAAAATCCTTATGCAATAGTTCTAATCTTCGTGAAGACAAATGACCAAGTCTAAAATGCCATAAGTTGGAAGACACTTCTGTTTGGTGGTGAACTGATGAGACAGAGGAAGAAAATTGTTTATTTGGTTTCTGCAGAAAGATGTACAAACCATTTCTCTCTTAACCCATCCCAATCGTCTTCCATGTTTTGATAGGTCCTGGATGAAACAAAAACCAAGGAGAAACAGAAAACAACAAGAAGAATATTGTGTGAGTTTACTTGAAGAAACANAGGAGAAACAAGAAACAATAAGAAGAATGTTGTGTGAGTTTACTTGCAGAAATGAGGTTAAAACTAAAAGAGGGAACACAAAGTACATTAGTTAACACAATTGATTTAGAGAGTTTGACAGTACCAACATGACTGACTGACATGGTACTTCCATTAGGTAGTGTCACTGATGACTTAACTGTGGAAGTGATGGAATCAAGATGAGAAACTTAACACACAATGTGATCAGTTGCTCCTGTATCTATAATCCAAGAAATGGAATTTGCAAAATCAAAAGAATTGACCAAGGAAAGAGAGGGATGTTGAGGAATGGTTAAGGAGTGTGAAGATGCATTACCTGTCATGTTTAGTAATGACTGAGTATGAGAGCCCCTTATGTGATTTGCAAAAGACTGACAAGCAGTGTTAGATTGAGGTTTCAAAAGCGCTAACAGTTGCTGAATCTGATCATGTGTGATTGATAGTTGAGGATCTGGTTTTGCCTCGAATTTGTCTTCAACTATTGGATTCTCATTATCCATATGTCCACTGACTTGATTTGCCCCCTCTTGGATTATTCTTGCCTTTGTTGAAACGAAAGCCTAGAGGATATCCATGTAATTTGTAGCACTTATCAATAGTGTGCCCCAGAATACCACAATGTGAACAGGTTGGCCTGAATTTGTTGGAAATCTGCTTATTGCCACCTTGTTGCTGCTTATTTCCACCTTGTTGTGCAGAAAATGATCTACTTAAGAAAGCTGCAGATTCAACACTAGAAGGAATTGATGAGAACACATCTCTTTGCCTTTCTTCTTGAAGAACCAGAGAAAAAACTAAGGCAGTGGATCTTGGAGTAGTATCTGACTTCTGATGTGAGAGAATGAATCATTCAATCCCATTAGGAATTTAATGATGTAGTCTTCTTGTTGATACTCAATTAGAGTCTTCAAAGCTCCACAAGAACATGTAGGTAAAGGTCGATAGTTCATCAACTCATCCCAATAACCTTTAAGCTGAGTATAATATGAACTCACAGTAAGCTGATCTTGCATCAGAGATGAGATCAATTTCTGCAATTGGAAGATCTGTAGTCCATTTGTTTGAGAGAATCTTTCTTTGAGATCATCTCAAATCTCCTTAGTTGAATTCACATATAAAACACTCTTCGCAATGCNAGAGATGAGATCAATTTCTGCAATTGGAAGATCTGTAGTCCATTTGTTTGAGAGAATATTTCTTTGAGATCATCTCAAATCTCCTTAGTTGAATTCACATATAAAACACTCTTCGCAATGTCCTTCGACATAGTGTTTAAGATCCAAGAAATCACCATATTATTGCAGCGAACCCAAGGATTGAAGAGAGAATCTGTCTCTGATGGTTTACAAGCAGTTCCATCGATAAATCCTACTTTATTTTTAGCACTTAGTGCCATAAACATGGATCGATTCCAGGAATTGTAATTATCTTTTGTTAATGGTTGAGAAACCAGTAATGCACCAGACTGTCTCCATGGTGAAGAAAGAATGGATGAGAAGCATCTTCGATCTGTCTTGAGGAAGAAGATGCAGAATTCGAAGTTGTCTGTGTTTCGGCTGTTGCTGCCATTGATGAGGAGTAAACTTTGCAAAGTAAAGCTTTACGGAGGAAGCTTGATCTGCTCTGATACCATGATAAAACCAGTGGTGAACAGAGAAGGAAATGAAAGAAGAGAGTAGAGGATTGGAGAGAAAGAAATTTCTTATTTCACTCAACTCGTTAGGAGAATATTACAAGAAGTATTTATACACAAAATCACCGTCATTCTAGCATCACATAAATCTAACTAACTCTAATTAAAATACTTCATAACTAATAACTAATTTTGTAACAAACTATAGCAAACTAACAGTAACAGCTGGCTCTCTGTTGTTGACATGTCTTATTTCTGCAAACAGAGGTTAAGGTTTAATTATGTGCCTCATACCAGAGAAAGAGAGGTTCACAGGCTGAGAAGTCTGTTATAAACCCCAAATGAAAAATCTGCAAAAGCAAGACATAACGCCAAGAAGACTTCTTAAAGAGAAACTCTAATCCAAGGATATCTCTTGCTGAAATTACCCTCCAAACAATCTCTCATCGATCTAAGACCACTATTGGTACGATAACACACACTTCAATGTCAAGTGTATGAGTTCTTGAGATGAGCCCATGAATTTCATCAAAAGAAAAGGGAAAACAAGAAAAATCTTTTTAACAGCAAAGAGATAGATCTCTGATAAAATGTTTCAAAGATGAAGTATACAAAAACTACGACTATTGATTCTATCCCACAAGTACCCTGCCAACGTTACTTTCACAGTAATCAACACCAGCCACTTGATAGACCCTATAGAGTAAATGAAATATGGCCTCCCGCTCGAGGGAAGGGCAAGGGGAGATTAGATTACCTACTTTATTCTTTCCATGCCAACATTGCAATTTGCAAGGGTAAAACCCATCATGAGTCTAGTGCAACAGTGTTGACTGTAAAGAGAATTGGAAACCATACATGATTTTCAATAATTTGAATTCTATCCAATAAGTTCGGCGTGAAGATGAAGAGAGCAAAATACGTGTGGATGTGGAGGTTCACAAACTGATACCTAAAGCTAAAAATATGATAAATGACAAAGGACCCAATGATTTATAGTGTATACCAAGTTTCACATATCCAGCTTTTCCAGACTGTACGATGGTAGAGATTGTTCCAATTGACTATGGTACTGTGCATATGGAATATGTTTGACAAATAAATCAAGCCTGCCACAAATCATGGAAACAATTTTATATCTTCATGAACTTTCCCAAGTAGGTGCACTGGATAAAGTAGTGACTCAGACCCAGAAATAACAGGTTCAACTCCACCAGATTCATCCAAGTCATGTGGTTAGTGACTAATTATGTGCATAAATGGAAACTACAAGTTTTTTAAATGTTTATTTTCAAGTTATGTGCAGTTAATGTATGCTGGGTTCACAAGCACTTTCACAGCACAAAAGCGTGATTTGAAATCCATGGTGCTGCAATAATCAAAAATAGTATGGGACTGTAGAAGAGAACAAATTACAAGGTCAGGTTTATTAAAGGGAAGGTATAAGTGGGTATTATAAGAAGGGCAACTGAGGATGTGATGTACATTATTAATATCAAGATGAAAAACACAAAACTCAATATTGTCAGCCCACGACACACAATACCCAAGCCACTTACCAGTTGTAGAACCATGGATATACTCATATGGAGATGCTCCCAAATAGAAAGGTTATCTCCTGTCCATGTTGCAGCATACCGTTGGCTACCTATAAACCCAGCTCGAGCAAGAACAAATGGGCGCTTGTTTTCATTAGCTAATTTCATGCCTTCATAAGTTGATCTTGCCATCAGCATACCATAAACCTGAATTAAGCAAAACAGCACCATTAGTAGAAGTTCGGAAGCATACATATCCATTGAAACAAAGAAATATCTACATCAATACATGATACTTTACCCAAATTTTAGGATTGTAATGTAACATGAAAAGAAATAGAGTCAAAGAATAATATATTGTGATAATACCGTGAGTGATTCTGACAACCACCAAGTTCAAGATCTCCCCTATGAACATAACTGTCAGGCATCGTCTTTGTTACAACCTGGAAAGAAAAGCACTGAGGCAAAGAACCAGTGGAAGAATTTGTTGAGAAAAAAAGTTCTAGCTTCACCTTAAAGACAACTGGCTCATTCATATCATTCCATATACCATCCACACCATTAGCTATGATACCTTTAACAAGACCAGCCCACCACAGACGAGCTTTTGACTGTGTAAAGTCAGGGAAAACACAAGGCCCAGGCCACACCTCCCCTAGAAACAGAGGTAAAATTTAATAAATTCAATGTGTTAGAATTTGGCTTTAAATGTTGAAAAAAGAAAGAAATATACCAACAAAAGGCCTTCCATCTGCTGTTTGAATCCAAATGTCTCTTTCAGAACCACTATCATAAACAAAGTAACCCTCTTCACATTTGATCCTGGGGTCAAGCATCCAGATTGCTTTGAAACCAGTATGATGAAGATCTTTTACCAAAGATTGTGGATCCGGAAAGCGCTGCTTGGATAAATCAAAACATCATAAAGAGCCCTTTTCTCAATGATCCATGATTGGACTGTAAGCAAATCAAATGTGATACAACATAGTTCAGTTATAACATGGCTGATATCTCCATAAATTTAAAGCATACATAATAATGAATTGCATGGCACATGAACTACCATCATCCATGCCTACATGTCAAAGTTTGTCCACAGCTGAATAATAACCCTCCAAAACTATTATATGAGCCTTCTAGGCTTCTGCACTTATTACCAATTGGTTTTTAAGTTCAGAGAGTTTGGGCAAACCTCTATACCCATTTAATCGATTTGAGAATTGGTTTCTCATTTGTCCATGCCTTAAGTGCACTTTGTTATGTCTTCTAATTCTTCTGGCTACATACCCACTTGCCAATGAAGGTCATTTTAACGGCCAAGTTACTTATAAAGGTGAATAGTTTTGTTATTTGGGTTTTGATTACTATAAGAAAACAATGATCGACAATGATGTTCTCAAAGGATTAAAGTGTATTTTGTTTAGTGACATGCTTCTATCATAGTAGTTGATAATTTTATAAACGATCACAAGACCAGTCTTATTTGTGAGTCTGAATCTCTGGGTAACTAAGAAATAGCATGCTTATTAAAAAGAATATGTCAAATACAAATATTAAGATGGACATAATGCAAAATAAGAAATGGTAAAAATAAAAATCAACACATTTGTGGAGCAACATAAATAGCACCAATTGAAAATAAATGAGTCACCTTGAGTTGTGCGGTGAAGTCTAACATTTGCAATACTAAGAAAAATTATATAACCGTTATCAACAAATAAAGCTAGGGGTACATGAAGACCAAAACTAGCATCGATCAAGAAACATAGATTTGCCTATCATAGGTATGAATCCTTGATATTGCACTTTTGAGAAGATGCAAAATGACTTAACATGGCATAGTTTTTCCATAATATAGCAATAACAATATTTTATGTGCTTTATGGTTAAATAATAATCAAGATAACCCAGATAAGGATAAATTCTAAGTTTCTAACAGAATGTGTTAGTATTTCAAAAATTTCAACAAACTCTTTTCGGTAGTTGCGAAAGCAAAAACTGAGGTTATGGCAATCCAATAT
This sequence comes from Ilex paraguariensis, assembly GCA_963454935.2. Lineage (NCBI taxonomy): Eukaryota > Viridiplantae > Streptophyta > Magnoliopsida > Aquifoliales > Aquifoliaceae > Ilex > Ilex paraguariensis. The sequence continues at coordinate 1,284,918 of CAUOFW020005169.1, read as the reverse complement.
GAGTACAACTTGGGAAAAATACAGTAATATTTAGAGGGAGTAACATCGTCATCAGCGATTTTTTGAGAACCATCACATCCAAAAAAAAGGAGAAAAGACATGCCCAGAACAAGCTCTCTAGTCAACAATACAGCACAACCTCGAATTGCCACATTTCAGATCTAAATTAAGTATCCAGCACATGGAGGGGTTGAAGCACCCTCAACAGTTTAGCCAAGTTATTTTGAAACTATTCAGCCAACATGAAATTTGTGTCCTAGATTAAAATCACAATCTACATTAAGAAGTATATAAGAATAATGCAAACAAATCAAATTGTATCACCATGTCTAGGAAATGAGTAAATAGCACAAAGTTAATTACCAACGAATCAGCCGAAAAGGTTGTATATTTATCATGAATAAATATTTTATATTTCATAAGGATTATTGAGAAGAACATGCTTGGTCAAAAGTGAAACAACAAAAGTCATTCATGTAGTCAATATCCATCCATATGACATCACAAGGTATACCCTTCTCCTGAAATGTCCTGGCAATCTGCACATGTGAATGGGTAAACCCACAGAAAAACTAGAAGCATAATGTTCAAACGTTGAAGTGACTACAAAGGAAAACAATAGTCCTATTAGCTATTCAGCTTAAGCAAGAAAGAAACCCCAAAAAATCTTTTACTTAATAAAGAGTGAGGGACGAAGTTCACATATCATCTCAATCACAATGCAAGAAAAAGAAAAAGAAAGAAGGTAGGAAGGAACGAAAAGGTATAATGTTTGAATGGCAACTGAAAGAAGCGCATATGGACAAGAGCACAAGCATATATGATAGGTAAATAATTTTGCAGAAACAGCATGAATTTAGCATAACACAAAGGACCAACCTCACGAACTCGTGCATCAGAGTCATAGCTCCAACGACATTGATGATAACCCAGGGACCTCTTTGGGGACATATAAACAGTTCCTAGTCCAAAAAAGACAGTCATCCCATCAAACTACCAACAGAGATACACACACACACACACACACACATATATATAGAGAGAGAGAGAGCTCTATGGCAACATAAAAATATAGTAGAAGGCTAACATTAGAACTAGATCAAGTGTTTATCTATCGCAAATGAATATCTGCCCCGATATCTGCAAAGTTTCTAAATAATCGAATTCTGATACCGTCAAACACAACTTACACAATATCAAACATAAATCAGATTCATTTCCTTGCCTCTGATGTCCTTCACCTCTCTTTCTCTCCTTGATACAACAACACCTTGCAACTTTCTTAGAGTCCTTTCTCATTAGCCTCACTTAATTGCCTAGCCACCTTCATTTAGAGGTGCTAGACTAAAATCTGAATAGAACATCTGATGTTTTTTCGCCAAGTAAAATTCAACTGCACTTACCTCGTAATCTAATCCACAAATTCACCCCAACTTGAAGTTCATAAATTAATGTGATTCCACCATATAGTCTCTCTTTTATGCGTTTTTAGAATTTCTGTTTAGATATGTGTACTATAAATTTCATGAGCTTATACATCACACTGTCACTTCTAGAGAGCCAAAATTAAGTATAACAAGATGGATGCATTCAAAGTTCATAAGAGAAACGCACATACACAGAACTAACTGGATCATCGAGAGAAGAAAGCTCACAGGTAAAGGATCACCTCGGCCTTAACTGTAACCTCGAATGGCTTAGGCCCTTCAAAAAATAAAGGAAACTCGGACACTCCTTTCTCTTTATTCTCCGGTGAAGGGTAAGGATTCACACTGCACCAAGGCACAAACCTAACTGGATCGTCAAGCTCCAATGCAAACTCTCCTGTATCCAAAAAACCAACATAAAACAATTCATGTTTACCCAAAAAAAACCATATCCCCAAACATACATAGAAACGTGAATGAAGAGAAGACAACAAGGTAATGGACCTGAAAATAAATGTAATGGGCAGCTGGGTAGTCTCTATGAGCATCAGTGGACGGAAGAAGTAGAAAATACTTCCCTCCACAGCGTAGATATTCTCATAATGGTCCTTATGAAACGAAGTCTCCGATAAATGGTTTCCAATCCAAAGATTTACAGCCTCGGAAAGACACCCAATTGCCTCAGAAGCCCAAGGAATGTCTGATTCACAATCAGCAGCCAAAGAAGAGTACTCGGAACGGAAACATTCATTCTATTGCGGCAAGTAAGCCACGAACTTCGAGTGTTCATTGGAATTGTTTATAAACATGAGAGCTTCATCAAAAGGTGTAGATTGGACATGGGCAAAGGCGAAGCAGAGGGTTTAGGGGGTGGGGGGGTGAGGAAGTAGTCCCGACCGGTGGGGGTGAGGTTGATGAAGACGACTTTGGAGGAAAGTGTGTGGAGGAGGTAGGAGGTAGGAGGTGGAAGGCCATAAAGTGGTGGCTGGCCAGTGGTGGGTCGAGTTGGAAATGATGCAGGGTTTATGGGGGGAGATGTAGTCCTGGACGAATTGGAGTGGGGTTGGTGGCGCATGGAGGCGGTCTATGGTGGTGCCTCCTAGGCTCTGCTCCCTCAGGATTTGAATTTTTTCTTCCATATGGTANTTGGAAATGATGCAGGGTTTATGGGGGGAGATGTAGTCCTGGACGAATTGGAGTGGGGTTGGTGGCGCATGGAGGCGGTCTATGGTGGTGCCTCCTAGGCTCTGCTCCCTCAGGATTTGAATTTTTTCTTCCATATGGTAGGGTAAATAAAATAAGGGCAATGTCTGAACACCCCTAACATAAAAATTTTCGGTTTAATCGTAAATTATATCCCAAAAGATTGTTCAAATTTTAATTTGTACTCTTAAAAATTAAAAATCTCAATTTATACTCTTAAAGATAAAAATTTATATCAATGTGCACTCCCAAAGATCAAAAATTTCAATTTACACCCTCAAAAATAAAAATTTATATCAATGTACACCTAAAACTAGTCGCCATCAATTTACTGTTTAAAACTAAATTGATAAATTATACATAAATCCCCTTATACTTATCACTTAATCATTTGGACCCTTTACATTTAGAATATTACTCCTACATCTCATGACGTTTGTGCACGTGTAACATTTAACACTCTTTCGTTGACATCTGTTAATATAACCGTTAAAAATATGATTTTATCCTAATAAAAAATTATAATTTCATATTACCTTTTTACATTTAGAATATTACTCTTACATCTCATAACGTTTGTGCACGTATAACACGTAACCCCTTTTCGTTAATATCTGTTAATATAATCGTTAAAAATATGATTTTATCTTAATAAAAAATTATAATTTCATATTACCCTTTATTTTGTGGATTTGATATACTCTAAAGTTCAAAATCAAGCTTATCATTTAAATGTCTAATAGAATGTAGGTATTTATATAATATTTTTTATATTCCAATAATTCTGTTTAGGTATTTATAATTTTTTATTAGGATAAAATTATATTTTTTAACGGTTATATTAACAGATATCAACAAAAAATAGTTACGTGTTACACGTGCACAAACATTTATGAGATGTAAGAATATTATTCTAATTGTGAAGGGATCCAAATAATTATGTGATAAGAATGAGAGAATCTAAATATAATTTATCAATTTAGTTTTAGGCAGCAAACTGACAGTTGTTGGTTTTAGGTGCACATTAATACAAATTTCTATTTTTGATGGTGTAAATTGAGATTTTTTATCTTTGGGGATGCACATTGATACAATTTTTTATCTTTGAGGGTGTAAATTGAGATTTTTTATCTTTGGGTGCACATTGATACAAATTTTTATCTTTGAGGATGTAAATTGAGATTTTTGATATTTTAGGGTATAAATTGAGATTCAAATAATTTTTCGAGATACAATTTATAATTAACCCAAAATTTTCAATCTAAAATTAATTTTGATTGTGCACCTCTAATTTTTATTTTTGCTAATTTTTATTTTTTTTAAAAGGGGTCAACTCTAAATAATTTTAAAATTTTACCTAAATTCCAAAAAAAATTGAAATTATAGTGACCCCACCTAAATTCACCCCCTGTTCACAAATGGTTTGTGTTGGGTTAAATCCATAAACCTATAATTTGGATTACAGAATATAAAATTATTAGGCCTAATCCGTGTCTGAAGGCACGGTGCGATTCAAAAAATATCGAGTACTAAATTTAGGTATAAAATAATAAAGCATTGAACTCAGACTTGTACTTAAATTGAAAGTCTAAAGTGTCCTCATAATCTGTGCTTAAAATTTTGCGATTCAAAAAAAAAAAAAAACCTTACATTGTTTTTTAAAACAAAACAATCAAATACTTAAAATAGACACGCTAGAAATAAACAAATACTAAATATTAATCGTGAACACGAAATAATCAAAAATTAAACTTGGACGGACACTAATTTGAAAGCCTAAAATGCATCCTTTAATACATCCTCATTTTACATAAATGATTAACAAAGTATTACTTATATGAAAAATAAAAATTCTAATAATAAATAGCAACAACCACTTTTTTTTAAAAAAAATAGGACAAAACTCGAACTTGAAAAATAAAAATTCACACCTCAATGATATTATCATTCTAAAAATTTCAACCAATATTTCCTAAAACTTGTTATTAGAAATTTTCATTCAATCCTGAACAATGTCACATCAAAATTATGAATCTGAAAGAGATGTAAATGCTCAATTTCGACATAGAGAAGAAAGTCGTTCAGATTTCTATCCTCTCTTTGATGATTCTATATATGATGACTTCTTAATATAAAGTCAACAAGCAGAGTTTTGAAATACAACATGAAACTGATTTTTTTTTATCAATCTCAAAAAACAAATAACACAACTGATGGATGTGAATAAGTGATCAGTTTACTAACATCCATAATACTTGCCTCATCCCATTATGCCATTTTATTTATTTTTTTTGAACCTAGAACATGATTTCTTTCATTTAAGTAGGAAAATCTGAATTACAATCAGTAAGAAGAGAAGCCTTTAACTTGGGTGGAGGGCAGTGCATCCAACTCGGAGGAAGTGAGTTATTCATGACTGCAGCTGCAACCCTGTGAGTTGCCTTGTTATAAACTTTTGGCTTGTGTAAAAAACAAAATTCATGTAACCTAGCATAAGATATTTTATCATCAATGAAGGTGTTGATCTCCCATTGGGGGGGGGGGGATCCTCAGTTGAACTGAGTTTGATGATTTCCAAGTTATCACTTGCAATAGCAACATTCCTCATTCCTCTGGAGCTTGCAAACAAACACGTCTGACGTACTGCTGCTGCCTCTGAGAATTGGCTAGACAATGATGGAATATTCTTTGCTGAGCCATCTAAAAGGTGGCCTTCCTGATCCCTTAGAACAACATTGCATGCTGCTCTTTTGCTCTTAGGATTGAACGCTCCATTATAACAAAAAACAGCCTCACCTTTTGCTAGCTCTGGGGTGGTGGTTGAAGTGGAGACAACTATTGCTACCAATGATTGTCTTTTGTCAATCAACATGCTAAACTCATTCCATAGGCTTTGTGCACAAACCATTGCAGCAAAAGCGTTCGGTTCTTCGCCATCGAACACCCTTTGATTGCGCGCCTTCTAAATCGTCCATCTTACTATTGCAACCTTTCCCAGAACTTCAAGTGACTTGTGGTAATTATGGGCTGCTTCAAGAATAGTGGATGATCTTTGGGCAATTGATAGAAAAGATGTTGCATTTGGTCTGTAATCCATATCAATCCCAAACCAAACCCTTTTAGTCTTTTCGCATTCGAAGAGGATGTGCTCGATCAATTTTAGTGTTGATTGGCAGATTTGACACATCGTTTATGAGGCACATTTTCTTTTAAACAGATTCTCTTGGGTTGCAATGGCATTATTGCATGTTTTCCACCAAAAGTGTTTAATCTTGGAGGTTGCTCTTATACCCCATATAATCTGCCATAGCTTCGGGTGTGGGATAAAAGAGGAACTGGTTTCGGGTGACTGGGAGGTCAATTGTAAGGCCTCCCGCTATCCTGACTTGATGGTGTAATCCCCTTTACTGTTGGAGAGCCAAATCCTTCTATCTTTACCTCCAGTCGTAGGTAATGGAATTGCTAGAATAGCCTTTCTTTCCTGTGCTGTCACCGGGCTGGATAACAATTGAAAGTCCCACTCCTTTGTTACTTCTTTGATTAGTTCAGCCACGTGTGAGATGTTGTTCTGCTGTAATCTAGGAGTAGCAATAGAATTGTTCTGCATGTGGGGAATCCATTTGTCTTCCCAAATGCTCACATCCTTCCCATCTTTAATCTGCCATAATAGGCCTCTATCCAACAACTACCTCCCATAAAGAAGGTTGTTCCATATCCATGAAGGTTTAGCCCCCCTTTTTGCTTTCATAATATCCTCGTTTGGGAAATAGATAGCTTTCATGAATTTCACCCAAAATGCATTAGGGCATTGGATCATTCTCCAACATTGTTTAGCCAGAAGCGCTTGATTGAACAATTTAAATTCCTTAAAACCCATTCCTCTATTTTGTTTTTGCTTTAACCATTAAATCTCATTTTCTCCAAGGAATCCCCTTATTCTCGTCACCTCCTTTCCACCAAAATCTCCTTACATAGCTATTGAGTTTGTCACAAATTTTTTTTGGAAAGGCTAACACTGACATGGCGTAATTTGGGATTGCCTGGACAACCGCCTTAATCAAGGTTTTTTTTGCCTGCTTGTGTGAGACATAAAATTTTCCAGCCCTATAACTTCTTAAGCACTCACTCCAGCATGTAGTCAAACACCTCATTCTTGGAGCTCCCCAAGTAACAAGAAGACGCAAGTACTTGGCGTTATGAGGAAGGGTTTGCATTCCAAGCATGTCACAAAAGAAACTTTTCTGCTCCACTGTTGCGTTGGATAAGAAGATTATACCTGATTTTTTATTATTAGCACTTTGTCCTGAGGCTTTGCAGTAACTATCCAAGATCTTCAATAGGTTGGCAACACCTTGCTCCTTTGCTTTGACGAAAAAAAGAGAACCATCTGCAAAAAATAGATGAGAGATAATAGGGTTCTTCCTCTTCACTTTAATTCCCGTGAACTTCTTATCTTCAATACCTTTTTGCAGCATCATTGAGAGGACCTCAACCACCAGGATGAACAGGTATGGCGAGATGGGGTCACCCTGTCTTAGCCCCCTTTGTGGTTTGATCTCACATCTTCTCTCCCTATTAATAACCACTCGGAAGTTTACTGTTCTTACACATTGGCTAATTAGGTGCACCTATTGAGAATCAAAACCCATCCTCAACAATGTAGCTTCAAGAAAGTTTCATTCTAATCTATCACAGGGCTTACTTATGTCCATCTTGATAGCCAATTCTAGAATTTTACCTTTCTTCTTGCCTTTAAGGTAGTGGAAGACCTCATTAGCAATGATAATACTATCTTGAATTTGTCTATTAGGTACAAACGTAGCTTGATTGGGTGAGATCAGAAACTTGAGGGTCTCTTTCATCCTATTTGCCATTACTTTTGAGTTGATTTTGTACAAAAAATTGCACAAAGCAATTGGCCTAAATTGAGACATTGTTTCAGGAGCATTCTCTTTTGGGACTAGCACAATGTTAGTTTGGTTGATTTCCTTCAACATAAAGCCCCTTTCAAAAAAGTTCCTAACAACTTGGCACACATCCTTGCCCACTACATGCCAGAATCTATGATAAAAAATTCCTGAAAATCCATCAGGCCCTGGAGCCTTGAGAGCTCCCAGTTGCACAACAGCTTTGTGGAATTCCTCATCAGTGACAAGAGCAAGCAGATCATGATTCATCTTCTCAGTAACCTTGCTCTCAATACAGCTATGGGCATCCTCAAGGTCTCTTGGACAATTATTTATTAGAAATAGCTATTATGGTAGTAAAGACGATCTACAGAGAGAAATATAGAATATAAGAGAAGGCAGAGTGTGCGTGTATTATATGTATATATATTGTGTGTGTATATGTGTATTATGGACCCCTCTTTCAGGCTTCTCTTCACTATTTTGTTTGTTATAGACGTTTCATTCGAATATTATAATAGTTGATTCTTTATTAAATAACTTGAGTTGATAATGGATCAAACTAGTCCACTAGTCAATGGTTGAGATGATCAGTTCGTTGTTTGGTCAACAGGGCAAATCATACTAGTATTGAAGATGCACAAAAGTGAGTTTATACAAAATCAATTAAGGATAAAGTAAAAAAAGCTCAACATAAGTAAACACAAAGATTAGGTTATTCAGTTTGTGTGACTTACTCCATTGGGAATGACGACAGTGACAGAAGAATCTTATTATTTGGGAGGTGTAGTGTGCTGAAATGCGTGTAATGTTTTCTATGTGTAAGTGAGGCTTATAATTTATAAGGGAGTATAGTCTTCATGGTGTCTTAGAGCGGGCTTTAATAGAGACGCCATCGCAGAGAGCCATGATTAAGGCATCACCTTTGTGATGGGAGTGGGTGGCTCCTTGATGTTAGTGTAATGGATGAGGTAGTTGAAGTTGTGATGCATAGGTTGATTCCCTTCATAAGATAGAAATCTCATGTGCGTCACTAATAGATTGAGTTTTTCAAGATGATAAGTTTAATTTTTATTGGCTTGTATATCTGATCTGGGTCAGGCTGTACTTGTAATGTGGATCTGATCTACATTTCTAAATTAAGCATCTGAACTAAGCCTGATCTGTAATTTTGTACTGGGCCTGATCTTGGCCAAGCCCATCAAGTATGAACATATATATGGTTGAGTGTGTGTACTATAGTTTATGAACCTTCTTTTGAATTCGAGCTCTCTTCACGGTTCTATGTGTGCTTTATCATTTGCTATAGATGCAATTTTGAAAAATTACAAATAGTTTATGAGTAATACTATTTGAACATAAAAATTTGATCTAATTTGTTAATATAATGATATAATTTTAATAAAATCATTGAATCAACACTAAATTTTAATATTTGATAGACTCCATAATCAATTTAAAAATTATAATAAATTAAATCAACAAATTAAATTAATAAATTAAATCTCAATAAGATTACCCATGATTTATTTTTTGTAAGATGAGTTGATGATCTGCCAGGCGAGCCCATTAGTCAACGTTTTAGATGAGGCCTTACATCAAATCATTATCTTGTCAACAGGCTTGTAAGATCATATGTGTGTGGGAGTGTGAATGTTCGCGCACGTGTGCCATTGGACACCCCTCTTCCGGGCTTCTTTTCATTAAGTTAATTTGAGACTTAAAAAGGAAAATATTAAATAAGATTTTGTTTTTATTTTATTGTCAGTATTATTTTTTTAAAAAAATTAATTTATTTTTAATTTAGTTTTTTATTTAAGAAAGAGACAAAAGAATGATATGCTAATGTTATCGAAAAAGATGTTTAAACTTTTACTTCTATTTTTTACCGAAAAAACAGGAAGGGAGTTTAGTTTTAACTTCTTTTTTTCTCTTTTTTTATTTGAGAGAGAGAGAGAGAGAGAGAGAGAGAGGATAAACATGAATTGACTTTTGAAGATTTTTTATTTTTAATTTCTAATTTTTAAGTTTTTAAAATTGTGGGTTGGATCATGGGTCTAAATTATTGTAATAAAAATTTTGATTGAATTTATGTTTTGAGACTTTTTTTATGGCTTAAAATTTAATAAATTTAATTTTTTTATAAACTAATAATGCACTTAAAATTATGAAATATTCTAAAAATTTGAGACTTAAAGCTCAAGCTTTATTTTTTATACTGTTGGACCGACCTGGCTTTATTTTTTCTATAGATGTATTATTCACAAATTATAATAGTTAATTCTCTATTAAATAATTTGAGTTGATAATGAATCAGACCATCCCAAAATGTTTGGTCAACAGGCCAGGCCCAGTCAATATGACCATAAATACTTGGCCCATGACTTGCTCGACGGGTCAACCTTAGTTGGCCCATAGCAGCCTATCAAGTAGGTCGACCTCAAATGGGATTATTTTTCATACTTTTAAAAAAAAAAAATTAGATTTAATATATTTTTTGTTTTTAAAATTTTGTAGGATCACAGATTGCATTGCAGACATCAAACGAGCTAGCTCGTAGTTGAAAAGTAAATCTCTGGTCATTTAGACTAAACCAATGATGGTTAATGAGATCTTATTAACCCACTCATTAGTTTTGATGAATGAGATTCTTAAAAGAACGGGGGATTAAAAATATCACATTTACATATAAAATTTATTGCATTAGTCATTTGAATATCCCTAGATAGTGTTTCTCAAGAAAAAAAATTATTCTCTAATTCTTTTTTATAATTCTGAATGGAAAAGTATTTTAGTTAATACTTTTTTCGGAAAAAAAAATAGGCCTAACAATAAGTTGAGTTATGTCGAGTTAGATTCATATTATGCCTGCCAAAATTTTCTCAACCCATTGTATTGCATCGGATGTTCTTCGTGTCATTTTTTGGTTTGAATTGTGTATTCATCATATTTTGTTGGAACATATATAAGATACAAGCTGAGAAAAAATAAAAAAGTTGGAAAAGTATAGGTATGCTTGGGCTGCCTTTAAAATTTGTATTCTAGTTATCATACTACAAAAATTGAAAATGCACTTGGCAAATTTGTTTCTTAGGTTATGGTTGAATTATCATGTTATTGATTGGAATGAACCAAAAAAGAAGAAAAATAAAAGAAAAAAGAAAAAAACACGGATCATAGTTTTGTAATAAAAAAATATTTTTTGATACCATAGTTCAACTGACAAATAAATATTCAACTAATAAACCTACACCCCTAGGACAACACAACACAACACCAACCAAACCTAGCCTATGATGGGCTAGCCTGTCTTGGTTCTTGGTCTAGAAAATGACTACAATACTGAGTTCGGATTTCAGAATCATATCAAAAGTTATTAGAACACATAGAGCTACAATACAATTCAATCTGATTCAAATCATAACTTTAGTGAAGTAATGGATAAAAATAGTAAATGATCATATTTTATTATAATATTAATTATTGCTCGTACTTGAAGGCATAAAGTAATATTAAAATAAGGTCAATAATAAGCATATTTATATTCACACCAAAAATCAAATCACAAATATAGATGACAGAGATGAAGGTGTGGTGGGGGCGATGAAGGTGCTTCTGAGCGATAGTGTGATAGGTGGTAGCGAATGACAGTGATGGTAATGGTAGTAGGTGTGGTGGGGGTGGGTGACAATGGCTAGCGACGACAAGTGGTTGTAGGTTGTGGTAGTGGGTGGCGATGGGTGTTGACTATAGTAGTGAGATGATAATGGTAATGGTAATAAATATAAGAATAAGATGACAATAGTGGTGAGTGGTAACTGTGGACGACGGTGATAACAATCAGTGATGAGTGACAATGGTGGTGGTGGCGGTGGCGGTGGGGCAATGACAGTTGTGAGGTAGTGGCGGTGGTGGGGGTGGGGTGGCAGTGGGACAGTGACAATGGTGGTGGTAATGGTGATGGTCATGGGCGTGGTGGTGGAGGTGGTAGGGGTGATGATGGGATAGTGGTGGTTGGTGTGGTGGTGATGGTGGGGTGACAGCAGTGGTGGTGACGACGGGCAGTGGTGATGGTGGGGCGGTGGTGATTTTTGTGGCAGAGGTGGTGATAGAGTGACGATGGTAATGGGGATGACGGTGGTGGGGCTTTGGGTGAAGGTGTGGTGGTGGTGGTGGGGTGGGGTGGTGGTGGTGGGGTGGGGTGGTGACAGTGATAATAGTGGTTGCGACAGTGGTAGTGGGGTGGCTGCGACAGCGGTGGTGGTGGTAGTGGTGGTGGGGGTAGTGTGGCGACGATAATGGTGATGGTGGTAGTGGGGTGGTTGGTGTGATGGTGATGGTGGGATGGCAACAGTTGTGGTGAGGGTGGCAATAATGACTACAGTGGTGGTGGTGATTTTTGTGGCAGAGGTGGCGACGATGGTGGTGATGGTAGTAGATATGGTGGTGGGGGGAGGGGTAGTTATGGTGGCGTTGGTGGTGGTAGTGGTAATGGTGGTGAGGTGGTGGTGGTGTGACGGTTCTATATACTATTTTTTTTTAAAAGTACTTATGAGAAGTTATAGAAATTATAAGTTTTACAAACATTTTTAAAAAGTTATCTCAAACACACCCTTAAGGACATATTTTACCTATTAAATTTGGGGTGTTAATATTAGTTATCGGATTAACTTTAAAGTAAAATTTAAAGAGATTTCAAAGCAAAAGTCATTTTATTCTTTTTAAAATTTGAATTGTATGATACTTTATTATATAGATTATCAAATTGTATCATAATTTCACTCTTATTAATATAATTTTTGATATAATACCAAAAAACAATTTTTCTATATTTATTTCCCCTTCATTCTTTACATAGTATACACATGTCACTGGATATTTCATTCTTTACATAGTATACACATGTCACCGGATACTTTCAAAAGAAGGTAACATTATTATTAAAATAGTAGCAATATGTAGTAGGTTCACCAGCGGCCTCTTTGTCAGCTGCCAAAGAAAACTTCAAACGGTTATAATTAGGAAAAACTTACCTTACCAATTTGGTAAAAAAATAATAATAATAAACACAAGTTGTCCCACAAAAACTTCAAGTTACAATTCACTGATACCCAAAAAAATTATATATCTTAATTGTTTTTTTGACCTCAAATCTACCCTAATAAGTTTTATAAATTTGACCTCCAGATCTAATATTTTCTACAGTAGTGAAATTGTTGAAAATGTCAATTACAATTAACAAAACATTATGCAAGTAACTTCAAAGGGTAGCTAATATCAAAAAAACACTTCAAATGGTAGCGCAAGTGGTAGCATAGATGAATTATAAATACAGACGTTTTAAGTTTTAATCTTAACAACTTCTTGAAGTCAGACTATGAGAAATTTTTATCCTTTATAATTTTTTCTAATTCCAACATGAATGACTTACCGAAGAAGTGACGGATTAGTCAAAGTGCGCGTAAGTTAGTCTGAACACCTTTGACCGTTGAACCAAAAAAAAATAATAATATGCAAGTGTGAATGGCTGACGAATTTGATTTGTGAAACTTCAATAAAAAAAAGAATTATGTGGACTGTGTCAAATCCTTAAACTTTATTTTGTCTAAATTTAATCCTTTAACCTTGTAATTAAGTTGTTGCAATGTAACTTCCACTGATATCAAGTAAGCAGTAAAGTAGCTTGACACTCATACAGAATGTTAACTGCAGGAAAAAAAATGGATTGATTTCAAATTATATGTAGAAATACAATGAATTCAATCAACTTCCTTAGACCTTCTAAGTGACCTATGACCATAGCACATGTACACTCATATTAATGGAGCAGTAATAGTAATCTAGGAAATCACCACCCATGTCTTGACGATATAATTTTCTTTCAAAAACCATAAAAAAGAGATAAGTCAGATGGACGTACGTGAAAACACTAATTTTTTGACTTGAACCAGACTTTATTACGATGTGTATATATTATATATTTTTGTTCAGAAATAACTAACCTGACAAGTTGCTGCATATTCAAGATTGAAGAATAGCGTTCTTGATGGAGTACAACTCAGATACAACATCACTAATGTTCATTCGTTCTTGTACGGAGTCTTTTGAACAAGCAACACCAACTCCAAACACCGAAATCAACCACTTGTGCTGATCCTTTTGAATTCTACTACTGAGTCGTTGATGTCTTCTTGTACTATTATTGTTGGCACTACTTTTGATCTCTTCCTCTTTCTCTTCCTCTTCCCTGATCTCCTCAACAAGTATTAAATCCATAATCTCCGCTACTTGGTCAGGCAAGGCTGCCACAACATAGTTATGAAGGTTCAATCCATCTCTAAACATGTTATCAGTAGGCCTCTTCCCTGTAAACATTTCCAACAGAAGGATCCCAAAGCTGTAGACATCGCCCCATGTCGATGCATCACTTCCCATCCCATACTCTGGATTAATTGTACATAACTAATGCAAATCAACTTAAGTTTGTAAAGAATTCATTTAGAGAATGTGACAAATGTGTTAATGCTTCTGCAAATGAATAATGAGGAATCATGAAGATAAGTAAACAACAGACTTAGTCTACGATACTGGAAAATAATCTCTTTTTTATTTTTCATAATTTTTGGCTTTCTATCAAAACCCACCTCTTTGCCAAATCAAAGATTATATATTCCAACATTCAGCATTGAACTAATTAGCAAATAAAATGGTTTTTTGAGCTAAAGTTTCTCTTAAACCTATAAAAGTAGTCATGCATGCATAGAATTTGAATTGCATATATATGCTATTGAAAGAGAAGAAAAAATAAAAGAAAAAGAGGAATGAAGTAGAAAACAAGACATTGTAAGCCCATTACCTGGAGCAGTGTAACCAATTGATCCTCTTACACCTATAGAACTTGTTGACAAGTTTTGGGTGTCTGCTGGAAGGAATCTTGATATTCCAAAATCACCTACGTGGCCAACCAACTCATTGTTTAGAAGAACATTGCTTGGCTTTATATCACGATGAACGATTGGTGTGGGGATACCGTGGTGAAGATAATCCAATGCACAAGCAACATCAATGGCAATGTTTACTCTCTGAAGAAGGTTTAACTTCTTGGGCTCTACATCAGCCAAATCTTCAACTTGATTTGGATGCAGATACCCCTCTAGACTGCCGTTTTCCATGAATTCATAAACCAGAGCTTTAAAATCGTTGCCCCGATAGTCAATACCAGAACATGCAGTTAACACCTTGACAAGATTCCGATGTCTAATACTCCTCAACGTCTCACACTCTGCTATGAAACTCTTGGAAGCTCCATGATGTGTTAGGTTAAGTACCTTCACAGCAATAATTGTTCCATCAGGATCAATAATTCCTTTATACACAGACCCGAAACTACCCATACCGATCAAATTGGTTGAAGAGAACCCATTAGTCGCTTGAAGGAGACTTCGATAAGACACTTTCAAAAGTGAGTTTCCTGCTAAATCTGAAGAAGGGTTTTTGTTGGTTTTTCTAAACCAACATATGAATAGAAAACCCAGCGCAAGAGTTAGTCCTAGAATCCCAGAAACTATAGATATTGTAAGTTTAAAGATAGAAGTCGAGAAGATGTTCTTAGAACGTTTAGATTTGCATTTTGGAAACTGAAATTCTGGTATACCCCCACAAAGTTTAGAGTTTCCACTTAATGAAGTTGCACTTGCATTCTCAAATATGCCTTCTTTAGGTATTGGACCCTCAAAATCATTAAAAGAAAGGTTCAGATATTTTAAGTCAAAGCTAGCAAAGTATTCTGGAATTTTGCCTGACAGATTGTTACCCGAAAGATCTAACTCTTGAATACCTTTCAAAGAACTAAAAGACGAAGGAATGGTCCCTTGAAAAAAATTGCCATCCATATATAGGAATTCCAAACTTTGGCAGCTACCAAGGTTGCTAGAAATTTTACCAGATAACATGTTCTTAGAAACACTTAAAAAACCTAAATTTTTAAGGTTTCCAACTTCATCAACTAATGAACCAGTCAAGTGGTTGTAAGATAAATCCAATGCTATGGATAGCGATGAGATACCCAAAACATGACCAGGTATTGTGCCATTGAAGCTGTTCCTAGAGAGATCAAGTTCTAGCAAGTTTTGGCAATTCCCCATACTTGACGGGATGTTGCCCTGAAGATTGTTTTGATCTAAACGAAGTAGTGATAAAGCAGTTAGATTTCCTAAAGATGATGGAACATTCCCGGATAATTGATTTCCTGATAACGACAAGTGCTGTAGGTTTTGAAACTTTCCAAAGTCTGGGGGAATGTGACCTGTGAATTGGTTGTAAAACATGTCAAGCATTTCCAAGTAGGAAAGATTGGCTATCACACTAGGGATGCTTCCAGATATTTGATTGTTATCTAGTAACATTTGTACAAGCTGAGTTGAGAGATTTCCAATGGATTCAGGCAACACCCCTCCGAAATTGTTTACATTCACTGCCAATGCTGTTAAATTGGTGGCATTGGTCAAAGTGGAGATAAAGCTCAAATCATTTGCTTCTCCACTTCCCAAGTGATTGTAACCGATGGAAAAGTCGCGAAGCTTATAACACTTTCCAAGATGAGGTACTTTTCCAGTGAGTTTGTTAACTTCAAGTATCAGGTGTTCAAGAGTTGACATATTGGACACTGAAATAGGAATTGATCCAGTAAATTGGTTTCCCGCAATGCTAAAGAATCTCAGATGAGGAAGAGTGGTACTGCCTATCAAAGAAGTTAGGTTCCCTTTGATTTGGTTAACCCCAACATCAATCACTGCAATAGAAGAGATGTTGAAGATTTGAGGAGGGATGGTACCAGACAACCTGTTCTGAGATAATGAAATTATTTCTAGTTTTGTAAGTCGTCCAAGTTCTTTTGGGATACTCCCAACGAGATTGTTGGAATACAAATAAAGTAGCAGAAGAGATGACAGGTTCCCAAAAGGAGGGGGGATTATACCTGTCAGATTGTTATTGTTACCGCCGAAGTCTTGCAGTTTAGACATAGAGCCAAGTTCCATAGGGATCTTCCCTACCAACTTATTGAAATGAGCACCGAAGCTAATGACGTTAGAGCAATAAGATATGTTGGCAGGAATCTCACCCCCAAATGAATTAGTCTGAATCCATAAATATTCTAGCCTTTGCAAACGGCCAAGTTCAGGAGGGATGTCACCATGAAAGCTATTGTTTGTCAAAATCAGTATCTTGAGAAAGCTCAAATTTCCAGTGTGGGGGGACATAGTTCCTGACAACTTTTTATGCCCTAGGTCTAGTTCAATGACCCTTTGGTGTTGGCGGCGGCTACATGTCACCCCATACCATTTGCAAAAATGGATGGATTCATTCCATGAGCTCATAGCTCCTAAAGGATCAGCAGTTATTTTGGCCTTAAACGCAATCAATGCTAGCCGATCCGTCGTATTCCCATGACGCACACAACTGCCAACATGAAAAAACCCTAAAACCAAGCACAGCAGGAAACTAGTGTTTACATGAGCCACAAACCAGAAAGATGATTTATTCATTTGGATGTTTGTAAATGCTTGTTGAATTGGAAGCTTTGGGCTTTCTGGCATTGGTTTATCGAGAAAGAAAGTGGCTTAAAGTAACTTAGTAGAAGAATTGTAATGGCTATATATATTTCAGTACTCGTGACTAGACTGGAGAAGCAGGGTGATATTTTCCAGAAAAAAAAAAGAGAAGCAGGTGATTATTTCTTGAGACATCAAGCTAACTTCAATTAAAATAGATTCATGAATGCACCAACTTTATATACATGGTGGGTGCCACCATTAATCACTAATAAAATTAATGTGAAAATCACATATATATACACTAAAGGGTATATCACATTTTAAGACCTTTAAAGTGCACATCAATAATAAATGGTCAAGTTAATCTTAATTTTTTATGACATAATTTTAAGACCCAATAGTGGAGGCGGTAGTCATTAGGCCAACAACTATCCTTTACAAAGTAGTATTTTAAAAAATAATTTTGGATCGTTGAGCTATTCATTGGGTGATACTTGTTTATTTTGAAGCATGTAAAGTTTAGGCGGGGTTGAAAGTTTTGATAGATGGAATTGGAATGAAATGGAATCAAATAATGAATCCACTTAATGCTAAAAAGAAAAAAGTTAGCCTAGTGACCCGACGATATGGTTGACACAATTCATCATTTTTAATACAAAATTGATACATATTTATCATGATTTAAGGTAACTGAATCATAATCATTTGCGAGTTAACTTTAAAGTATATTAATAACAAAAAAATTATAAAAAAAAAAAGAGAAGCAAGGAGAGGACGTAAACCATCCTTAGGTAAAGCCCATTTAGGCAAAAGTTTATTAATAACAAAAAATTTATAAAAAAGAGAGGAAATGACATAAACCTTGCCTCCTTTGCGTAATAGAATAAAATAACTAAAAGAAAATGAAATTAGCAATATAAAGTTGCTTTTTCAAATGTCTTTCATTACTATGTTAAAAAGTTGGGCGTTTCGTATTTTACATTCCAAAAGATATTTTGATTCTCACTTTACACCCCAAAAGATTATGCTTCTCATATTGTACCATAAATATCATAAATTAAATTCAATGTAGTCCTCGGGCTAACATTTGTTTTAAATTCTATTAAAAATTAATGCNTAAATATCATAAATTAAATTCAATATAGCCCTCGGGCTAACATTTGTTTTAAATTCTGTTAAAAATTGATGAACTTGACACCTAAGTGTGTTGCTCTCGAGTAAAAATGTAAACTCATAATTTATATTTTTGGTTAACATATGCAACAATTTTTAACGGAATTTGAAACGGATGTTATGCGAGGGTCACATTGAAACTAATTTATGATATTTGAGGTGCAATATCAAAAAAATAATTTTTCAAAGTGCAAAGTGGAAATCAAGATATGTTTCGAAATATGAAGTACAAAAATTCGTAAAAAGTTTAGTTGAGACCCACCTTCCAATCAAATTCTTTTCATTGTAACGTCTTCTATGCTTATCATCGTCCAGTCTTCCTCCAAAGTCCTCCACAAACATAATAAGATAATAGACGCTTGTCTCCGTCATGTCTCCCACTAAACCACTAAATGCATTGCAACCAACTAGATCTCCTAGCCTTCTATCTCAAAATTTGGAATCTTGCAAAGTGATGGGTCATCCACTTTTTTGTTGGGCAAGTATTGTAGATTAACACTGCTCACAGTTATTTTTCCTGCGTCTCTTCCACTCTACTAAGCAGTATGGTAGAGAAAGGATCTTTTTTTCCTGTGTCTCTTCCACTGTCTCTCTCACTCACTGTGGCCACTGCAGTAATGGTGTACAATTAAAATGAACATTCGCTTGGTCATGTGTGAATCTTCTGTAATAAAGTAAGGCCACTCATGTAATAATGCAATATTTGGGCCATATAGAGTTGACAGAAAGGAGTAGAAAAGAAAAGAGAAAAAAAAAAAAAAGGGAAAGCAATTGCATTGAAAAAATAGGGGCCCACATGCATTCATCAATTGTAAAAAATAAAAAGGAAAACAGCAACTTTCGGTGCCGTGGGGAAGGGGGCTAGGAAAAAGTAGTGCTTTCAAAGAATTAGTAATTTTTTTTTTTTAAAAAAATAAGGGTTGTTTTGTATTTTGCACCGCGAAAAATATCTCAATTTTTACTTTGTACCCAGAAAGATTATTTTTTTTTATTGTACATTGAATGCTATAAATTGGTTCTAATATGACCCTTGTACTAATAATTGTTTCAGATTCTAGTAAAAATTAATGCACATGTCACCTAAAGATTTGAATTGTGAGTTTATATTTTTGCTCAAGAGCAACACACGTGAGTGGCATGTACATCAATTTTTAACAGAATTTGAAACGAATCTTAGTTCAAGGGCCACATTGAAACTAATTTATGATATTCATGGTGTAATGTGGGAAAAAAAAATTTTCGAAGTGCAAAGTGGAAATTAAAATATCTTTCAAGGAAGTACAAAAATTCCAAAAAATAATAGTTAGTTTATACCAACTATTGAAATTTTTTAACCTTCCGGAAAAACTATTGAATTAGGTCCAATAGGATTTCAAAAAACAAAACCCACTCACCAATTTATTTTTGGATTAGGTCCTCATTGAAAAGTTAAATAAATGGACATAACTACTGTCTTTTAAAATTTCAAAAATAACGGTAATGTTATCACGTACTTCAAACACCTATTCTAAAAAATTATGTCATAATAATATACATTTTTTTCCATAAACACAAATCGTCATTATGTATACTAAAAAAATATGACATGTTCTCGATTAACGTACCCATTCACAAGTACATTAAGATACATTTACTAATAATGACTGAATTCACTATATCTCTGAAACAGATACATTGAGATAAGACATCTTTTCGATTAACTACGCAATTAACACCATCATTGCATGACAACATGTACGCAAAACACATATAAATGAACAACAGGTACATAAATAGGTAACTAAATTTTATAACAAGAGTTAAGTATTCATCCTCAACAAAACTAAAAATTGAATATGAAAGGTAATCATGCTCACAAATATTCATGATTACACACAAAAAAAAATGCATTAACAAGCACAACAAATATACAAATAATATATACGTGTTTACATAGGTACACAACATATTATATACGACGAATAATATATGCAATCATTCAGATATATTATACGAAAATATACTTCCACGAGATAGGTACACTAGTATTTAATTGCGAAGAAAGTACATAGACGTCATTACAAGTACACAAGTACATAAAACCAAACATAATTTAAAATTACGTAAATCATAATGAACATATACTTAAACCTACCAACAAATGCTTAAAATTTAATTGTTGTGATCTAATTTGTGTATTTACCAAATCAATACTTAAAATAAACTATCGGTATATTTCAAATTGCTTGGTTCACGAATTTGAAATTCAAACTGACAGACAACACTACAAAATCTTCAATAACAAATGCAAAAAAGAAAACAAACTATATTTTAAGATGAAATCATGTGATGATGGCAAAATGGGTAATAAAAATACACTAACTGCCCAATTACTATACATTCGCGCCCACACAGGGACTGCATGCAATATTTTTGAAAACATGAAGGACCTTTTTATATATTAAAAATTCGGTAGTACTAAAATTAGATTAAATACCTAAGGAGGAACCCTAACCTAATTACCTATATGTTTTTGGTTATGTAATACCTTTAGGCATAGACTATTACTAGTATATCTATATTATATATAAAAAATAAACAAGTTAGAAGAAAAAAAAGCTTGAGAAACATTCCCCCACATTTCCTGATTTGTAGGACTTTGGTTTTTTTATTGCTAAACCAAGGTGTTTTTTCAATCACCATTCAACAGTTGATACCTGTAACCACTTTTTTACTCTCTCATCAAATAACTACCTTTCATTGGTATTTTTTTTAAAAAAATTATTTTTTATCTCTTATAACTTTTCATGAAATTTTAAAATTTTCTATTAATTATTAAAGGTGAATCTCAAAAGAAGAGTGAAGGGTTAGGTTAGATAAACAATAAAATAGAAAGAATTTTAAATTTTGTGCACTGCATGGGAACGATGCTAGAATACCGTAAATAAAATTTCAATACCATATATCCGTATTATTGAATTAATTTTAATACCACCTGTGAATGTGTATTGTTATATAGTCTCTCATATTATTATGTTTTATTATGTTAAATTTCATATGTGCTTGGGTAGATTTCGATATCAGAGTCATCATTCTTATAAAGATAATATCAAATCTTAAACCCTTAGGGGTGGTCCAGTGATTGGGCCTGTCTTTTGGTTATTTAGAAGATTCTGGTTTAATTCCTTCCCATACTCTCTAAGGGCTAGCCACCCTTGTTCTTTTGGGGATATGCTCTAGATTAGCTTAAGCTACGGTGGCTAGCCGTTAAACTCGAAAAAGTAGTCAGCGCAAGTCTAAACACTCTGTAACAAAAATATATATTATCAAATCTTAGAATTAACCTTAAGTCGCATAATCCTTTAACACATAGGTAGGTGAGAAGGCCTTAGATATGTTTCGCGGATATAAATTATTGATACTCTATAGAATTTAATTTAAAATAAGATGAGATCTTTGTTAAGAAATTGGTCTTGTCGTGCCTCATCATCCCAATGTACTTCAAACAACATAATAAACACACATTAATATAATATTACTGATATTGAGAAAATTTTAATATATTGATAGTGTTACTTGGAGGTTTTCACGGATGAATTTTCTGTGTATGGTGACTCATTTGACTTATGTCTGAACATCATTGAAAAAGTCCTCACATGGTGTAAGGAAACTAATCATGTTTTGCATTGAGAGAAATGTCATTTCATGGTGATATAAGAGCTTGCCTAGGTCATAGTGTCTCATCGGAAGAAATCAAAGTTGATAAAGCTAAAATTTATCTAATTGACAATTTTCCACCACCTAAGACAGTAAAAGATGTTAGGTCATTTTTAGGTCATGCTAGGTTTTATAGAAGATTCATAAAAGACTTCAGTTTCATATCTAGACCGATGTGTAATCTTCTATATCACGATACAACATTTGAGTGGAATGATTCTTGCCAAAGGAATTTTGAAAAGCTTTAAGACATGCTGATTTCTGAACCCATCATGAAGCCCCACACTAGTCTTTATCCTTTGAACTCGTGTGTGATGCTAGTGATTATGTTGTAGATACTGTTCTAGGACAACGGAAGGATAAGCGACCATATGTAATATATTATGCGAGCAAGACCTTGAATAATGCATAAATGAACTACTCCACAATGAAAAATGAGTTTCTTACACTAGTATTTGCCTTGGACAAGTTCAGGCCGTATCTAGTTGGGTCATCAATCGTTGTTTTTACTAACCATGTAACCTTGAAGTACTCACTCACGAAAAAGGATGTTAAGTCACACCTTCTTCGATGGACACTCTTACACTAGGAATTTGATTTTATTATTAAAGATAACAAAGAAGTGGAGAATATGGTGACCGACCATCTTTCCAGGCTAAACTATGGCTTAAAAGAGGAACCCTTCCCGATCAAAGAGACTTTCCCTGATGAGCAACTTCTTACCATCTGTGAGGTACCATGGTATGCAGATATTGCCAATTACTTGGCCACAGGTATCATTCCTTCTCACTACACATCCGTTGATAAACAAAATTTTTATATTTCCTTTATACCTTTCTTTAAAAAAAGTTCCATCAATAAAAAATAATAAATGGCAGTAATTAAAGCCTTCAATGTAAATCTTAAGTGACACGAATAATTTATGAAAACGATTAGACTTATGATCACAATCTAAAACTATATGACTTCTAGGGTTGGTACTATTTGCAGCATCAACATATTAACGTAACTGCTGGTATGACAAATTGTGATCTCCAAAAAACATTGCTCTTATTTTCTCAACACTCATCCATGCTTGATCGTAAAAAATTGTTAGACCATAGTCTGAATAAAAATCGCTAACCACTTCAACAGGACGAGTATAACTATATCATCAACAATTAATTCTACAATTAGATTAGAACTCATCTTCTTGTTTTGTGTTGTACAAAGAGGTGCCTCACAAGTGTGTTTGTTTTGTAATTTTCTTATGAAAAAAAAAATCATTTACCTTCTGAACAATAGCATTGACACGCCACCCGTATCTAGTGGTATACTTTGATGCACATTTAGTGATAACCCTCAAATTACAATTCTTAATCTAATTGAATTCAAAACCAATCTTAATCAAGTATTTGTAAAGCGCATTACGAAACTGTGACACACCACTTTCAAACTTTTAACCTTCATATCGTATTTTATTTATCCAGCCAAATGTAAGTAGAACTTTCTCATTGTGAGAACTGAAACGAGGAATCAAATCATCCTCAGAATGAAAAGCAACATCATCTATCTGGACATCTTCAATAAAATCAATATCATCAACAACACGTAACTCATCATCTTGCACAATGACCTTCATATCAGCATACTTAACAGGAATGCAACATACTAAATCAAACATATTTTTCATATCTATGTTATTGTGCAAAATGCAGTTTGGATGACTAAGGATAAAATATGACAAACCAATCGACACACTTCTCAAATCATCCCATTTGTCACGAATTCCACGCACAATGTTATCTAGCGTTAAACAAACAGAAAATTTGAGTATTGATGTCTCATTACCATACTTGCATAACATCATTATTGTATCCTCCATTGAAAATTCCCATCATTAATAAATTAAGGAACTTAGTTAAAAAAAATAAGTCAATATTATTAACGAAACCGTGGCATCAAACGAGACACTAATTTTATCATTTGAATCAATTTGCAACATTATTCAAATTGTTCAATACAGAAACTATGACAATAATCAATCACATACATACAACAAAAAATGTTAAAGGTGTTGAAAAAATGTTACTTGAGATAACTATATGTGCGTAATTGAAAACGACTCACTGTATGCTAAATCATGATATAAACTAATTCAAAATAACAACATTAAAACAAAATTATGGAGACAACTTATTGAACTGTAAAATATTCAGCACAAAAACCACTTACACAGTTACCAAAATGACTTCTGATGATGCACAAAATTGGTTTACACACTACCTGTCAATTAAGTAATATAAAATGCAGTAAAGTAGAAGGAGAGAGAAGACAAGGTTTATAATAGTTTGGTCAATATGACCTATGTCCACTTTGAATGGCAAGGGTTGCCGAAATTTTATTATCTCCAGTTTGGAGGGAGAGCACAGAATTACAAGCTTTGAGAGGGGATGAGAGAATTATGCTCAAATGAGTCTGATGCCCCCAAGTGTTGGTGGGACTTACAATTTATAGTGGCTTAGTGTAGTAATTGAATAACTAGTCTAACGGTCATAACGGGTTGGGACCATTTAATAGTCATAACGGATTTGAGTGACTTTAACAGTGATTAAATAGCTTGGCGACCTCTCATCTCCTCAACGGGCAAGAAAGTTATAATGCTCTCCAAAAGGCTTGGTCAAAGGATGAGGGAAATTTGATTCTCTCCAAACGGCGAGGATGAGGCTCCTAGATGCTCCTGGATGCTCCCTTGGTGGCGTAGAGGAGGCTCTTGGATGACCCTTACTCCAAGGTGATAGATGAGACTCTTTGATGACCTTGCATACTCCCTGTTGATGTTGCTCCTTGATTCTTGTGAGCTTGTCCTGGTTGACCGCATTAAGCTACACTTGTTGGATCTCTTGGAGATGGACTATAAATTAGGACAGGGCTTATAATTTGAGCTAGGCCCTTGGGCTTTGGCCCATCAACTTCATTCGTTAAAGTAAACGAATGAAAAAAAAGTTATTTGAGAGAATTATATAAAATTGTGGGTCTTCAATTATCACAAAATTTGATTATGATGTTTAAAAGCACATACACTGTTGATACACTATCTTCTTGAAGATGATGAGTTTTGATGGCTGCTTTAAGAAGAAAGAATTTGTCAATGGCTGAATAGAGAAAAAATAAAATGAACGTTTTGACATTTCCGAAACCAAAATCAATAAATATCTTCTTTGAGAGGATGACATTTGGTGTTTGGTTGAAGATACTAGAATTCATAAATTGTTGAATGGAAAATAAACAAAACGTTGGCGATCAATAATATTAATAGAATCCTTTAAAAATTTAAATGGTTAATTATGCATTAATTTAGGAAACTACCTAGCCAATAAAATAGGATAAAAAAAAAAAGAAACTACGTACTCTTACATAGCTTAAGTATAAGGGCAATTACGTAATAAAATATGCAAATTTGAAAATATATACATGTTTAGTAAATATTTAGTAGAAGGTGTATTTAATGACTAACAAGTTTGGGTTATACACCTTAAGAGGAATAAGTTCTGAAAAATGTATTTTTCCCGGATTTTTCTAAATTTTTATTTAATGTATTTTTTATTTTTAAAATTTTGTTGGATTACAGATTGCATTGTATTCATCAAACGAGGTAGCAAGTAATTGAAAAGTAAGACTCTGATCATTTAGACTAAACCGTGATGGTCAATGAGAACTTGTTAACCCACACATTGATTTTGATGAACGAGATTCCCAAAAGAATGGATTTTCGTTCTCACATGGGATTAAAAATATCACATTAACACATATAATATATTGAATTAGAATATCCCTAAATAGGGTTTCTCAAGAAAAAAATTATTCTCTACCTCTTTTTTATAATTGTGAATGGAAAAGCATCTTAGTTAATATTTTTCGGGGGTGAAAAAAACTTAGGTCTGACAATGAATTGTGTTAGGTTAGGTCGAATTCATTTCGGGTCTCAATCTTGGCCTGCCAAAATTTTCTCAACCCTTTGTATTGCATCGGATGCATTTCATGTCTTGTNCCGTGACTCCTGCATTTCAGTACGTTCTGACACTAATTGTGTAAGACGAGGTCATGATGAATAGCCTAGACTAGCTTAGGCTAATGACCTGTACGTCAATAGCTTATCCTGGAGTAGAGGAAGCGTTCAGGGCGGGGTACCTCTCGGCACCGAGGAGAGGCTCATCTCAGAACCGAGGGAGGTATACCGACCGAGGTTACGTGTTGGTTGTAACTCGTACTGAAATGCCATGATCCTATATGACGAGTACCTCGGGAGCGAGGACCTTTATGCACCGATGGTGCTTGATCTTAGTAACAGTGTTTTGGTAAATACCGAGGACACGTGCCTTCATCATGGAGTATTTCAGAAAAGTCCCATCAACTGCCCCCCAGCCTTCGATCTTCTGACACCGAGGGCACGCGTCGTAAGGAGACGAAGGGTTTCCCAACAACCACAAATGCTTCATCATTGCCTCCAGCCGCTTTCCCCGGCTTAGGATGTCGTCTGCATTAAATGCGTCGTTTCGCTTTTCGCGCCCAATGATGAAACAACCACTATATAAATGGGGTTCCTCTTGTATTTTCTTGTTTCGCCATTCCGAACTTCCTCAAGAGAGCCTTTTCCTGAATCTTCGCCGGAGATCTCTTTCGTCTTCCATCGTCAACTGCCCATTCTTCCTTAAAGTCCTAAGGCCAGCAGACCCATCGTTGCTTCTGAACTTTCTGGAAGGAGTCGCCTAAAGTTTTCCAGAAAAAACTCCGTTTGGCATTCGGGTGAGTCCTAGTTTCTTTCTTCTTTTCTTCCTCCTATCCCTTTTTGTTTTCCGATGACTGGAGGTGTCTCCGGTTGATACTTAGCGACTAATCCTCGGGAAGCTTCCTCAG
Source organism: Ilex paraguariensis (assembly GCA_963454935.2). Classification (NCBI taxonomy): domain Eukaryota; kingdom Viridiplantae; phylum Streptophyta; class Magnoliopsida; order Aquifoliales; family Aquifoliaceae; genus Ilex; species Ilex paraguariensis. The sequence goes on along the minus strand of CAUOFW020005169.1, from coordinate 1,258,062 downwards.
GGATTTTTAAGAAAAAACACCCTCCACTTTCTCACTTTCTTAGAGATGCCTCGTCGTCGCCCTGCTCCCGAGAATCCTCAGGCTGGTTCTCGGGGGTCGGGGAAGTATAAAGTAAAGGGTGGTGAGCAGATTAATAGATTTAAGGTCAAGTACGGCATTCCCCCGTGCGTAGACATAGAAGATTATGACCCGGTGGTGCATTTTTCTACCCTCGGGGCCAAGGATGCTATGCCCTTTTATACCAAGGCCATAATAGAGGGCGGAATTAGGTTTCCTTTACCCCCTTTACTTCTACAGTTCCTCTCTCACTTCCGCCTCTTCCCCGGGCAGTGTTGCCTTAATGTCTTCAGAATAATTATGGGGGTCTTAGAGCTCAATAGGCGCCTCGGGGTAAATATTGGGCTGAACGATCTCCTTTTTTGTTATTCCTTCTTGCGAGTCATGCCTCACCAACACTTCTACCTCAAGGCCAGAGACCCCTCCATGTACCTTGTAACTCATCTTTCCGACTCGGACAAGGGGTACAAGGACGATATTCTTATTTTCAAGGGATCTTGGCAGAGAGGTGTTGGTCCCGAGTATAACGGCTTGTTATGCCCTTTGTAATGGAGAACAAAAAGTACGTCGGTTCCTTCGGGTTTATTATTTTGTTCTCCAGATTTCCCATGTTCATGACTACTTTTTTTGTTTGTGCAGATATCCTTGCTCGGGAAACAGCTCCTCCCCCTCGGTTGCTAGTGAACTTTGTCGACCTAATCGCGGTTTGGAGATTTACTGGTGACAACGGGTTCGACCGGGCTGCCCACATCCTGCTGAATTACACCCCCGGGTATAAGAAATTTTCACAGCTTCCCCAGCCTTTTGAGCCTTCGCGGTGGTCTGAATTCTTCGATCAGGCGGCGAGGCAAGAGGTCGAGGAAAACTTGGAGGAAGACCCTGATCGGGCTTCGGAGGCAGAGGTAGAGGGAGTAGTTGAAGAACTCGGGGTCAGAGAGGACGTTGTTCCTTCGGACGCCGAGGTGGGGACTTCGGGAGGAGATTTGTGGCCGGACTTCCAAGTTCTACAATCTCTAGACTCCGAGGACGCCCTCGAGGTCGCGATGTCCAGCATGCCTCGTATTGACCTGGGGTTCCTGAGGCAGAGGTAAGCTCTTGCCGCCGGGAGGGGTTGAGGATCGACCGACGGCGCCTCATCTGCAGGGACCAGTTCCACCCCATCCTCAAGAGTTCTCAGTAGGGGTGAAGTGCGTGACCGGGATCCTCAGGTAGAGGAGGAGAGAAGGGTCAAGCATAGGCACGATGGCCTCGGCAGAGGATCCAGGGCATCTTCCGCTCAGCAGCAAAGCGGGAGAGGCCGTGGGTTACCCACTGCTCCTCTGCAACAGCAGCAACAGAAACAGCAACGACAACAGCAACAACGGCAGCAGCAGACTCCCCCTTCCCCTCCGCCGACAGTGGAAGCCGCGGAGTGGAATCCCCGAGCCACCGATCACATGAACCGAGTGATCAGGGTCGATGATTCCATTTTGCTGGATCCTCATGTCGCCAATGCAGTGAGTGAGACACTGCATTTCGAGGCTGACATGGCGGCTCACAGGGGGCGATCAACGAACGTGTTGTTCCGCTCTATCATCCAGAATTCTCTGGTAGTAAGTTCATTTTTGCTTTGGTTTCTTCTCTCTCGCTTTCCATTTTTGTGATACGCCTTTTTCCCTCCTTTGCTGGCTACCCAACAGATCTCCATAATAGCTGCGCGGTACCATGGGTCTAGAATGGACCTCCAGCGGGCCCGAGAGCAGAAGGAAGAGGCAGAGGGGGCCCTTGCCCGGGCAATGGAGGACGTAGCTGCCAGGGATTCTACCCTGGCAGGGCAGGCTGCTCAAATCAAACAACTCCTCAGGGATGCCGAGTCGGCTAAGGTTGGCGCTGAAAAGCTAAGTGCTGCCCTTGCCGATGCTGAGGGGAGGATCACCGAGCAGACGCGGCGGCTTTCTGCCGCGGAGGAGAGGGCGGTTGGCTCAGAGGAAAGCTGTCTGGCTCTCACCCAGGAGTTGGACAGGATCAGAGCCGAGACACTGAACAGAAAGTCGGAGGAGCAACTCCGAGAAGAGTTCGCCGATGATGTGCTCCCTACTCTTGAGGAAAACAGCAAGGAGTTCTTCAAGAAAGGGTGGGACGAGGCGCTCCAGTCTGCTGGAATCCCGTCAGACTCCCCGCTCTTCCAGATGCACAAGTACGTGCTCTCATCAGAGATGGAACGGGCTGAAGCAGAGATTGCTGCCGAGGATGAGATCCCAACGCCGATGCAAGTCTCGGCGAATTCGCCCGAGGCAGTGATAGTGGACTTGTCCGAAGAGGCCCCGCCGGACCATGCCCCTGATCCTCATGTTGCTCAAGGTCTCTCTGTTGCCGAAGTACCTCTCCTTCTGCCTGCTCCAGAAGCTTCTCAACCTTTTTANAATCCAAGTTGACGGTCATTCCCCCCTTCGTCGAAAGCTTGGGTCCTTATGGTTGGGAGTCCTACTTCGAGGGGTATAATTGCCTCCATTCCGTACGCCAGGGAGTATGGNTACTCAAGGTCTCTCTGTTGCAGAAGTACCTCTTCTTCTGCCTGCTCCAGATGCTTCTCAACCTTTTTATGCTGACTCGCCCTCGGCTGATGTTGTGGAGATGCCCGGGGCCGGATGAAAGCCCCTTTTTCTTTTTGATTGTACTCTTTTTTCTTTTTTAGCCTTTGGGGACACAAAGCCCCTCTTCTTGAAATAAATCACAAGTACTTTTTCCTTTTTTGCGTACGGTAGTGCTTTGTTGTTTTTTTTTTTTTTTTTTGAATTGTTTNTCCCAAACTTGATGATTATGTTTTTCCAGACGAACTTTTTGGCATCTATGTCGCGGATATGAGTCAACGGCTCCGCCTCTACCCACTTGGTGAAGTAATCTGTGGCGACNCCAGACGAACTTTTTGGCATCTATGTCGCGGATATGAGTCAACGGCTCCGCCTCTACCCATTTGGTGAAATAATCTGTGGCCACAATGAGGAACTTACTATTTCCCGGAGCCTTAGGCAGGGGTCCAACCAAATCGAGCCCCCACTGGGCGAATGGCCAAGGGCTGGTCAGGGGGTGTAAGTCCCCCGCGGGTTGCCTGATTGCAGGGGAGAACTTCTGACACTGGTCGCATTTTTGGACGTATGCGCGCCCATCCCTTTGCATTTGCGGCCACCAATATTCCTGAGACATGATGCGGTGTGCTATTGATCGCCCTCCAGAGTGCCCCCCACATATTCTTTCGTGTACTTCATAGAGAAGGTTTTGTACTTGGTCTTCTTGGACGCATAGCAAGTAAGGCCCCGAGAAAGACCTTCGATACAGTTTTTGATCCGGAGAGACCCAAAATCTTGGAGCTTTGAGTTTTATCTTCCTTGCTTCCTTTGAACACTCCGGGAGATCTCCTGTTGTTAGGAACCTGAGAAAGGGATCAATCCAACTGGGCGGCTTGTGTGCGTCCTGGATGACCATTGCCTCGGGAGCATGATCTATGCAGGATGCGGGAAGGTATTCAATGGTGATCCTGCGCGACTGAGAGGAGTCCACCGCCGAGGCTAGACAAGCCAGGGCGTCGGCATGTGTGTTCTTGTCTCAGGACACTTGTTTGATTTTAATCCGGCCGAACCTTCGAATTACAGTCGTCGCCTGGTGATGGTAGGCCTTCATCCTAGGGTCCCTTGTCTCAAACTCTCCGTTAACTTGATTGACTACTAGCATAGAATCACAATGCACGATTAAATCGGTAACTCCAGTCGCCTCCGCTAACCGAAGTCCTGCGATGAGGGCCTCGTATTCAGCTTCATTATTCGAAGCCTTGAATCCCAGCCGAACGGCCTGCTCCGCAATAATCCCATCTGGAGAGGTCAGCAAGATACCGATTCCGGACCCATTACTATTTGACAAACCGTCCACACACAAAAGCCATGACGATCTTTCACAATTCGTTGGAGACGTTAAGTCGGGAGGAGGCGGTCCTTCTAAAACGGGATGCTCCCCCGAAAATTTAGCTATGAAGTCTGCTAATATTTGACCTTTTATCGCAGTTCGGGGTTTGAAATGAATGTCGTGCTCCCCCAACTCTACTGCCCACTTGGAAATCCTTCCGGAGAGTTCCGCTTTCCTCAAGATCGCTTTCAAGGGCTGATCGGTAAGGACAGTGATTGGGTGCGCCTGGAAATAATGCCGCAGTTTCCTTGCAGTGGTGACCAGGGATAGAGCCAGTTTCTCTAGGGGTAGATATCTTGTCTCTGCGTCCAGGAGCGCCTTGCTTATATAATAAATCGGCTTCTGGCGGTGCTCATGCTCACGGATAAGTACCCCGCTTACCGCAAACTCAGATACTGCCAGGTACAAGAACAACATCTCCCCCTGGATGGGGACGGATAAGGTTGGAAGAGTCCTTAGGTATTCCTTGATTCCAGCCAGGGCGTCCTCGCACCCCTGGCTCCACATATTCTTCCCAGCACTCTTGATTGCTCCGAAAAAGGGTTTGCATTTGTCCGAGGAGCGTGAGACGAAACGGTTAAGTGCAGCCAGCATCCCTGTGAGTTTCTGGACTTCTCGGACAGTGCGGGGGCTCCGGATGTCCAGGATTGCTTGAATCTGATCTGGGTTGGCTTCGATTCCTCGTTGACTAACCAGGTATCCGAGGAATTTACCTGATTCCACTCCGAAAACGCACTTTGCCGCATTCAGCTTCAGCCCATACTCCCTGAGGGTGGAGAAGGTATCCGCCAAATCTGTCAGATGATCACAACTCCGTTTGCTCTTTACCAGCATATCGTCTATGTAGACCTCCATGGTGTTGCCGATCTGCTTTTTGAACATCCGATTCATCAGTCTTTGGTATGTTGCCCCGGCGTTCTTTAGTCCAAACGGCATCACTTTGTAACAGTAAACTCCCTTCGGAGTGATAAACGCCGTCTTTTCCTGATCCGGGGGATAGAGAGGGATCTGATGATATCCTGCTCGGGCATCCAGGAAGTCCATTCGTTCATATCCGGCAGTGGCATCTACCAGCTGGTCCACCTTTGGCAGGGGGTAGTCGTCCTTGGGACATGCCTTGTTTAGATCTGTGAAGTCTATGCAGACACGCCATTTTCCCCCGTTCTTCTTTGCGCAAACCGTGTTAGACAGCCATTCTGGAAACTGTATCTCTCGAATGGCGTTGGCCTTTAGGAGTTTGTCGATTTCCTCGTTGACCGCGCTGGTGTGATGCGGGGCCATGCGTCGTGGCCTCTGTTTGACTGGCTTGTGCGACGGGTCAACATGCAGCCTGTGTGTGATTATCTCGGGGTCTACCCCCGTCATTTCCATTTCGTTCCATGCGAACACGTCTGTATTTTCCCTTAGGAACTCGATCATCTCCTCCTGTTCGGCTGTGGGCATCGAGGTCCCAACTAAGAAATACCTCTCTTCTTCTCCCTCCACCAAGGGCACCTTCCGGAGGTCTTCTACCGACCGCTCAGTTGGGTCTATCCGGGGGTCATCCATTCCTGGACGCCCGGACTGTAATTGCTATTTTTCCATAATCTCTTCCGGTGCTCGCCCCTTCTCCTGGCTGAACGCCCCGGCTCGAACGGCTGAATAAAAACAATTTTTCGCGGACGCTTGGTCCCCCCGGATCTCCATGATACCCTCTGGCGTGGCGAATTTTAATTTCTGGTGGAAAGTGGAGTGCACCGCTCCCAACGCATGCAGCCATGTTCGCCCCATAATCACGTTGTAGGGAGAGTCCGTATCGATCACGACAAACTCGGTGTCGATGACGAAGGGACCTGTGACAACTGGCAATGTGATTTTCCCCACGGGCAGGGCAAACGAGCCGTTGAATCCGATGAGGGGTGTCCTGACTTTGGTGAGGTCTTTGAGGCCAAGACCTATCCGTTTTAAAGTTTCGGAGTACATCACTTCCGAGGAACTTCCAGAGTCTATCAAAACCCTTTTGACGTCGAATTTTTCTATCCTTAGGGTCAAGACAAGGGCGTCGTTATGAGGAGTCACTACGCCTGTCAAATCCGCGTCGGAGAATGTAATGCCAAGCTCACCCGTCCTGGCCCTTTTACTTGGTGGCCCTACATCAACCTCGGCTACCTTCCTCGTAAAAGCTACCCTCTTGAGGTCGGACTCGAGTTCCTTGGACGTGGGGCGATCCAGGGGACATATATGGATGACATCTATGATGTTGTCCGGCTCCTCGGTCGGGGCAAGGGCTTGTCTCTCTTCTGGCCTGGGCTCTATGTACTCTTTCAAATATCCGTCTCGGACCAATCTTTCCAAGAACGATTTGAACACCCTGCAGCTTTCGGTGCGATGCCCGAAATCCCGGTGATAGGAACACCTAACCTTTTGATCACGGGTGGAGGGGTCGCTCTGCATCCTGGGCGGCCATTTGAAGAACGGCTCGTGCTTGATTTTATGGAGCAACTTGAAGATGGGTTCCTTGAACACAGTGTGAACTCCTTTGGACGAACCCCCTGGAGGGGGTAGCAATCCCTTTCGGGGAATATCTTCCCGCTCCTTCTCTTTTCTCTTAGATTGGAGGGCTCGGCCTTTGCTGCTTCCCATCTCGTCCTCAACCCTCGAGTATTTGTTTATCCGGGCCATTAGTTCCCCCATATCCGAGGGAGTCTTCTTGGTCAGGGATCGGTACAGGTCCGTGTCCCTTGCCAAGCCGAGCCGGAAAGATGCTGCTGCCATGACCTCCGAGCAGCCTTCTACCTCATTAACCTCTTCCCAGTATCGGATGGCGTACTGGCGAAGAGTCTCGGATTCCCTCCGTCTGAGGGTCAGCAATGATCCAATGTCTTTGGGGCGCTTACTCCCCGTAATGAATCGAGCCAGGAACTGCTTCGTCAATTCCTTCCATGACCCAATACTGTTGGGGGGAAGCGCCTCGAACCACTTCATCGTAGAGTCCCCCAAGCTCATAGGAAACACTCGGCAGAGAAACCGTTGGTCCGAATGATAGAGGGACATCATCTGCTTGTATTGCCTGACATGGGCTTCGGGATCGGACCGCCCGTCATAAGTTTTGAACCGCGGCACGACAAACTTTCTTGAAACCTCCATCTCACCGATCTCCCTCGTAAAGGGTGTTTGTATGACTTCGTCCTCGGCCTCATCCTGGACAGCCTTACCCTTTCTCCTGGAGTCTAACCGGGCTCTGAGATCAATTTCTTCCCTGACGGGATGCCTTCTGAAGTCCTTGAGTTCATCGGTAAGCCCCTCATTTCCTGGGCGTCGTGTGGATTGGGTTGAATCCTCCTCGGATTCATCTCCCTTCCTCCGTCTAGACAAACCTCGCCGGAGGTCGTCCAGGGCCAATGGCCTTGCTTTCCTTGAATGGTTGTCATGATGATGCTCGCCGGCTCTGGGTCGCTTTGGGGCCCTAGAGCTTTCTGCTTTGTTGTTTAGGTGGTTTCTTAGGTCCTTCGTTTCCGCCTCCCGGGCGGGAAGCCCACAAGAAAGGAATGAATCCCTCGACCCTTCGCCAGAGGCGGCAAACTCGTTGAGCCGGCTTAGGACGTTTACATTGTCCTTTTCCAGCTGTCGTAATCTATCGCCAAACTTTTCTTCAATCACCTCCGCCAGCTGACGAGCCAAGGGGGCTGATCCCCCTGACCTGATTCCCATACTGGTTTGAGGGGTAACCCCTCTTGACCGAGTAGAGGCACTTTTATTCATATCGGTGTGATCCCTTCCTCCGTGATGACAGGGAGCTTGTAACTCGAGACTCCTTTGGTGGGGGCCTTTCCCTTTCTGTCGAGTGTTCACCATGGTCACTGTTCTTTATAGAGAAAAAACTAGGAAAACTAGTCGTTTCCCACAGACGGCGCCAGATTGTGCGTGCAAGATCCTGCACAATATAAAAAACGAGAACAGATCTCTCCCTTGGTGAACTCGAGTGAGCCAGTTGAGTGACCAACCACGCTGCTTGGAACAGCCTGCGAGGTCCGGTGGTAACCTGGAACGGCAACGGGAGACCCTGGGGGAGCGGAAGAACGATCCAGTAAGGCTGAAAGAGGTTCCTGGAACAAAGAAGAACAAGTTAGAAGGGCGCCGGAGTGTTTTCCGGCGTATCCCCTCCGACGATCTAGTCAGTCTTTGAGAAAGAGAGAGGAAGGAGAAAACACTGAGTGTGTATTGTAGTAAAGAGTTTTTTGTTGCATACCCGTCTTGCCTTTTGCAAGGAGTATTTATACCTCAAAAGCTCATGATTGCTGTCAGTGTAGTCAGTAGGTGATCATTAGGTACAGGCAGTGTGCGCACTGATTCTGATGAGGAATGTCTTCTCTTCTTAACTGCTCGGGGTCCCGAGCAATCAATGCTGGGTCATCGGGATGCCGACGGTACAATGTACTCCTCTCGGGGAGGATGCAATAAATGCTCTGTATTAGGAGCATTTATTGTCTTTCATTTCCGAGCCTTACCGCATTGAATGCGGTCTCATCAAGGGAATGGTGTAATTAATCGTTTGCTTTCCCAAGTCGCGTGTCAGCAACGGCATGCGGTTTCTCTGTCTTCGATGTGATATCATATGCCACGCGTCCATCCCCCATTGGCTGTGGCCCCTGCATTCCAGTACGTTCTGACACTAATTGTGTAAGACGAGGTCATGATGAATAGCCTAGACTAGCCTAGGCTAATGACCTGTACGTCAATAGCTTATCCTGGAGTAGAGGAAGCGTCCAGGACGGGGTACCTCTCGGCACCGAGGAAAGGCTCATCTCGGAACCGAGGGAGGTATACCGACCGAGGTACCATATCAGACCGAGGTTACGTGTTGGTTGTAACTCGTACTGAAATGCCATGATCCTATATGACGAGTACCTTGGGGGCGAGGACCTTTATGCGCCGATGGTGCTTGATCTTAGTAACAGTGTTTTGGTAAATACCGAGGACACGTGTCTTCATCATGGAGTATTTCAGAAAAGTCCCATCAATGTCTTATGAAGGAACGTAAACTAGGATGCAAGTGATCAGTGGCAAACTATAAGCTTGGATTAAATCAAGTCTATATTTTGAAAATGAATATTGGAAAACTTCTTATTTTAATATTAAAATTTTATTCATAAATTTTATTTTCATCATCCAAATTGGTAATGACAGGGACGGATATTAGATACAAGCTGAGAAGACACAAAAATGTTGGAAGAGTATAGGTATTTGAGAAATTTGTTTCCTTAGTTATGGTTGGATTATCATGTTGTAACGATAAAATTTCGTTGTGTAATATTAACACAAAAGTAATATCAAAATTATAATTGTTTATGATTTGACTTGATTTAATAAAGTGGTACCGACTCTCTTCCGCGTGTTTTTCACATGCATTTTTCTATGATTCTCAATGGATATGCTGATGACGAGGTTCAAATCAGCATGTTTCTCGATCTTTGATTTTGGTGTTGACTTTGTTGAATTTGTTGAAGATGAGAGCTTAATCAGCATGATTCTCGACTTTCCATTTGGTGATGCTTTGATGGATTTGTTGAAGATAGAGGCTTGATTAGTGTGTTTTCTGTCTTCAATTTGGGGATATTTTCATGGATTTGTTGAAGACGAGAGTCGAATTGACGTGATTTTCATTTTTCGATTTTTGATTTGGTGAATTTGTTGGATAAAGATGAATTTACAAGATTTCAGGTGGAGGTAGAGCAGAGATTTCTTGATCTTTCTTTCCTCCTCTTGCTTAGCTTCCACTTTTGGCTTCCTCTTCTTGGCCCCCTTCGTTGGCCTCTCATGACCTTTATTTATAGTGCTAGAAAAAGTTATCTATATAAGAGTATTTTTACCTGAATACTCTTCAGGTAATGGACTATCCATAAATTTGTGGGATTTAGTTAATTTATAAAATTTAAGTTCAACTTACTTTAGTTTTAAAAATTTGTTTAATTTTGGGCCTATGAAATTTAAGTCAATTTTAATTTAATTTAAAATTGAAGAGTTCAACACGAAGACAATTAATCATAAATTACTGCGCAAAGCTGCGGTAGTAACTTCAGATTGTTCCATCATCCACCTTAGCCATTAATTTTAAATTGAATGATTTGTAATTATAAATAAAAAATAATAATGTAATTTTTGATATATAATACTAAAAAGCAATTTTATTTCCCTTCATTCTTTACCCAATACACACATATCTCTGGAAACTTCCAAAAGAAGATAGTATCATAACTGAACACCAAGTACTTCCCTTCGTGCAAAATAGTAGTAATATGTATGTAGTAGGTTCACGGGAGGCTTCTTTANAGCGGGGTACCTCTCGGCACCGAGGGAGGTATACCGACCGAGGTACCATATCAGACCGAGGTTACGTGTTGGTTGTAACTCGTACTGAAATGCCATGATCCTATATGACGAGTACNTGGCGCAAAACCTTCAAGTTACAATTCAATGTAACCATAGAAATTGTACTCTTAAATTTTTTTTATCAATCTCAAATCGATCATAATAAGTAATATAAATTTAACCCTTTTATTTTGTAGATCATATTAATATAGTAGTAATAGTAATTTAGGAAATGACCCTTGCCTTGATCATATATATAATAAAATAGCTAAATTTCTTTATCTTTAGTTTTTCGAAGCTCAGATCTCTTGATGATTATTAATCCGACGGTTCTCATGTCAAAATTTTTTAAGACTCCTATCTCTTATTTAACTCTCTTTCTCTCTCTATCTCATCTATACTAATAAGATAGAGATGATTTCAAACTTCCAAAATTAAAAATCAATCTTCTCAATTAATTAATGATTTTAATTAATAATTAGTGGATTTTAATTAATTTTTTTTTTTTTGTGTTATCAAGTACCTTTAGGCATAACAATTAACTAGGAGGCACAATATATTAATTTTACATGTTATTTGGCTTNACTTCTTATTTTAATATTAAAATTTTATTCATAAATTTTATTTTCATCATCCAAATTGGTAATGACAGGGACGGATATTAGATACAAGCTGAGAAGACACAAAAATGTTGGAAGAGTATAGGTATTTGAGAAATTTGTTTCCTTAGTTATGGTTGGATTATCATGTTGTAACGATAAAATTTCGTTGTGTAATATTAACACAAAAGTAATATCAAAATTATAATTGTTTATGATTTGACTTGATTTAATAAAGTGGTACCGACTCTCTTCCGCGTGTTTTTCACATGCATTTTTCTATGATTCTCAATGGATATGCTGATGACGAGGTTCAAATCAGCATGTTTCTCGATCTTTGATTTTGGTGTTGACTTTGTTGAATTTGTTGAAGATGAGAGCTTAATCAGCATGATTCTCGACTTTCCATTTGGNAGCTTATTTATTTTGTATTAGATGTTTTGGAATATTAAATTGTAGCAGTTGATAAACAATGGTAATAGTGATATTAGCGTGATGTCATAACATTATTGATTTAAGATAGTATTTATTTACAGAAAGGTTTGATTATGAGTTGTACACACAGGTTAATATTGTCAATTAGATCATATTTTCAAGGAGAATTCTATCAAAATTTTTTTAAAGATAAAAGTTGTTTATATTAACTACTAAGATTTTATGTGTTAAACCAGTTATTTTGGTTTGATATTCACATATATAGTCATAACTATATGTAATATATTGTTAATAGTAGTATTGTTGAACAGTTACTATTATGTGTTACACCAATTATTTTGATTTGGTATACTTTTTAATTAACCACAAATTTTTTTTTTGTTACTCTATACCTTCAGGCATGGGTAATTACTATATATATATAATTTTTCTTTCAAAAACCACAAAAGAGGGGTAGATGTACGCACTTGAAGAGACTAATTCCTTGACTTAAATCCGGCCTTATATATTTCAGTGTGTGCGCACAAAGACATATGTNAGCCACAATTTTTTTTTTGTTACTCTATGCCTTCAGGCACGGGCAATTACTATATATATATAATTTTTCTTTCAAAAACCACAAAAGAGGGGTAGATGTACGCACTTGAAGAGACTAATTCCTTGACTTAAATCCGGCCTTATATATTTCAGTGTGTGCGCACAAAGACATATGTAATTATATATATTTTGTTGAGAATCAACTACCCTGCTATCTTGTCATATTCAATATTAAAGAATAGCATCCTTGATGGAGTACAACTCAAATATAGCATCACTAATGTTCATTTGATCTCCTGGGGAGTGTTTTGAACAAGCAACACCAACTCCAAACACTNGTGCGCACAAAGACATATGTAATTATATATATTTTGTTGAGAATCAACTACCCTGCTATCTTGTCATATTCAAGATTAAAGAATAGCATCCTTGATGGAGTACAACTCAAATATAGCATCACTAATGTTCATTTGATCTCCTGGGGAGTGTTTTGAACAAGCAACACCAACTCCAAACACTGAAATCAATCACTTGTGATGATCCTTTTGAATTCTACTATCGAGGCGTTGATGTCTTCTACTACTAGTACTAGTACTACTGTCATGGGCAGTACTTGTGATCTCTTCCTCTAAGTTGATCTCCTCAACAAGTATTGGATCCATAATCTCTGCTACTTGGTCAAGAAAAGCTGCCATAACATAGTTATTAAGGTTCGATCTATCTCCAAACATGTCGTCAGTAGATCTCTCTACCGCGAACATTTTCAATAAAAAGATTCCAAAGTTGTAGACATCGCCCCATGTCGATGTGGTGCTTCCTATCCCATACTCTGGATGGGATTAATTGTGCATAAAACTTAAGTTTGTAAAGAATTCATATAAAGAATGTGACAAATATGTTAATGCTTTTGCAACAATTTGCTATTTGATTTTAGTGATACTGTGGTGATGAGTTGCTCTTTTGGATTAGTAGCTACGGCTCAAACCCTGTATTCTACAGTAAGGAAACCCTTCATGTTCACGTGCAAGGGGTTATCCACTAGTCGCTTCTCTCCTCCTCCCTTTATANAAAGAATTCATATAAAGAATGTGACAAATATGTTAATGCTTTTGCAACAGTTTGCTATTTGATTTTAGTGATACCGTGGTGATGAGTTGTTCTTTTGGATTAGTAGCTACGGCTCAAATCCTGTATTCTACAGTAAGGAAGCCCTCATGTTCACGTGCAAGGGGTTATCCACTAGTCGCTTCTCTCCTCCTCCCTTTATAAAAGCAAAAACAAATCTAAAATTGAGATTGATTTTAATTAGAGTTGGGGGTTCTATAATTTGAGTTTATGTCAAATTTGATCTCTCAACTCCATCTACTAATTTCCATTAGTAGGATTGAATAAATTAAATGGCGGATGTTTGAACTTGATTCAATTCATAAACCCAAGGATCCAAATCTGTCATCATCAATTGGATTATGGACGTTCTTATGCAAGAATAATTTTCTTTTAATACATGGCAGATCAAGGTTCAAAAGCAAGGGTATTAATCATTTCGGGCTTATTATGCTCGAGTTTGAATTGGATGTTGACGCAAGAATAATGAAGACTAACATATTTCTTAGTATTATTTTTATTTAAATCGATAATGATGCCAACAATGCATTTTTTAATCAATAACACACACATACAATATTTCTCAAATCACGAGTATTGGCTTAATCGGAGTATAACTTTCAAGGAGAATCCCATGAAATAGTATCATCCGAATTATCCTGACGGGTTTTTTGTTTTGATTTTAGTTCCATTTATGTCAAAAATTAGGGAAGGGCATCATTTCACATTTTAACTTAGACAAAAGTTCTAATGCCGAAAGGTTGGCCCATTAACTTGTTACAGAAAATAAATGTTCAACAGTTCTGAGATCCATTAATTAAGCCCATTTTCTTCTGAGCCCATCACTAAACACTGGGCTGGGCCAGTCTTTATAATTTTTAGGAGAAATTGAAAGGGAATGGACACACCAAATTAGATTTAATTGTAAAAAAATACACAGAATAAAATGTTGGGTAATTAAGTCATTAATTTTGATACTTATTTGTATCTAAATACATTATTTAAATTTTACAGATTTTTTTGTGATATTTTTGTTCTCTATTGATATATGCGTATTTTTTTTTTGGAAAGTGATGCATCAAATATCTCTTAGTTTTATGCGAGAACTTTAATATTTCATATTTGTATGTCCTCCCTTGATTCATGTGAATTTTTTTTTGAAAAATGATTTTGTTTTCAAATTATATTAAATGCACCTTGATTTATATATATATATATATATATATATACATACATGTTGTATATATATATATATATATACATGCATATTTTTTTTAGAAAGAGATTTTGTTTTTAAATTATATTTAATGCACATTTATTCATGCGTTTTTTTTTTAGAAAATAGTTTTATTTTTAAATTAATTTAATATTCGAATAGTGTAATAGTGTAACAATAACAGTGTAACAAGTTATTTACACAAAATATTGTACTATTACATTTTATCAAACGTATAGTTTTATATAATTTCATTCAAAATAGTCTATCTCAATTTTTGAAATTGTTACCACATGCACAAAACTACTAAATATTATTTTTGTTACACTATTATGAAGTTCAAATATTAACAAATTTTAAAATTCTAACAAATGATATATTCTAAAATAAACGAAATATTAAAATTCTCCTATAAAACTAGTTGTAGTAAATATTTAATGTATAAATATAATTTAAAAATAAACCACTTTTCAAAAAAATAAGCATAAATCAATAGCTCTATTATCAGCAGAAATAAGTCTTGAGAATATCAAATTTTGGTGTGACAAAATGCCGTGTATAATGCTGCACTTAGGGTCGGACCACTTATTATACGTGACGTGGCTAATTATTAAGCCTGTTGTAATTCGAATAATCTTCTAAAACTATATTTATATCGATTTGCGTTAGTGGATCAGATTGAGAATTGCAAAGCATAACATTTTTATGTACTTAAACTTGAAAAATTAAAATAAGACAGAACAAAAGAATCTAATCATCCATTTTAGCATATTTGGATTATAAAAAAGGGTAGAGAGACACATTGTCCCACTTAATAAAATACGAGAGCATTGTGATTGATGTGAACCCAAAAATATAATAATAATATGTAAAATTAAAATATTATGCCGCGTGGTGCATGCGCCACCGGCACTCTTTTCTTAATTCATCTTTTTTATTTTCTGTGTTTAATACATTTTTTCAAATTAGTGAAATTACTGTAACACATAAAATATGAATTTAAAGATGATTGTTAGATTTGAGATCTAGGCCTATCAATTGTGTCAGATTTTAGCTGATTCTTGTCAAAAAAACATTTTTACCCATATCTGATTTGCTTGTTAATTCGTGTTTAACGAATCGTGTCATATTGAATTTTGTATCATATATGAATTTTATATAATCGATATATGCAAGCGTTGTGTTTTTGGATTGATTTCATTCAATCATGTCAGATACTCTTGTTTTTGAAAGGGATGACTTAAAAAAAACTCAAACCCTATATTTTTATATTGTATTCATGTTACGTTAATAGATCCGATCATATTTTGCCACTCTTACCGAGATGTAATAATTTACATTTAACTATATGTCATCCACTTGAGATAGGATTGAGAATTCTTGATACAATTTGACACCAAACTAATATATTATAATGTAATAATTTAGCCTCAAAGAATTTGGATTATAATCAGATTGATCAATTAGACCCACCCACCCACTTCGTAAATAAAAACATAACATGGATTCTTCAATTAGGTAGGTACATAATTCATTTTCTTAATTGCAATTAGTGAATGCTGAGGAGTGTGTGACAAATAGATAGCACAACGGATAAAATTGCCGCCGAAGGATAATACATTTATTTATATATTTGTTAATACCAACAAAACAAAAGGCAAAAACAGCAAAATAGAATAGTCTTTTTTTAAGGGGCCCACACTTGCCATTTGACTCAACTGCCTTTAGGACAAACACATTTAATATCAAGGGCCAAGGGATATAATTGTTTTATTCACATAGCCCATGTCTCTATCTAAATTACATGACCTAAAAGACTACCAGGTTTGGTTGAACATTAGTGTACAATCTAATATCTCTCTAACAATAATGATATACATGATAATATAAGTTAGGAAAAATTACATCTAAACTTCTTAAAGTTTGTTATTTAATTACTTGGATTTTTTGACATTTGAAATATTACACACAGACTCCCTGAAATTTATACACGCGTAACACTTAGGTCCATTCTGTCAATGTTTGTTAATATATTTATTATTAAATTATACATAAACCTCATGAAGTTTGTAGGCGTGTAACACTCAGATCTCTCAAGTTTTAAATATTATACTTAAACCCTTTATTAATTACGTAATCTGCAAACGACCAAACTATTCCAATTAAAAATAGAAGATATTGCGTTTATTGTAATTTAGTTTTATTCAAATAAACAATATAATTATATACAAATGAGAGTTAAATTGAATTATTTGATATATTTATACTGATTGCTATTTTTTCATCAAAAAAATTAAACTTTTGTTTAGTTTTATGTCAATGGGTGATTTAATGGAATATATAAACTGTGTTGATTAGACTTAATTTATATGTTCATACTTAATGATGAAAAAATTGGCCAAAGGTGAAAAGTTTATTTAGTTCAAATTTAACTCATCCTGTCAAGAGTTCTAATTTGAATATGATTCTACATATCATGAATAAACTAAATATAACTGCACTGATAACATCAAATCAGCATATAAAGATAAGGACTTAAACTAACAAAACTCCTATAAATAGAACTTAATTGATGTTTCAAGTATTCCACTCATAACTTCTAAATGCAGTTCATACATTTGAGTCGCTTACTAGTTTAGGCATTGGAGAGTTGAGCCCTAGAGTATCCCTCCAGTTTTTGACTTCTTTTTTAAGTGAACGAAGCCCAACAAACTAATGTAAAAGTCCTCAAAATTTTACCATCAATAGTATTAATTATGATTTTTTAAAGAAAAAATTAAAATTTTATTTTGATATTTAATCTTTAATTGGAGTATTTTTTTCCTATGTAATATTTTAAATTTGAGGATACTAAATATTACACATTTCAAATTTCAGGAGTCTGGGTGTACTTTACTAACAAATATTATATGCGTACAAATTTTAGGGAGTTTGTGTGTAATATTTTAAATGTTTGGAAACTTCAAGGGGTTTGTGTTTAATTTTCCCTATAACACATTAAGTTTGGAAGAAAATAAAAAATCAATGCAAAAAATTGTAAGAACATTAAAAAAGAGGCAGATCCGAGTTTATGTATATATATATATTAAAAAAATTGCAATTATTATCATGCAATTCACACATGATTAAGACCGCTTTACCAAATAACATAGGATTTAGAAGGATGAAACTGGTGCAGGTGAGCTTCAAGACGAAGAAGACTAAGAAGAAAGCGAAGTACAAAAGGGGTGTTTCTATTAGATTAAAAATTATTAATGGATTTTTGGTTCGGTGTTATTTCTTGTTTTATAAAAATTTTGTTTTTTTGAGGTCAAAGATTCAAATTCTTCTCCCCTAAATATATATATATATATTAGATTAAAGAGAGAATTATACTTACACTCCTGAGATTAGTCACTTAATCACTCAAATCTCTTAACATTTGAAATATTACACTCAGACCTCCTAAAGTTTATACGCGCATAAAACCCCTTATTGTAAATATATTCATTAATAAATTACATTCAAACTCTCTGAAGTTTATAAACATATATTACTTAGATCCCTTAAGTTTAAAGTATTATATTTAGACTAAAAATACTTCAATCAAAGATATAATATTAAATATTTTAAATTTTACAATTAAAATTCATGTTATATTGTATCATTTATTGAAATTAAATAAAAATTCAAAATTTTCTTAAAAAATCGTAATTAGTATACAATTATATTGTCTATTGGAATTTAATTTGGTCGTTTAAACGATCAAATTAAAATACCAAACTATCTCAATCGAAGCTAAAAGATATTGTGTTCATTACAATTTGACAATTTGTTTAATTTTTTAGTTTTATTCTAATATATATTATAATTGTATACTAACTATGCTTTTTTAAAACAAATTAAATTTTTATGTTTGATTTTAGTTAAATAAATGACATAATAAAACATGAATTTTGGTTGTAAAATTCATGTTCTATTAAGAATGACTTAAACCCCTTGTTTGATTTTTTAGTTTTATTCCAATAGATAGTNTAAACTTCTTAAAGTTTGTTATTTAATTACTTGGATTTTTAGACATTTGAAATATTACACACAGGTTCCCTGAAATTTATACACGCGTAACACTTAGGTCCATTCTGTCAATGTTTGTTAGTATATTTATTATTAAATTATACATAAACCTCATGAAGTTTGTAGGCGTGTAACACTCAGACCTCTCAAGTTTTAAATATTATACTTAAACCCTTTATTAGTTACGTAATCTGCAAACGACCAAACTATTCCAATTAAAAATAGAAGATATTGCGTTTATTGTAATTTAGTTTTATTCAAATAAACAATATAATTATATACAAATGAGAGTTAAATTGAATTATTTGATATATTTATACTGATTGCTATTTTTTCATCAAAAAAATTAAACTTTTGTTTAGTTTTATGTCAATGGGTGATTTAATGGAATATATAAACTGTGTTGATTAGACTTAATTTATATGTTCATACTTAATGATGAAAAAATTGGCCAAAGGTGAAAAGTTTATTTAGTTCAAATTTAACTCATCCTGTCAAGAGTTCTAATTTGAATATGATTCTACATATCATGAATAAACTAAATATAACTGCACTGATAACATCAAATCAGCATATAAAGATAAGGACTTAAACTAACAAAACTCCTATAAATAGAACTTAATTGATGTTTCAAGTATTCCACTCATAACTTCTAAATGCAGTTCATACATTTGAGTCACTTACTAGGTTAGGCATTGGAGAGTTGAGCCCCAGAGTATCCCTCCAGTTTTTGACTTCTTTTTTAAGTGAACGAAGCCCAACAAACTAATGTAAAAGTCCTCAAAATTTTACCATTAATAGTATTAATTATGATTTTTTAAAGAAAAAATTAAAATTTTATTTTGATATTTCATCTTTAATTGGAGTATTTTTTTCCTATGTAATATTTTAAATTTGAGGATACTAAATATTACACATTTCAAATTTCAGGAGTCTGGGTGTACTTTACTAACAAATATTATATGCGTACAAATTTTAGGGAGTTTGTGTGTAATATTTAAAATGTTTGGAAACTTCAAGGGGTTTGTGTTTAATTTTCCCTATAACACATTAAGTTTGGAAGAAAATAAAAAATCAATGCAAAAAATTGTAAGAACATTAAAAAAGAGGCAGATCCGAGTTTATGTATATATATATATTAAAAAAATTGCAATTATTATCATGCAATTCACACATGATTAAGACCGCTTTACCAAATAACATAGGATTTAGAAGGATGAAACTGGTGCAGGTGAGCTTCAAGACGAAGAAGACTAAGAAGAAAGCGAAGTACAAAAGGGGTGTTTCTATTAGATTAAAAATTATTAATGGATTTTTGGTTCGGTGTTATTTCTTGTTTTATAAAAATTTTGTTTTTTTGAGGTCAAAGATTCAAATTCTTCTCCCCTAAATATATATATATATATTAGATTAAAGAGAGAATTATACTTACACTCCTGAGATTGGTCACTTAATCACTCAAATCTCTTAACATTTGAAATATTACACTCAGACCTCCTAAAGTTTATACGCGCATAAAACCCCTTATTGTAAATATATTCATTAATAAATTACATTCAAACTCTCTGGAGTTTATAAACATATATTACTTAGACCCCTTAAGTTTAAAATATTATATTTAGACCAAAAATACTTCAATCAAAGATATAATATTAAATATTTTAAATTTTACAATTAAAATTCATGTTATATTGTATCATTTATTGAAATTAAATAAAAATTCAAAATTTTCTTAAAAAATCGTAATTAGTATACAATTATATTGTCTATTGGAATTTAATTTGGTCGTTTAAACGATCAAATTAAAATACCAAACTATCTCAATCGAAGCTAAAAGATATTGTGTTCATTACAATTTGACAATTTGTTTAATTTTTTAGTTTTATTCTAATATATATTATAATTGTATACTAACTATGCTTTTTTAAAACAAATTAAATTTTTATGTTTGATTTTAGTTAAATAAATGACATAATAAAACATGAATTTTGGTTGTAAAATTCATGTTCTATTAAGAATGACTTAAACCCCTTGTTTGATTTTTTAGTTTTATTCCAATAGATAGTGATGAGACTTTTCTGAAATACTCCATGATGAAGACACGTGTGCTCGGTATTTACCAAAACACTGTTACTAAGATCAAGCACCATCGGCGCATAAAAGTCCTCGCCCCCGAGGTACTCGTCATATAGGATCATGACATTTCCGTACGAGTTACAACCAACACACGTAACCTCGGTCTGATATGGTATCTCGGTCGGTATACCTCATTTGGTTCTGAGATGAGCCTTTCCTTGGTGCCGAGATGTACCCCGTCCTGGACGCTTCCTCTACTCTAGGATAAGCTATTGACGTACAGATCATTAGCCTAGGCTATTCATCATGACCTCGTCTTACACAATTAGAATCAGAACGTACTGGAATGCAGGGGCCACAGCCAATGGGGGATGGACGCGTGGTGTATGATATCACATCGAAGACAGAGAAACCGCATGCCGTTGCTGACACGCGACTTGGGAAAGCAAACGATTAATTACACCATTCCCTTGATGAGACCGCATTCAATGCGGTAAGGCTCGGAAATGAAAGGCAATAAATGCTCCTAATACAGAGCATTTATTGCATCCTCCCCGAGAGGAGTACATTGTACCGTCGGCATCCCGATGACCCAGCATTGATTGCTTGGGACCCCGAGCAGTTAAGAAGAAAAGACATTCCTCATCAGAATCAGTGTGCACACTGCCTGTACCTAATGATCACCTACTGACTACACTGACAGCAATCATGAGCTTTTGAGGTATAAATACTCCTTGCAAAAGGCAAGACGGGTATGCAACAAAGAACTCTTTACTACAATACACACTCAGTGTTTTCTCCTTCCTCTCTCTTTCTCAAAGACTGACTAGATCGTCGGAGGAGATACGCCGAAAAACACTCCGGCTCCCTTCTAACTTGTTCTTTTTCGTTCCAGGAACCTTTTTCAGCCTTACTGGATCGTTCTTCCGCTCCCCCAGGGTCTCCCGCTGCCGTTCCAGGTTACCACCGGACCTCGCAGGCTGTTCCAAGCAGCGTGGTTGGTCACTCAACTGGCTCACTCGAGTTCACCAAGGGAGAGATCTGTTCTCGTTTTTTATATTGTGCAGGATCTTGCACGCACAGATAGTATAATTGTATACTAATTACAATTTTTTAAGAAAAAAGTTGAATTTTTATTTTTGATTTTATTTTAATAAATGATACAATAAAACATGAAATTTGGTTGTAAAATTTAAAATATTTAATATTCTATATTTGATTAGAATATTTTTTATCTAAGTATAACATTTTAAATTTAAAAAGTCTAAGTATTATATGCGTACAAACTTCAAAGGGATTTAGATGTAATTTATTAACGGATATATTTACAGCAAGAGTCTAAGTGTTACGCACGTACAAATCATAGGGGGTCTGTGTGTAATATTTCAAATGTCAGAAAATCTGAGTGATTAAATAACAAATCTCAAGAGATCTGCGTGTAATTCTCCTTAAATTAAACTAGTTCTAACAAGTAATAAGTTTGGAAATAAGTTTATCTTATTCACACGAGGAATAAAAATCAACATTTTATCATTTTAACTATTATTTTCCATGATGTCGTTTTCTTTTAACAAAGCCCAAACATCCCAATAAAGTTTACCCAACAACTTGATAGATAACATAATATTCTTCCTTAATGATGGTTGTTTGAAATCCTCATTTTAGTTTTAATACTTACTAGAATTAGTCTCATCCATCCATCCATCATGTTACAGGCCTCCTCCAAACTTCATGTTACACTTGGATAATCTGTGCAGAGACGGTGTAATTTGAATGATTTTGAGAGGTTTGTTAGTGATTGTTAGATAAATTTATTTGAAACCGTTAGATGAACTTATATTATAAATATAAATGTCTTTAACCTAACTAAAGAGAAGATCAATTGAATTGCACATAAGCTAAATTAAATACTCCTAACAGTTAAACCCTATTTTTTTTTTTTAATATTGAGAATCTATCCCTAGGCATATCAATCAAGAGGTACAAGTTGTATATTTACACCTCTGGCCTTCATATTCACTATTATCAAGTGAATAAGGTAAGTGTAAAACTGTATTTTTATTTTAATAAGCAGATGTCAAAGTTCGAATCAGTAACCTTAAAATTCAATGGCAGAGACGATAGCGCTATTAAATATTTTTTTTTTTTTACTGTTAAACGATAACTATTAAGTTAATTGCTAAAGTCAACTGCTATACTGAGGGTAAAACTATATACCCGAAGGATATTATATGTCAATGATTAAGGGGACTTAGGGTAAAGAATCTTATGCCAATAATTTAGGAGACTTTAGGGTAATTAATTTAGTCCATACCTTCCTCCCCTGGATAGGAGCCTCCGAGTCCGAGCCTACCAAATAAAGTAAAACTAAAATGCATCTTGCAACCCTCATCAATACACTCTCATCTATACACAAAAGAATCAAAGAAATGTAAAATAATCCCAACCACCAAAGTGGGACAAAACAATGAGCCAGAAGTTTCAAAACAACATACATGCACATATGAACAAAAAAGGCTGTTGAGAGGGTTTTCCTGGCACCACACCCGTCTCTAATGCAATGATGATTGACAGGTGAATCAAAGTGATGGAGCTTGTGCGGTACGTACAGAATTGTTAATCGGGTTGAGCCTTTTTATATATCAAGACACAATTAAAATTGTTTGTCTTATGTTTATATTTGATTTGACCTCGATTATTGAATTTTAACTTTTACTTAGTTTCGATTAAGTTTTTGCATCACATGCTTGAATTTGGTTCAATTTCATTTGTATTACGATTTTCATTTTAATTTAGACTCTACTAGCTTAGTTAGTCACACTTGATACTCCCAACTACGAGGTGATGGAGTTGTCAAAAGTAAGTGTTTTATCTTGCGTTATTTGAGAGTTGTATTATTCTTTATTTTTGAGTTTCATTCTGGTTATGTTATAATAGAAATTTGTTTACCTTTATTTAGGCTTGAAAATTCAAGACAAGACAAGCAAATTTGACCCAAACTCGATAAGGAATTTGTGGATTAAAATTCAGCCTTAATGAGTTAAGGTGGGATCTATTCTCTAGAGAACTGGTTGGTTCGTATCGAACAACATATAGAACAATAAGGGGTTATTATCAAAACCAAAAAAAAAAAGAACAATGGGAGGTTACAATTTCAAATCCACTATTCCTGTTGTCTTATTTGAGGCCAAAGTGAGCTTTACACCTAGGCAATGAAACTTCATGTTTTCTACGACCCTAGATTGGATTAGCATGATTTTCACTGTCCTAACAAAAAGTGCCTCCACTACATCGAGCAAGTTGCATTCCACGTGAACATTGGAGGTTGAAGAAGTTTGTTTATATTTTTTCATCTTCGAAGTAACATAGAGAAATATACACGACTTAAATATGACACAAACGTGACACAATAAACTTAATTTTGAACATGCTAGCGACAAATTTTTCAAGTATAGTGCCAAAATGGTACTATATAATGGTAAGCTCGAACTTATTGAGCACTTTTCTCTCACTAAACTTTGCAGACAAACATTCGAAATTGAAGATTAGGCATGAGAAAAAGATACAATTTCATCTGTAAGCATTCAACAAAAGATTTACCTTACTCAGAGTTTGATTGTGAATTCTAGAGGGAGAGCTGGAGGACTACCAACTGATTGTATTGTGGAAGAGGAGTTATAATAATGTAAGTATAAGGCGTTTTTCGGACTTCCGTATTGAAGCTGTCATCGATGAAAGGATGTGAAAAAGGATATTTGGGGATGATATAAGCATGTCTTGATGTTTAGCTTTTGTTATTTTGGAGCCACAAACATTTTATTTTTTATAATGTAATAATTACAAGACGATATAGTTCTATTTCCATCTCCATTAAAAAACAAAAAATATTTTTGATTGTGTTTGCCCTTATCTTTTGCTTTATTTTTAAAATTCTTTGGACAAGAAACAAAACAAAATCTTTATTGAGATATGCATAAATATTCTTAACCTAATCTATCATCTTCAGACATTAAAACAATTAAAATTTATGAAAAGTTAATATTATAAAATTTAATTATGCACAATACAAATCAGATGTAGAATTTGAATTTTAACACAACTCAATGTAAATAATCTAATGATCCGTTTGGTAGGAAAGATGAAAAATAAGAGGGATACATTTTCTATTTTTCAAGGATGAAAAGTAAGAATTATACACTTTCTTTCCTTTGTGTTTGGTTGGATGGATAGAAAATAAAAATAACCAATTTTTTTTAATTTTTTTTTTATCTAATATTAGAGGTGACAATCGAGTTTGTGTTGTGTCAGATTCGTGTTAAGTCATAAAATTATAAGTCTTTTATATTTCTTGTTCACATGTTAGGTCAATTTTAAGTTCGTGTCGAGTTATATTTAAGTTCATGTTATAAAATTTGTGTCGAGTTCAAGCCGTGTTATCGTGTTGAGTTGAAAATTTTTACCCCTACTTAAGATGAAAAAAATATTTTTGTTTTAATTTTTAATTTTTAATTTTTTTTAAAAAATATTTATATAAATATATATTTTATCATTGTATTTTTATATGAAATTAATGTATACATAATATATAGACAAATAAGATACATCTCAACACAAATACTTAACTTTTAATCCACTTTCCTTCTGATTTTGGAGGAATTGATTTTGGTGAGTTGGAAGGAAAATTAATCCATCCACTTTTCCATCTTTCTTATTATCTTTCCTTACCAAATATAATATTTTATTTATCCCTCAAATTTTTTATCATTTTATTTTTTCATTATACCAAACGGAACATAATTCTGACGAGAACTTTACATTAAATCCAAAAAAAAAATAATAATGATAAATGAATGTTGTTGGTAATAAATACTATAAGTTTAATAAGATCGAATCATACATAAATCAAGATACGTTAATGAATGCACTATTAAATGCATCTTTATCCTAAGGACACTTATTAGCATAATTCCTACTAAGAGGAATCTAATTATTTTTAGCCGACATAATTACTGTAATTAAGGAAAAAGAGTTCAATTAATGCTTTTTTCTCCAAACGCGGCACAGTGAATTCACACCCGGAAGCGCGTCACTGTAAAGGAATCAACATGTGGAACGCCGTTTAATCGTATAAGTCACGCTCCTTTTTGGCAAGTGGATAAAATTAGACCTATCAAGTTTTCGCAGCGCAGATCCACACGTGCCTCCGAGAACAGAATCTCTAACATTGACACGTGGTTGCTTAGGAAAAACCGGATGACAAACAATTTCAGTATTTCCAGAGTTTTTCTAAAATCTTTTTTTTTTCACATGTTGTTCAAATTTGCATCGATTATATTATATAGTAATTGAGAATTCAAATTATAAATTTATAAAAAACACAAAAACGATTTATATTATTTTATATTTCATCTAATTTTATTTAATGATAAAAAAAATATTTTAAAAACTTTTAACCTACTATTTAAAAAAAAAATTCATCCAAAAACATCATTTTCTTGACAAAGCTCTCAATATAAAAGAATTTAATCATCTCCAATGTCATGTAAAGTTAATAATCAAACACCTACCACTTTCTTTTCTCTGGTCCTTACCCATCTCTTATTCAAAATATAAATACTAACAATCAATGCTCAATTTTTAATATTACAGTTTATCCATATGTATGAGTTTATTATTAGTTCCCTACATTCCAAATTAAGTGTGGTAAATAAAGGACACAAAATTAATAGGTTAAAACTTAAAATCAATTAATTTTCGTCTTGAATTAGAGAATTAAGGATTCCCACTAAAAAAATTAATTGAATTAGAGAATTAAGGATACTCACTAAAAAAATTAATTCAATCCATCATAATGTACTAAAAAATACAATATTTTTGATACTAGACCGACCACGGGGAGAAGCAAATATAGCGAGTGTACTAATCAAAAAAATTAATGAGGTATCAATTAATGCAAAGACGACGAATAATTATCTACCTATTAACACGAATAATAAATAATTTAAATTAGTGTCAAACTAGATTAATTATTATTTTTAATTAANTGAATTAGAGAATTAAGGATACTCACTAAAAAAATTAATTCAATCCATCATAATGTACTAAAAAATACAATATTTTTGATACTAGACCAACCACGGGGAGAAGCAAATATAGCGAGTGTACTAATCAAAATAATTAATGAGGTATCAATTAATGCAAAGACGACGAATAATTATCTACCTATTAACATGAATAATAAATAATTTAAATTAGTGTCAAACTAGATTAATTATTATTTTTAATTAAGAAAATGCTCCATTCTATTGTTTTCTTTATTGATTCCTATAGTTTGAATTATTATTATAAAATTAAAAGTTTTTATTTTGTTTTGTTAGCATTAGAGACCCAGATTTTGGTAAAAAGAAAATTGAATCATGTTTTTTTTTTTAATTTATTTTTGATTCCCAAGTCAAGCATATCAATTCCAACGTAACATAAATAAATATTTAAGAAGTTGAATTAATGTCAAAACATCTTAAATAATTGTAAAAGNTTTAAATTTATTTTTGATTCACAAGTCAAGCATATCAATTCCAACGTAACATAAATAAATATTTAAGAAGTTGAATTANAATTTATTTTTGATTCCCAAGTCAAGCATATCAATTCCAACGTAACATAAATAAATATTTAAGAAGTTGAATTAATGTCAAAACATCTTAAATAATTGTAAAAGAATAATGGTATAAAACCTAATTAGAGACTTAATTTATAGTTCAATTATATCATCAAATTAAATCTCAAATTGAGCATAAATATTTTTTTTAATTATAAATTAAACTAATTAGAGATCAACACAATCCCAAATAACATAATCAAAACAAGATATGCCCTACATAGTTTTTTCCAGATATTTACTAAGANTTTTAATTCAATAATTGCAGTTCAATTATATCATCAAATTAAATCTCAAATTGAGCATAAATATTTTTTTTAATTATAAATTAAACTAATTAGAGATCAACACAATCCCAAATAACATAATCAAAACAAGATATGCCCTACATAGTTTTTTCCAGATATTTACTAAGAGCACTCCTTTCCCATATTCCTACGGTCACGCACCAAAGCAGCCCTACCTCGCTTCGAGAGCCCTTGGGTTCTTCCATCTATAAATACTCTCCTTCCGTTCTATCCTCCCTCACACAAAACCTCTCGCTCGGCCTCTCTCTCTTTATATTGTTTTTGTTCTTGTACTTGTCCCTCTCTTGGTTTTACACCCTCAATCTTGTTCTCTTTGCAATCTCTCTTGTTCGAGGAAAAAAGATTACAAGTTCTCTTGTTCTAGGAAAAAACAAAAAGAATCAGGGTTCTTGGATTTACAATATATTCTCTGCCGCTATATTCTTCCATAGAAACGTAAGTATTAATGGGTTTCTCGTTTTTGATTCAGTTTTATATGTGTTTGCTTAATAAACATCGGTCTGTGATATTGAGATTTGAGATCAGGATAGAGTCGTAGTGAAGAATTCAGCAGTTGGAATGATTGATGATTCTTGGGTTTCTTTTGATGTATTCTTGATTCCTATATTTATGTTTTTTTAAGGTCCTTTGATTTGAATCCCTGGGTTTTCTTTGATTGCGATTTGATTCTGTTTGCTGGAATCGTTCCTTTTTCCTAGTGGTTGGATTGTTAATGTTTTTTGAACTGGTGGGGTGGTGGGTTTTAATTTTTAATGTAAGCCATTGGATATGTATCTATAAATCTGTATGTGCGATTCTGGTTCAATGCATTGAAATCTTCATGTGCTCATAACACCACTTGTGCCATGGATATGTAACAGCAAATCTTCACGTTCGAATTAGTATGCTGCTCAGTTGCTCACCATACAAATTCACACACCCACACACACGTGTATATATATATCAGATCTTGATTGGTTTTTGCTAAAATTTCTGTGTTTATTTTTGTGGTTATTGCTTGCAGATAGGGTAGATGTTGTAATGGAGACCAAAGGTGGCAAAAAGAAATCTTCCAGTAGTAGTAACTCCATCCAGTACGAAGCCCCTCTCGGTTACATCATTGAAGACGTTCGTCCCAACGGTGGCATTGAAAAATTTCGTTCTGCTGCTTACTCCAACGTAAGATTTCCCAAATACAAATACGCATTCAAATCCTTCATAAATTTTCTGTTAACTATATACCCTTTTGGTTCTGATTTTTTTTTCTTTTGCATTTTTTTTTGGAAATTTTGCAGTGTGTGAGGAAGCCATCCTGATATTTCCACATTCAATGGACGCCTCAGTAGAGTAGGATTCCCCAATCTTCTCTCCTTTTGTTTCTCTATTTTTGATTCAATCTATTACTCTTATATCTCTGTTAGACTGTGTTCTTGATCTCTCTCTCTCTCTCTGTGTGGATATCTCAATCTCTCTCTCTCTCTACACCATGGCTGTTTCACCAATTGGGTTTGAGGGCTTTGAAAAACGCCTTGAAATAACATTCTCTGAACCACCTCTGTTTATCGACCCAAATGGGTTGGGCCTCCGAGCCTTGACTCGGTCCCAACTCGACTCGATCCTCGAACCCGCTTGTTGCACAATTGTCTCTCAGCTTTCCAACACTGAGTTTGACTCATACGTACTCTCTGAGTCAAGTCTGTTCGTNTTCCCCAATCTTCTCTCCTTTTGTCTCTCTATTTTTGATTCAATCTATTACTCTTATATCTCTGTTAGACTGTGTTCTTGATCTCTCTCTCTCTCTCTCTGTGTGGATATCTCAATCTCTCTCTCTCTCTACACCATGGCTGTTTCACCAATTGGGTTTGAGGGCTTTGAAAAACGCCTTGAAATAACATTCTCTGAACCACCTCTGTTTATCGACCCAAATGGGTTGGGCCTCCGAGCCTTGACTCGGTCCCAACTCGACTCGATCCTCGAACCCGCTTGTTGCACAATTGTCTCTCAGCTTTCCAACACTGAGTTTGACTCATACGTACTCTCTGAGTCAAGTCTGTTCGTTTACCCTCGTAAGATTGTTCTGAAAACCTGTGGGACTACCAAGCTTCTTTTGTCCATTCCAGTAATTCTTGAACTCGCTGAGTCGCTCTCACTCGGTGTCAACTCGGTTAAGTATTCTCGTGGGACCTTCATTTTTCAAAATGCCCAACCTGCTCCTCACCGGAGCTTCTCAGAAGAGGTGGTGTTCCTCAATTCGTTCTTTGGAAACTTACCCTCCGGTGGGAACGCTTATATGCTCGGCGATCCGAACTTTCCGAATCGTAACTGGCATGTCTACGTGGCATCTGTGGTCCCACCTCGACCATCATTGATTGACGATCCAACGGCTGTGGTGACTCTTGAAATGTGTATGACGGGTTTAGACAGGAAAAAAGCGGCATTGTTCTTCAAAAACTCGGAGGAATACTACTCGGCCGATGGTGAAATGACTAAAAAGTCCGGTATATCTGAGATAATTCCCAGTCACGAGATATGCGACTTTGAATTTGACCCTTGTGGGTACTCTATGAATGGAATTGATGGCCTTGCTTACTCTACGGTGCACGTGACACCGGAGGATGGGTTCAGCTATGCTAGCTACGAGGCCATGGGGTTTGACACAGGGTCAATTGGGTTCGAGCCATTGGTCAAGAGGGTGTTGAAGTGCTTCGAACCAGCTGAATTCAGCGTGGCTATCACGTGTTTTGGAGGAGGTGCTGGCGGGCCCCAAGGATTGTGGGCCGGTGACGTGGAGGGATACATGTGTCAAACTGGGGTGAAACAGAAATTGTCAAATGGCGGGTGTATCGTGTACCGGTGTTTTACAGTGAATGAGAAGGGGGGTACAGTCAGCTCACCCAAGTCTGTACTGAGTTGCTGGAAGTAGGTGGCGGAGGAAGAAGCTGAAGTAGGTATTTGGCGGTGCTGCGGTGGCTTGTCCTTGTGTGGTTTGTCCGGAGGCAACGAGATTGTCTACTATTTCAAGTCTTTTTTTTTTAATGGTTTTTGGAGTTTTGGAATAAATTAAGTTTGGGCATATAGCCCTTGTACGTCCAGATCTTGGGGGTCTTTGTTTGGTCGCAGTAATTTCGTGCTGTTTTTATGGCTTTGTTTGGGGCTTTTGAGTTATGTCAATTAGATGATATGATTTATTTATTAATGGCATCAACTTTAGTTTGTTTTGTTTTGTCTTGGATGTGACTTTGGTTGGATTTTGCATGGACACGATGTTTTTATGTCAAGCTTTTTTAACGATTGTGTAAAATATGCTAAAAGATAATAGCCAAATTCTCCACGCTAAGATATGCTTTATCTATCGTTTTCAATTGTCCATTGCTTTCATGTTATGTCTAAACTTGCAATCATCAGTATGGAATCAAATTTTAGTGTTTAAATAGAAAAAAACTCTCCAATGAGACATTATCATTGTACTATGACTTTTTTTTAATTTGTAAATCATTAGTATTAGGACTTCAAAACTTCAGGTTTATTGGTATTAAGCGGCGAAAGCAACGTTGAGGGTTCCTTTTCTTTCTCAGCAAACAACAATCATATCTCGTGAATAATATTTATTCCTAATGCATNCAGCTCCTCTTTCTCAGCAAACAACAATCATATCTCGTGAATAATATTTATTCCTAATGCATTTAAAACTTTAAGCTGATCAATAGAGAATTTCTATATGTATCTGTCTCATATTGCCCGTGCAATCCTCCTTCGATGGTCTGTTCAAGTGATTGTGTTGTGTGTTGCTTTGCATATTAATTATGTAATTTTTTTTATTGGCATCCATGTATCCTCAACTTTATTCTATTTCTTTCTTTTGGGTAAGTAAGATAATTGTATTCTATTTCATTGTGATCTTATTGATATATTTTTTTTAAAATCATCGTCCGAAAGACTTAACTAGAATCACTATTCTTAGCAAGAGAAATAGTTCATGAATGACAGTTCTTAGATGAGATAATTGTTATTGAAATACTCTCTCAATTCATCCTATTTCATTCATATTTTTGTGTAAAGAAAAATATATCTAATGAGCACGACAAAGGGTAGGTGCCACATTAAGTCAACTAGGTGACTGTACTTGTGCCTAAGATCCCAAGCACATGGAATTTAATTTGGGTATGTGCATGGCACGTAATTAGCTCACAAGAGGCCGCTGGTTCCTGTTCCAAACGCATGTCTTTTAGATTAATAATTGCTATGTGAATATGTGCATTGGATCAATCAAAACNAGGTGCCACATTAAGTCAACTAGGTGACTGTACTTGTGCCTAAGATCCCAAGCACATGGAATTTAATTTGGGTAAGTGCATGGCACGTAATTAGCTCACAAGAGGCCGCTGGTTCCTGTTCCAAACGCATGTCTTTTAGATTAATAATTGCTATGTGAATACGTGCATTGGATCAATCAAAACATCTATTACCAAGTTAATGTGCAAGAACGTATTGATAGAATTCTAGTGAATCCCGACTGCAGAGCTCTCTTCCCTTCCACATCGGTGATACATGAAGCTAGGATATGGTCTGATCACTGCCCAGTTGTGATTAATCTGGGCTTAAAGNACGTGCATTGGATCAATCAAAACATCTATTACCAAGTTAATGTGCAAGAACGTATTGCTAGAATTCTAGTGAATCCCGACTGCAGAGCTCTCTTCCCTTCCACATCAGTGATACATGAAGCTAGGATATGGTCTGATCACTGCCCAGTTGTGATTAATCTGGGCTTAAAGTTAAAGAAGGTCCCTCACACCTTTAAGTTTGAGTGTATGTGGTTGGATGATTCAAAGTGCGAAGAGATGATGACATTTGTTAGATTGGAGCAAGCAAATGTTTGGGAACAATAAGAAGATTATCCACATGTTGAACAATGAATTAATCCAAGTCTAGAAGTAGGAACCTTCAGAGGAGAATTTGATTAAGGAAGCAGAGCTGTGCTTCCAAATTGATGTTGTTAGATGTAGAGAAGAAAAGTATTGACTGCAGCGATCTAGGAGTAATTGGTTGAAAGATGGACACCAGAACACAAGATTTTTCCACCTGTCTACCATCCAGAGATGGAGCCGTAATCAGATTCTCAAGCTCAAAGCTGATGGGGCTGAGTGGCTTGAAGAGGAGGAGGAGATTAACTCTCATATCAGAGATTACTTCCAGAATCTGTTCAACACAGTGGGAGAGAGAGATTGGTTCAAAGCTCTGAGGGCGGTGCAAAACAAGGTTACTGAGGAGATGAACCTTGAACTGTTGAGGACTATTTCTGTGAAAGAAGAGCAGGATACAGTGAGGGAGTTGGGTGCCTTAAAAACTCCTAGACCAGATGGATTCTCGGATATATTGTAACACCCCAATTTTACTATACTATTATTATAAAAATAAAATTTAGGCAATCCCGTTATAAATAAAACATTATAATGTGACATTTAAAAAAAACTTGGCACACAAACCTACTATCATTTAGAATATATATCGTAAAAATATTGACAAGTGTTGCTTACATGACAAAACCAAAATATTGACATCATATATAACCCAAAAAGTTTATTTTTTTTAAAGACATAAGAAATTGACACGAGCCTTTCTTGACCCTCCTGACTGGACTTCTAGCTGCGACAGTGGACTGCAAACTTGTGTACAATTTGCTTGAAAAGTTTTTAAACAAATTTCAGTGAGTTCTCATTAATAATTTCAAAGATAGAGCGAAGAAAGTAATGTGATGTTCTTGCTCATTTATGAAATTTTAATATTTGTGTTTTCATATCTTTTNCCTGAAAAGTTTTCAAACAAATTTCAGTGAGTTCTCATTAATAATTTCAAAGATAGAGCAAAGAAAGTAATGTGATGTTCTTGCTCATTTATGAAATTTTAATATTTGTGTTTTCATATCTTTTCTCAAAATTCTATTTAATTGTGCTACAGTTTCACACAAAAATAACCATTTTGCCACCCAAGCGACAAAACACCACACAATAATATTCGTGGTTTCATAATTTTTTTCGAAATTCTATTTACTTGCGCTATGATTTCACACAGAAATAACTGTCTTGTCACCCAAGTGACAAAACATCACACAAGTTTATTACCATATCAGTATACGATCGTCACACAGACAACTTAACAAAATGTATCATTTTCTCGATATTTTTTTTTTTGAACAACTCACATCACATAAAAAATTTAGCTTCCGTTACTTAGATGAAATCAGTTTTACCTTATTTCAGTCACGAGGACAAANCATTTTCTCGATATTTTCTTTTTGAACAACTCACATCACATAAAAAAATTTAGCTTCCGTTACTTAGATGAAATCAGTTTTACCTTATTTCAGTCACGAGGACAAACTTAAACATTTGAATTACTTTTAATCATGCAGACATCACAGTCTAACAATTTGCTTTCATCCCTCTAACGTATTCACTATGCAAATAAAATACGTCACTTAGACATCCGATTTTTTTATCATCTCAACCATTTGGTTTTCTTTTTCACTCNCCTTTTCTCGATATTTTTTTTTTTGAACAACTCACATCACATAAAAAATTTAGCTTCCGTTACTTAGATGAAATCAGTTTTACCTTATTTCAGTCACGAGGACAAACTTAAACACTTGAATTACTTTTAATCATGCAGACATCACAATCTAACAATTTGCTTTCATCCCTCTAACGTATTCACTATGCAAATAAAATACGTCACTTAGACATCCGATCTTTTATCATCTCAACCATTTGGTTTTCTTTTTCACTCGTCACACAGATAATTAAACCATAATATTATAATCTGTTATGAAGATATCTTATTCTCATCGTAACATTAGAACACTTAAGCCATTTATTCACAATACAACTCATAAGCTAGATAGTCACATAGAAAAAAAAATATAACTTTTACATGTAGATAAAACTAAATGTTAGCGTACATACATACCTTGTTGAAAATTTATCGTGTTGATAAGTCCTCTGTCAGAGCTTTTTGAGCAGCGTTTTTTACAGCGCTTATTTTTGGACCTGACACCCATTATTCAAAATCTTATTCGAGTATTAATAAATAATACCGCTTTACTCGAATTAATTTACACAAAGCAAATTGGTTTTCTTCTTTTCTTTTCTTTTCGTTCATTCTTCTTCCCTTGGTTTTCTTCTTCTTTCCCTCTTGATTCTTGATCTAGCTGAAATATCCCAAATGCAATAACTCTCTGTTCTTTTTTCTTTTCTTTTTTTTGTTTTTACATGCAAGGCATGTCTTGCTAAGTGGAACTATCATCATGACTCTATATTANCGTTTTTTACAGCGCTTATTTTTGGACCTGACACCCATTATTCAAAATCTTATTCGAGTATTAATAAATAATACCGCTCTACTCGAATTAATTTACACAAAGCAAATTGGTTTTCTTCTTTTCTTTTCTTTTCTTTCATTCTTCTTCCCTTGGTTTTCTCCTTCTTTCCCTCTTGATTCTTGATCTAGCTGAAATATCCCAAATGCAATAACTCTCTGTTTTTTTTTTCTTTTCTTTTTTCTTTTTACATGCAAGGCATGTCTTGCTAAGTGGAACTATCATCATGACTCTATATTATATATATATACATATGTACTCCCTAGTTTATATATGTTTATACATGCATTCTTTACACATATTTATTATATACATACATATATACAATTATATGTATGTACCCATTTTTTTTCTTCTTGTATACATATTTATACATAAACATGTTTATACGTATATTCAAATTATTGACAATCTATTAAATTCGTCTCTTGGACCCTTAACCACTCCTTGTATATACAAATATATTTTATTTTATTATTATTTTTTTATAATAATAAATTGATGTCACATGCTTGTCACCCGATTAATTTCACATGCGCTAAGATACATAAAATAATGAAATAATATCACATGTCAACATTCTTATTTAATTTTTGACACTTTAAATAAACAATTCTCCCTATAATCATTCTTTATAAAATTATCTCTAAATATTAAAATATTCATCGTTCAAATTTAGGTCTCATATCATTACTCATAATTAAATACTAATCGTCAATCCTACATATGCATGTCATATGTGAATATGCTTATGAAAAATATTATATATTAGTCACGCGTGTTCGGGTCTTACATATATTTTTTTATAGATTCTGACATATTGTGGGACATGATGTCTTTAAGATGGTTAAGGGTTTCTTTGAAAGGGGTCAGATGAATAGGGAAATTAATCTCACTAATGTTGTCCTCATCCCGAAAGAAATAGCACCTAAGTCTATCACACAGTTTAGGCCGATAGCGTTATGTAATTTCTTGTATAAGGTGATTTCAAAAGTAATGGCTAATAGGATGAAAGGAATGATGGGTTCTAGTGTCTCCCCAAATCAGGTTGCCTTTGTACCAAATAGACAAATTCAAGATAGTATAACGATTTCAAATGAAGTCTTCCATCGTCTTAAAGGGAAGAAAAGAGGCAGAGTACCTGATATTGCTATTAAAATGGATATTAGTAAGGCTTATGATAGAGTTGAGTGAGACTTTTTTGAGGCAACCATGATTAACCTGGGATTTGATAGTCGTTGGGTTTATCTCGTTATATAGTGTGTTAGCACTGTTACATTACAATTTGTTCTGAATGGGGAGAGAATTTGTGTGATTAAGCCTCAAAGGGGAATCAGACAAGGAGACTCACTTTTTCCGTACTTATTTATTTTTGTCGCAGATGTTCTTTGAGCTATGTTTTTGAACAAGGTTGAGGAAAGGAAACTGATGGGGATTAGAATCAAACGAAGAAACCCTACTATTTCCCATCTCTTCTTTGTTGATGACTCTCTATTTTTTCTCAAAGCTAAAGAAGGAGGAGTAATGGAACTATTGAGGATTCTATAGAACTATTGTGTGTCATTACAGCAGTGTGCAAATCATCAAAAATATGGGATTATCTTTCCTAGTAACACTTCTGTGGAGCAAAGGACTTTCTATTGTCACCTTATGGGAATGCAGACCCTTCTGCACTATGCAAAGTACCTGGGAATCCCTACTACTTGGGGGAGATCCAGGAATGAGGTGTATGGGTACCTGCTTGAGAGAGTTGCGAGGAAGCTGCAAGGATGAAAGAGTTGTTGTCTCTCATAGGCAGGAAAGAAGGTATTGATTAAAGCAGTAATTCAAGCTATCCCAAATTATGCCATGTCAGTGATGGAGTTTCCTAAAAACTTTTGCGAGAAGCTGAATAACTATGTAAGGAACTTTTGGTGAAAAGGTTGTGAGAACAAGAAAGGTATCTGCTGGAGGATATGAGAGAAAATGATTGAACCAAAGTCAGTTGGCGGGATGGGGTTCAAGGACTTCAAGTTGTTCAACCAGGCTCTCCTGGTGAAGCAGTGT
The DNA here is from genome assembly GCA_963454935.2 of Ilex paraguariensis. Lineage (NCBI taxonomy): Eukaryota > Viridiplantae > Streptophyta > Magnoliopsida > Aquifoliales > Aquifoliaceae > Ilex > Ilex paraguariensis. The sequence goes on along the minus strand of CAUOFW020005169.1, from coordinate 1,221,335 downwards.
TGGAGGCTAATCCATCAGTCGGAGTAGTTATGGGCAAAATTTATGAAGGCGATCTACTTCCCGGATGAGGATCTGATGAAAGCGAAACACGTAGCAAGACCCTCATGGGTTTGGACCAACCTGCTTCATGGGAGGGAGCTACTTGAGAAGGGACTTATGTGGCAAATTGGTGATGGTAGTGATGTGTGTTTCTAGAATGATAAATGGATACATCTTCTTCGAAATCTTGCTATTTAATCCTCAAAGCCCCAGGACTACTCTATTACAAGAGTTACAGATATCATAAAGGATAACCCCAAAGGATGGAAAACCTCTAGTATGTGCAATGTTATTTCAAGGGGGGGCATGAAAGCAATCCATGTTATCCCTTTGCCAGTGAATGGGGGTAAGGATAAGAGAATTTGGTGGCCCACTAGTAAAGGTATTTACACTATCTCCCTTCATCCCAAGTTAAGGCAGTTCGTTTGGAATATGAAGGCAGTACCTAAGGTCAGACATTTCTGGTGGAAAGCTTGTCAGAACATCCTTGCTTTACAAGAAAATCTGTGTAAGAGGAGGTGTGCTACAATGTCTATTTGCCAGATTTGTAAGTTGGTTCCGGAGTCAATTGATCATATTCAGTTTGAGTGCGAATGGACCAAGAGGGTCTGGTTTGGAATGGACCTTATTTTACAGGGGGGAAGATTCAACATTTGTGTCGGTGGCCCAAAGAACCTTTGCACTCCTACTGCTAGTGAAGAAGGCACAAAGCAGACTTGATAAATTGGGGAAAATGACTACTGTGGGCTGGGTAATTTGAAAGGCAAGAAACCAGTTTATCTTCAATATGGAAGAGGTTAATGCCTACGCCACAATTTTACGTGCTCAAGCCATGTGGAGGGATTAGCTTAGAGTTGGCGAAGAGGGATCATCAAAGGGACAATAGGTAGTAGAGGCTGAGGATGGAACTTGTATATTCTGCGATGGTGCTTTCAAATCAAGAACGGCAAAGGCAGCTTTTGGAGTGGTGATATGCAAGGACAAAGGTGTTTTTGAGTTTGGTAGTGCGAAAGCTTTCCCAGCAGCATTGATTTTTATTTTTGAGGCAGAGGCAGTGAGGCAAGCATGCCTCCTTGTAGAAGCACAGTTGATCACTGAATGATTGTCTCAATATCATTAAGCTTAGCTCCAACGAAGATGTTTCACATGGAAAATTAGTGTAATCATTGAGGACATTAGACACTATGCTAGGTTATATAATTTTAGTATTTTACACAAGCCTAGAGCCTATAACAAGGCTGCTTAGTTGGTAGCAACCAATATACTAAACAATTTACTTCCGGTGAATTGGCTAGGATCCCTCCCTCCCGGCGAGCTTACAGCTTCTCTTTTGACTGATTGTAACCTCAATTTCCCTACTTAATGATATGGTTATCCTGTTTGCTTTGTTAAAAAAAAAAGGGTTAAAATTTGGACTATAGAAAAGTATTTGTTAAAAACTTTACACCCGAATTATCTTAAGGTTTTTGTTAACCAATAGAGTTGTTTGGAATTAATTCTAATATTTCAATTTTATATTTTAGAGTCCATCTCTACCTTTTGTGACATAACTTTTTCAACCTTACTTGTAATAGTACCCCCACTTAATTAATATTTTCTCTTATCATTCATGTACTCAAAATATTTTTCAATTGCTAATGCAATGTCATCCAGCAATCGCGCATGCAATGGTTCATGGAGTCAATGTTGCCTTCAGCTTCAAACGACCTCAGCATGTTCTTTAACTCCCCCCCCCCCAACAAAAAAAAAAAAAAAAGGTGTCCACATGAATATTAAAACATATTCAATCAGGGAAAAATGTTATTTAGAGCTAAATGCTCACTTGATTCGCTCATCTAATAAATCACAATTATTAAATTAATAGTATGACCTAATAAATATTGGAACTTATAGTTAAATTAATGATAGAAAGTAATTTCGATTATAAATTAAGTCAGTATTTTAGATATAAGCAACATTGTCCTTCAGTCGGTGTATAAAATCGTGTACTGAAATACCAAAAGAATTGGCCAATGTAATCAGTTTAACGACATTCAATAATGCTTAAAATAACAAGTTTGAGTTATTGGCCTGTTTGGAGGTTGTTGAAAACGTCAGTTTTTAAAGGATTCGGAGGAAAAGAAATTTGGTCCGTTTGGATTCGGCTTTTTTGGACAATTTTTTCCATTAGGTTTTTTTGGGCAAAAATAGTTTCTATTTGTACCAAGGAAAAATTGAAAAATAGCTTTATTCAAAAGCTCTCAAGAAAAAATCGACTTTTTCAAAAACACTCTAAACTGTTATAAGAGTTTTTTTAATCTTTACTTTTTTATTTTACTTTTCAAACTTTTATCTCGCACCAAAAAAAAAGCTCAAAACTGGCCCATTATAGTGAATTAGGACATTTTCAATTGGTATTTGAAGTAAATGTAATGATATTTGTAAAATAACCAATTTTTTACCCAATATGGTGGCAGGAGTACACAACGCGGGGGTTGTGGCTTGATCAGCGCCAACAATCAAGGTGAATGGTAGTGATATTGCAATCTTTAAATACCATTTAATCTACGGAAGTTCAGTGATTTTTGGTGTTTCGTTTACGATTTTTCTTGATTCTCTTGGGATTAGTAAACAAGACTTAATTTACGAATACTACTGTTGTTTCCATCTACAATTCTGTAGTGTTGTTTCCAGTCGTCCAAGTCTCATTCGTCGGCTTCATCGTGGGTTCAAGCTGCTATGGAAACACTCAGTTGTCCCCTCAAACTTTTTTTTCTTATGTCAAAAAAGAAAAAATACCGTTTAGTAACGATTTGTTTTTCAAAGTATGTTTTTTTTTTTGACTTTCTTAAGTACTTTTTGAAAGTAATATTGGTTGTCGCATTCCTAGTTTTCCTTTTCAGAGTTTTTTTTTTTTTTTTTTTTGGGTTTGTGGAAAATGAGTACAAGCTTGTCAGAACCTGTTGCCTTTTCTAACCTTAATCTCATTTACTACATCAATAACTAGGGGTATTTGCAATGCACGAGCAAGTGTGCGTTTTTTCTTTTATTCCAGGATGAGGATGAGGTTGAATAGGCTTGTGCTTGACAAGAATAGTCAAACAGGTTGAAACTGGTCCAACGAAACACAAACTCACGATGAATAGAATAAGATTTAGATTGGGCCATTCAAAATTCGGGTTGACCCATTCTTTGATAAGTTTATCAAGTTCATTTACATACTAACCGAATCCATTAGCACTAAAATTCAAACTGGATACTTCTATGCTCATTTTCACTCGTGATTACGAACTGTGTCTAGAATTGTCAGGTCTCCTCGGAGAGTTCAGTGGAGCATGCTTAAATGTAATACATGATTTTATGAAGGATCAAAGGATAATTTATATACAGCTTAAGGAAACCAAAGTGTCAGTAATGCAACAGTGAAGAAATATAAAAACATAAAATTTGGAATAAGGAAAAGAGAACTTGGAAGAAATTCCTATATCACTTGCATCAAGGGCGGAGCCAGAATTTCCTCTCGAGGGGGGCCAAATAGTGGTATAACAATGTATTTTTATTCATTATGAATTATTTAATTAGATCGTTAATGTTATGATATTTATATGCATAGAACATATAAGAATCAATCTCACACGGTGTAATATAATTATTATTATTTTCAATCAAATGAATAAAGTTAATCGACACTAGTTGAATTACAAGATATAAAAGTCTAAAATTTAACAATTTATACAATACTAAAATTTAACAATTTATACAAAATGTTACAATTTTAATAGTTAGTGGTTTGACATGATCTAATCAATAGTCGAGAGGATAAAATAAAATCAAGATAATAGGTCTCTAATTCAAAGAAAAGCAATGTTATATAACTTAAATATGTAACTCAAAGTTGTATCTCAAATGAAAAAGGATAATTCGATCAATGAATCTCATTTAAAAAAATTGATAAAACTTACTTAATGATCCTCTTTCATTTAAAATATAAATTTAGATTATAAATTTGAGTTACTTAATATTACTTTTCAAGGAAGGGTATATCTCTTTGTTTTCGAGCAAAAGAGGCCAAACAGCCTCTTCACCCCGCCCTCCTTCCACGAAGTTATACCAACAATCATTGAGAGGTCCCACCCACCCCTGAATATAGACCCAAAACAAGAAACTTCCTTCGCGCAATTTCTCATGCATTCTTAGAAACAGCAAAATCTCTCTCTCTCTCTCTCTCTCTCTCACACACACACACACACACATAATATAAAACCTATAATATATGTTTAAAATTCATACCCACTTAAAAACGTACATGTATAACTAACTAATAGTGAATCCATCATTAAATAAAAACGAATTAAAAGTCTATGAAATCCAAAATTTTGTTAGGGAATCATCAAATTGCAATGAGAATTTTCGATTGATATATCACTAAATAAGTTTTACATATTAATAGGCTATTTAATACAGAAAAAAAAAGGAAGAAAATATATCATCTGCTTTAATTTCATATAAATATTCTTAGATTAAAGTCCCCAAAGTCCAAAATGAAAATGGAGAAAAGGAAACAGATAATGAAATGGAGTAAAAGGGGAAATGGAAAAATACTGACCATATGTTTCAATTTCATGATATAAAAAAGGTTGTTAATGAACATTGAAGGTTTCCATCCACTAAAATGAATTTCAACAACTTCATTTAATAAGATGATGTTTTAGTTCTGCTCCATCTTATGGAGGTTATTCGTCGTTAAGATTGTGCAAATGGTATTTTAGGGCTGTTATGTTCGCATCCCTCGACTCATAATCGAAGTGGTCTCGTGCGATCTCATACACAGCCATCATTAAGTTGGCTGGGGTGCTTGAAGTTACAAAATCACCCACAGAAGTCCCCTTGACTCTGTTTCTCTCTATGTAAAAGCGTTATAGTTCTAAGTATTAGGCGCGTAAATTAACCCGAAAATTCTGACAGTTGGAAAAAAAAAAAAAAAAAAAAACTTCATTCAATAAGATGATGTTGAAGGACAAATGTGTAAAATCATCTCTTTCATGCCTTTCTTCGCCGTCCCAAACAAAAGGATTTGCTTCAAGGAAAGGAAGGTTACACACAAGTTACAGTTCTAAGTATTTTGCTCAAAAATCAAAACAAAAGAGAGCTACTAGCCAATCACATAAGATCTAATTAAGAAGAATTTAAGAAAAAGACCAACCTGTTGTAGAAGAATTATTGCATAAACATCTTGATCAGCCACATGAGGTACAAAGGAAAAAAAAAATCATAGGAACACAAGAGATTGAGCCGTCCAGCCAATATCACACCAATACCATCATCAGTACTCAACCATTAAAAGCCAATGAAGCAGAAGTGGAAGGAGGGAGAAAGATATATATACATGATGAAGTGAACTTGCAAAGGTGCATTTTCAGAACCAGCAAAACTCAGAGAAGAGCTAAATAAAGGCACTTTCTTCTCAAAGCCTGTCATGACATCTTCACAAGTAGTTGTCACATCCACCGTCCCCACCATAGCCACTGCCCCTGTATGAACTTGGCTTCTCGGCCTATGCAGCCACCACCACCAGTACCGCAACCCTAACACCAATACCACAGCCGTATATCTTCAAAAGAAAACAAGAAATGAGACAAAGGTAAGGGTTTTCACTTCCAATGTTAAAAACAGATCAAGGGGTCATTGTTGGCTTAATGTAAATGAAAATGATCAATGACACAATGGATTTGGGCCTTGAGATGGTGCCATTTTTCTGCTTCTCAAATCCGAACTTGTCAGACCCCGTCCCATTCGCTTTGGTATCTTTGTAGGCAATTGCACTAGAGTTTTCTAAAATATGATATTTGTCTCATTTTAGTTCTTAATATTTTGATTGCATAATTTTATTCTCTTAAATATTGAATATATTTTTATATAATCCCTTAAGCAGAAAACGTCCTGATCATTAACGATCTTTTATTATAAACTTGTCACGTAATACTTAAATATAGATAAAAATATAATTTGGATAATACTTGACCAAATTTTTATCCTAATTTTGGTCAAAGTGCTATCTAAATTACACAGTTTTAATCATCAGCTATTCAAATTTTAGTCAAGAGCTATTCATATTACATATTTTTGGTCAAAAACTATCCAAATTTAATTATCATGTGACAAGTTTATAATAAAAAATTATTAATAATTTAGATGTTGTTTACTCGAGGGACCACAAAAAAAACATATTCAATACTGTATAAATCAAAATGATGCAATTGAAATATTAGGGACTAAAATGAAACAAACTCTATATTTTGGGGACCTCTAATTTAATTAATTCTTATTTTTATATACGTTGTTAGTCGGCACTCTCTCACTTTTTAAATCTATATTTAAACTTCTAAATTTATTATGTTGTCTCTCTTTTTTTCAAAATCACACTTTGTATACTCAAAATTATCATCTTGATTTCACATTATACATGTTAATTTAACAGTATTGTTTAATTAAACATGCCATACTATTAATCAGGAGATGAATTTTGGCCAAAATTTAAGAAGTTATGAGAATATTAAAATTTAATGAAAGGTTGCAAAAATTCAAGAATTTAAATAGTCAATGGTGTAATATTTTAAAATCAATAATCAAGGGGTGAAATAAAATCAGAACGGTATTGAAGTGATTATGTAATGAAATTAAATTAAAAATATTTTTTTTTTTATGAGTCTTTCGCTCTATAGGAAACTTTTTTGTCTTTTATTCATTTCATAAGTTTGAATTAATATTCTCAACTTTCTCGCAAATAACAATGTAGCACGAGAAAATTTATTCTAACAGATGGTATACAGTAAAAAATTTTAACATTAGTAATGACTTATTGAATAATTTTATTAAATAAAAAATTATAATTACGACAATATTTAACCCCCAGTAAAAAATCTTCACTGTCACTGGTCCTGCCTCACTGTCGTGAGGGGGAGACCACTCTAATATCTCCTTAGTGAAGCCATGACCACCCATGATCACGATTGTTAGCCTTGTTGTCAAGCTCGTGGATAGGGTTAATAGTTGAATCGATCTTATAAAGTTCATTTTTTTAAACATGCCGAATAAATTGAGTCTTACTCAAACTGAACTCGAGCCAAATTTAAGTAATTTGGCTTAATTATAAGCCCTACTGATATATAAGATAAGACAACGTTTAGATGAGCAAGGCAATACCATCTTATACACAGCTCTGTAATCTTTTCTCTTTACGAGGCGCCCATGATTTAAAAAAAATAAAAAAATTCATCGTAATGATTAGATTACATCAACGAGTAATGTTATATGAATTTAAAAAATAGACCTGATAATTATAATCATTGTTTTCACTGTGAATCTCAACATTTATTGGAACTTAACATTTAGTGTAATTATTAAATCTATTTTGTAAGTCTAATTTGTAATTTCTAATTACTCAAAAAAAAAAAAAACCTATCCATTCTCCAGATTCTAATTGTGGGCATTAATTATTCTGTGCAGAAAAGTTGTGGTGAAGAGCCCAAGTCAAAATTGCAGATGGCCGAACCAGATAGGAAGTGCTGGCAGAAGATTTGCAATAGTTTTCTGGGAAACCAAGTCTAATACAGTGAATGCTCGGATGCTGTCATATTGGCTGCATTGAGTTTTTATTCTTTTTGTTTATTTCTTTTCTTTTACATTTTTATTTATTTATTTATTTACAATCAATTGCTGCTACTTGTAAAAAGTGTCAAAATTCTTTTTGAAAAAATGAATATGCGTTTTTGGCGAGCAAGTATTGTAACAATCTCGTTAAGCGTGAGAACCACATGACAGTGTCATGTGGTACCGTATAAAATCACAGAATAATCCAACGACCAAAGCCAAAATTCAAATGCTTCTTCAACAAGCTCTTTAGAAGCAGTGATGAAATCTTAAAGAAAGATTAGACATCTAATCACGTAGATGTGGGACTAGCACAATGTTGAATTTTCACAAATCTTTACTACTCATTCTCACTCAACTAAGTTGTGTACTGCACTATGCCACAACCTAATGTGAAAGGGAAGGCCACCAAACTGGTTCTAGCTTTGTTTTCTTTGTGGGTTTTATTATGCACTCGTTTGGGATTATCTCCACCCATCTGAGTACTTTTTTCTGGAGTATAAATGCATTAAACGGACATAGTAATAGTTCACTGTATTACAATAAAAGTGATTTATCGATCTATATCAAAAAAGTAAGGCGAGAAGCCCGACATTTTTGCAAATAATATTAGGGTTTAAACCTTCCAAGACAAAAAGAAAAATCAGACATTTTACCTTTACATTTTCAAAGGTTTAGTAATGTGTCATCTCCATTGGATGGACGGTATATCATTACACAAAAGAGAAATCCGATAGATTTTTGGCATATGTATTAGGGTTTATCATGGGCCTGGCCCCTAACCGTAAAAAATAAGCGTATGAGAAATAACATTGGCCCATGTTAGATCACATAGAGTGGAAACGGAGGGGAGAGCGAGAGCGGGAGCGGGAGCGGCAAAGTGATTAATGATCTAACTAATAATAGTCTCAACTACACATATTTTGGACCTGTGAATGCCAAGTAAACCAGACAAAAAAGAAAAATGCTAAGTAAACTATGGATGTGCTCTATCACCGGCAATGATATGGTTACCAAGATGTTTCTTGAGAGACTCAAATTTGAGATATCGATGAGGTTTTATTATCCGAGTTACCTTCATAGGTTATTATGCATTCTTTTCATTATACTTTCTTTAACGCTATCTTCCATTATTTTATTTGAGTTTAATAGAGTTTTAAGTAGAAATCTTTAGTTCGCATGGTATATCAAAGTGAGAGAATCTCTCTTTGTTATAGGAGCGATTTTGCAACCCAACAGTGAATAGTGCTTTCAGGAAACAATCGAAATTAGTTAAGCCCTACGGCCATCAAATTGAGCTAGAATGTCCACAAGCTGCACTAACTAAATCACTGAAAAATACAACAAAACAAGTTTCATATAATAAAAAACCTCTAAATTAGGTGCAAACCTCAACTATGAGGTAAAAAAGAGATAACCTTATTATTGATTACAGAATAAATAACAAATGCCAATTTGCATCTTTATTTTGTATATACAAAAAGGAATAACAATCGATGCATAGCAACTGTCTCTCGATGATTGAATGTGAGATAAAATGCATTGGTGGTCCAGGAAATATCTCCTTCGATTCAATTTAGTCGCTCAACTTTCAATAGCAATACTTCGGTCTCCAAAGTTTCTATTTATTTTTAAGTGGCTCAATGACTAACTCCAATCCGTTCAAAAACTACTGTTTTATCATTGATTTGGACGGATATTAGTGATTGAACCCTTTTGAAACATATTGATGACCGTAGAGAATAAAGTGTCACAAATGAATGTTCAACGATCAAAGTGAGATTGAATGCATATTTCATGGACCACCAATGTGTTCGATCCTTGAATGTAGGCTGGTTGACCTATAGTAAGGAATTTAATCCTCTAGATGTCAAAGACAGTTTGAAACATAGGGTTGCATGAATGAGTTAAGCTCACCAAAGAAAACATCATCTTCTTCGACATAGCAACTGAAGTCCTGAGAATCAAAGTATGTTTGGACATCATCAGGAAAACTACATTGTGGCTGGTCGAACTTCACTGGTATTGTTGAAGGGCACTCAGCTTCCGAGGTCATCTCCATCATTTCTTTGAACTTAGATGACTGAAGTAAAAGTCCGAGGGCAGATGTGGTGGTAGCTGGTCGTGACTGATTTAGAGTGATGTCGCTAGTGTTTGAAGGTTGCAGTTGCGGCTGCTGGCGGTTGTGGTCTTGGTTGTGATGGTGATGATGGAGGTGGGGGAGGGAGGTTAATGATCCAAGGCCATGATTAAGGTTTGGTGTAGGTTTAGTGTCAACATTAGGGCTAAGCTCACTGGTACCACTGTTGCTAGGTTTTAGCCAATTTATGTAACGGCTAAGGTCAAAGTTGGTGACGGCGTTAACCCCACGGTACTCAATGGCTGCCATGTCGTATGCAATTGCAGCTTCTTCTTGGGTTGCTGCAGAATAAAGAAATGTTTAGGGACAGTTTCGAAATAATAGAAAAATGAATAATAATTGAAGAAGAAGTTTAGTGAAGATTTCAATGTGATTTCAGGTGGACCTTTGAAGATTATGGAATGGTTAGGTTTGGTGGACTCTCCCAACTAAGTGATTGTCATTGAAATCCTCATGTCCACGCAAAAAAGTTGCTTTACTTCCCTAATAATCTTAAACTATGAACTTACCATTTGTTTGTCATTTTCCATAAACCAAAGTTAACGTTTTTGCTAAGTTTTATAGGATGCTAATTTCGAGTGAATATTTAATACGTCGGTAATATCACATTATCAGAGACACACAGTATAATGACTTGATGGTGTGTCTCATATATAATGTACATTATCTAATATAACAAGGCCAAAATTTAGTGGAAGTTTTGGAAATGAAGGAGAAATTACCATATGTCCCAAGATAAAGGTATTTATTCCCAAAAACTCTGCCAATTCTTGCTTCCCATCTTCCATTGTGATGATGTCTGCTCATTGAAGGAAAAGTGCAAACAAGTTGTACAAAGAAATGAAAATCTTGATGAAGAATATGCTATACTGTGATAATCATTGTGTGGTGCAATTTTCAGACTACTGAAACAAGTTTAGAAAAATGTGTGCATATATTACATGCAATCCTCTAGGAAAACTATAACATATGAACATTGTGAGAACATGCAACTCAAAACCATTTGGTAAAGAGATGAATCGACTTTTCTAGATCTAATTTTAAGTTTTGGATTACACGTTTTACCCTAATGAGGAGGAGATTCCCTCATTTCTGTTGTCTTCCTTCTGTAAAAATGTAATAAACAGTTTAAGAAATTGAAACGGAGGGGTGACTTGATTCATCGAAAAATTCAAATGGTTGAGGGATTTGGCCCTATCAATCCTAGGCTCACGCCTCACAGACAATTCAAATAAATAAACAAACGGTCTGATTCCACTATAGAGCATCTTATCAATATAAACCAATCGTTGGTGGATATATTAATCTTTCTAGGTGAAATATATGATCCCGTGGATGAGAGGATTATGGAATAAAGTTGTATAAGTATCATCTGCTAATACACCCCAATTGATGTTTTTACCGTCATCTTCCCATCTCATGCAAGAAAATGAAGAATTATTTAAAACCAGCTGAATTTTGAATGTAATCTAATAGACAACAAATTAGTAACTCTTCTTGTACCTTGCAACTCCTCGATATTTAGATACTCCTCGAGAAAAACCATTGCTTTTCCTGCAGTTTTCCAAAAACCGTCGTTCTCATCGAAACCGCTCATGCCTTTTGTTTTAGTTTATTGATTAGGGTTCATAGATGATGTTTTTACCTTCTCAGAGATCCGATATACTCTTCTCTGGACTGACCCTCCATCTGTTTCAGTTCATTTTCGTATGTTGAGAGCTGTAACAATTTTTGTATAATGATTAGTTCAATCGCTCATCTTCAATTTGTTAGTTAAATAGTAGCAAGCAGAAAAGGTTAGAACATTGTTTGCAATAAAAGTACCGGAAAATTTAGAATTGTGTCTTGACCCCAGTATTTTAATGCTGCTAAATCATAAGCATGGGCAGCTACATCTTCATCGTTGTAGGCACCTGACGATTCATTACCAATGAGAACCGCAAGCCAAAAGAAAGAGGGGGGGGGGGATTACTCATCCATATAAGGACATATATATGTATGTATGAGAGAGAGAGAGAGAGAAACCTGTTTGTAACATACCAAGGTAGACTGCAGTTTAGTTAGGATTACAGCAAACCACCAGCAACAAAATGCGAGGAGGAGAAGAAAAACCAATTCATAAATTTAATTTAAAAACAAACATTCATGAAAATCCAAGGAAAAAGAACGTAGATGATCATGAACCTTGTCTCCCTTTCTTGTTCTGTGATTCATTCCAGCAATTCTTATCCCACAAATGAGCTTCGTATCGGCCCGTCCACCGATGCCTGGAACAATCAAAATGCACCCATTAAATGATTAACCTAAAGGGTAGAGAGATTAAAATCTAGATTTTATGAGAAGATTTTGAACCTTGTGACCCCTCGATAAATCGAGCTACGTTGAGGAGGAGAGTCTCTAGGGACAGTTTTTCTTGTTCGCTTCACCTTTTTCACAGAAGTGTTGGTATTAGGGTTAGTATCATTTGCAGTTCTCTTGTGGCTTTGCTGTGATAGTTTCGCCATGAAACTGTTCTCAGGTTGGCTCCAGGAGGAAGAATAATAAGATAAAGGCTTGTTGGGTCACATGACTGAGTCTTCCAATGGATGGGTTTTTAAAGGGATGGCAAGGAAGAGAGGGAGAGAGAGAGTCCATGTGTTGGCAAATCAAAGATAGCCGGCAAGGAGATGATTGACAGATTGAGGCCGTCTTGAACCGGCTTGTATGGCCTCTTCTGGCGTGTCCTTTGCAACAATTTGTCTTATGTGGTGTTTCAATACAATATAAAAGGTTGATTCTTTTGGCGTGTCCATAGTATAGAATTTATTTTATTTTACACTCTGATATTTTAATTTTATTATTTTAATTTTTTAAGTATTGAATATATTTTTATATAGTCTCTCAAGTAATAATATCTAAATTTTTAACAATTTTTTATCGTAAATTTATAATGTGATACATAAATATGAGTAAAAAATAATTTTGGTAACTCTTAACCAAAATTTAAATAATTCATAATCAAAATTATGTAAATTGGATAGTTCTTTGATCAAAATTTGGATAAAAATTTGGTCAAGAATTAGTCAAATTATTTTTTTACCCTTATTTAGGTATTATATAAAAAGTTTATAATAACAAATTATTAGTAATTTAAACATTATCTGCTTAAAAGATTACATAAAAATATATTCAATACTTCAACGATTAAAATGATGCAATTAAAATATTATAAATTAAAATAAAATAAATTTCATACTTTAGAGACTTCTACTGCAATTAACCATAATATAAAATACAATAAATTTTGTCATTTTAGATTTTACTTTTGAAAAAAATGAAACTCGTTGAATCTCGCAAACAACCTGATTTTGTTGTGATAATGATTAATTTTGTATCGGTCATCAAAATTTGAATATGTATTCGTTATATATATTTAATAAATAACTTACAATTTAAATCTTAAAAGATAAACAAAATGATTTTTGTTATTCGCGTTTGAAATCGTTTTTAATCTTACTTTGAAGTTAATCTAACGGCTAATATTACCATCCTAAATTTAATAAAAAAAATAGGCCTCTAATGGTGTATTTTGAATGACTTTTTAATAGTACTTTTAGAAATTATTTCTTATAAATATTTTTTAAAAAATAGTGTTTGAAACCGCTCCACAACCATCTCTACCACCGCCATCGCCACCGCCACCGCCGCCGTAGCCACCACCAACACCTTAAATTTAATAGAAAAAAACAAGGCTCTAAAGGTGTGTTTGAAGTAACTTTTTAAAAGTACTTTTAAAAATTATTTCTCATAAATACTTTTAAAAAAATAGTATTTGAAACCGCCCTACTGTTATCTCAACCACCTTCACTGCCAATGTTGTTGTAGCCATCACTGCCACCGTCACCGCCACCACCACCACCACTACCACCGTCACCGTCGCCACCACCTTTGTCATTGTCGTCGTCGCCGCCGTTACCACCACCGCCACTGCCACTATCATCACCGCCACCGCCACCACCACCACCACCCACCCCACCACAGCCCCTGTCACCGGCACCATTGCCGCTGCCACCACCTCCATCATCGTCGCCGCCGCCACCACCATGATTATTGCCACGAACCACAACCATCAACATTTTCCTACCACCACCACTACTACTACCCACTACCTCTTACCCCCACTATAAATCGATGTTTAAATTCTTTTATTTCTTCTCTGTATTTGTGATTTAATTTTGGATATGAATACAAATATGTTTATTGTTTATCATTTTTTATTACTCTGTGCCTTCAGTCATAGACAATAACTAGTATATAATAAGATAACTAACAAGTTGAATTTTATCTCTTATATATTATTCCCCCCAAAAAATATTATATTATTCATTTCTATCACATGTCTAACTATTTTAATATTTGATTAATTTATAGTTTAATATAATTTTTTTTTAAACATTATTAATACACGATAGTATACATATATTGATAAAATTATATCAGATTATTTATTTTGAAAAAATTTGCCGATTTTTTAATAAAATAATAAATAAACATAAATTTTCAATGATGCAATCAAAAAAATGAAGTAAAAAAAATTATTATTTAATATACTGGAATAGATTTTTTTGGACATTCAAATTTTATGTTTAATTGTGTCTTCAGACACAAGTTATGATTAATATATATATATATCACACTTTTTTTGATCCAGTATATATATCACACTCAATTTATTTAAGTTTACACACAGAACTACATGACAAATTAATGCCAAAAGTAGGATTGATTGGACATCAGTCAAGATTGATTTTTTGGAAAAATGTCAGAAAATTATAAAAGACTCAATTTTAGAAAGTTTTCAACGACTTGAGAAAGATTAAAACCTTCATCTCAGTTGTTTTTAAGCCAGAAGGACGTGTAGAGCATTTTTAGACAATTTTTTTTTATTTTTTATTCTATTATTTGAGGTATTTTCATAATATTACATATTTTTAGATTTAACTTCTAATTTTTAATAGACTTAAACATAAACCTTGAAAGTTAAGTCATTCGAATATTTGGATCAAAGTTTTTTAATCTGATTTGAATTCGGATCAACAAAACTCCTGCAGCGTGAATTTGACGTTTGACTAGCCAAATACAAACTCTAGTAAAATTTTATTTGACGGGTGAGATAACGTGGTACCTTGTTTGATGGTGTATAATTTTGAATAGTGGCTCTTGACTATGTATTTTATTATTTATGAACATTGGTGTATAGTTATGATTATTCCATTTTGTTCTCACAACCATTTTTGAGCATCTCACAGTCCGACAATTTCGTAGACTTAGACTTGGTCAATAACAAAAAAAAAATAATTTGAGATAATTTCCAGGAACTTATATGACCCAAGTTTCGAATTTTCTATATGGCCCACTAGGAAATTGCCTTTAAGTTTTGTATTTTGGAGTGGGGTCACACTATTACAACAAAAAAAAAAAAAAAAATTCGTACATGGGAAATTGCTTGGAAAATATGAAGTTCCATTAGATTATCAGGGAGACAGAGAAAGAAATACTAAAAAAACAAGAGATGAAATTTGGGATCATAGAGCATTATTTCATTTTCTCAGCATCCAAACATCTTATAATGGAACTACATGCACACCAAATATCTGATCTTTTATTTTAACAACTCAGTAAGTTTGTGAAATAAGTTATATTATACCATCAAAACCTATTTAAACAATTTTTTCTTTAATATTCTGCAAGTGGTATTGTTATTTTGATGAAGCGATAATTTTCGACACAATACATTATTAATATACAAAACTACTGGGTTTAAATTGATTAGTTCTTAACACGAACTCTCAAATGACACAACTAATGAACAAGAATTTTAAGAAATCAGACATATTGGTTAATAAACTTACTAATGTTTACTATAAACCCAAAATGATATGAGTCAACACGAATTCGTTAACAACCTATTTTTGATCATACAATTAATTAATTAATTCAGGAAACATTTTTTTTAGTTGCTGGAATATCTAAAGAATTTCAAAACCTTGATATTACAAGAATATATAGTTTCTATGAAAATAGAAATTGTACCAGCTATACTGAAATCAAAACCTCGGGCAGTTTATTAATTTAGCGGGTGATTGTGACATCAATGATAATCCACAATCTCAATGTCAAATTTAGCTAGATTTTCTCTTCCCATGATTCTGGGATCTGTACTGCTCTATAGAAGTTTATGCATGGATTTTTCTGTATCATGGCCAATCTGTAGAAACTCTTGCCATGCCAATGGGTAGTTGAATCCATGCCCATACATATTTTACAAATAAATGGGTAAGATTATGGTACTAAAAGTTTACTTTTTATTTGTAAGTAGCGGTAACAAAAGTTATACTACAAAATGGGGTTGTTTAGAATCGATCACAATTATATTTAGAATCAATCCCACCTTTTTTTAACTTGTAATTTAACGTTATTGAATCGTAACTGATCTTTTTGAGTTATAAGTCATATAAGTTCTAACTAATTCGTGTTTCTTAAAAATTTGGATATAGTATCAAACTCCGTACAATCGTCTTGTCAACCCAATGGAATAGCTTAACTTGTTCGAGTAGATTTGGTAAGTAAAGAATTGGCCTCCAACATCCAAAAAAATAGGAGTGTCCAAGAAGTGAAATATTAAAGAAATCTACCATGCAGATTATGGATCACCTAATCAAAGTCATTAGAGTTTTGATCAAAGGAGACACTTGAAGAATCTTCATTATGAAAATTTGGTGGTGGAGAAACTGAATTTTTATTATTATCCGTATCAGATTCATATTCTAAAATCGTATCTACAGGATCAATTACATATATATTCAATCTATATCACTGCCAAGGACAATTTTTTCAAGTCTCTATCACAGGCTTGGCTTTGTATAGATTTTGACGGCAAGTAAATGCATGCATTGATAAATACATACGTAGATGAGATAACTATTTCAATTGGTGCAAAGTAAATATATTATGAAGAGCCAATGCGGGTTTTAGATGGTGAAAATTTTTGGCACGTACCCTAGTGGGCATATGACTCTTCGTGGTGAGAGAGTCCATACCCAATTTAGTCCTCGTTAATCGAGGGTATCCATAGACGAGACAACTATGGGGGTGGTGGTGGTGGTGGATGGGTGTGTGGTGGGCGATGATGGTGGTGAATAGTGGTGGTGGTGGGTGGGCTTGTCAAAGGAGAGAATTTTATTTACCGAATCCAATGAAACATTTTTAAACGGATTTGAATTTAAATGCATATAAATTCAATTTAATAAAAATCTGATATCAAAATTCAATCTGTTGACAACCCTAGTTGTTGGTGGCAATGGTGGAGTGGCGATGGACGATGGTTACGATGAAATGATAGTGATAGTAGTAATAAATATAAAAATGAGGAGTGTTTATGGAGAAATTATTTTTTTTTACTTTTACTTATTTATGTGGTAAAATTATTTTTGACTTATTAAAAAGTAATTAAAATAAATTATTTCAAACACTAATTTTTTTTTCAAAATAGTTATGAGAAGTCATACGTCCCAAAAGTATTTTTTCAAAATTATTCCAAAAATTAGAATTTTATATATGAAAATTAATTTCTCTAAAATAGGGTATTAACCGGTTATAGTTTATGATTTTGGACCCGTTATAGTTGCACTGTGTATGACCTTTTATCTTATGCAAAAAATATTTTTCGTTTGGCACATTGAAGATCATGGCTACATGCAATTATAAGTTTAGCAACTTTGGCTTCTATAAAGTTAAAAGATCACTCCAAATCAATGCTAGCTGTTGCACCTACAGTCATTTGGATACGAAATACAGATATATAATTTTATTAGATGAAGTCAATATTCCGACTAACTCGGCTTAAAGTATCAATTTGGGAGAGTTATCTAACTTAAATTTGGACAGTACCCGAATTAAGTTACTGGAATGTAAATCCATTAAAATGCTGCTCGAATTCAATAAACATGAGTCAACCTGATTATACATCATGTATAATTAAGATGATATATAAGGGTGTGTTTGTTCATTACTTAAAATGAATGTATTCAGCACTTATTAATTAAGCTCATTTGATAATTAAATTTTAAACTCTCTTAATATGTTAAGCGCTTCTTAAAAATAGGCTATAATATTAAGTAGGAGATCCCTTACTTAATTTTGAAAGCTGAAAACGTTCAACAAAATCATCTTTAATAATATTTATAATTTGACAATTATATCTTGAAATATTTTAAAATCCTATTAAAACTATAATTAATCTTCTTTTCAAAACCCCTAACCTATATATTCTCCTTGCCGGTCTCTTTTTTTTTTTCCTTGTCTTCTGTAACAAAAATATACATACATAATTATAATTACACACACAAACGCACGCACTGCACACACACACACACAACGCACACACATTGTTAATAAAATCTAATTTACTGTATTTTTTCAATATTATTTGATTATCTATTATTTATTGCTGTTTTTTTTATCAGATATTATTGTTTACTTATTATATTATTCAATTTGTTATTGTTCACTTATTGTGTTATTCATATGTTATTTATTTATTTATTTTGTTCAAATATTTGTTAAATGTAGACTACAATATAATAATAGTGATTATGATTTATGTTATGATTTTTTTATAAATATTTTCAAATTGAAGAATGAAAGGATGAATCTGAAAAATTAATTTTTTTTCAGACGTCAACTCCATGTAGTTA
The DNA here is from genome assembly GCA_963454935.2 of Ilex paraguariensis. NCBI lineage: Eukaryota > Viridiplantae > Streptophyta > Magnoliopsida > Aquifoliales > Aquifoliaceae > Ilex > Ilex paraguariensis. Next base: position 1,202,792 of record CAUOFW020005169.1, on the reverse strand, counting down.
TCAAAATGTTTAATTCAATTCAATACTTAAATTTCAGTGAATACCAAACAGTCCACAAATTCAACATTTAGCTTTCAACTTTATTAAATACCACCTAAGTGTAAAATTTGGATAAATTTAAATTTTTGTTAAAAAGAATAAAACGGTAATTTTTCACTACAGTACGGGTTAAAAACCCGAATTTTGACCTCATTGTTGAATTCGTCTCGCGAAATCTAGTCATCCTGTTAATTTTTGTCGAATTCAGAGACAATCAGATTTTTCATGTTTTATGAGGCGATCAGATGTCATGTGACCTCATAAACAAACCTTGAAATTAAATTTCAAAAAATAGATAATAATTTAAAATTAGTTCAAATAAAAATATTTTAGACTTAAATCAAGACAAAATTTAATCGATTTGGGTCAAAATCAAACTCGAAAAAAGAGAACATGTGTCAAAATATGGACCAAAAATTTAAATGGTATAAATAAGGGAGAAAAATTGGATTTCTCCCCATACTCATCAAATTATCCAAAAAATCAAAAGAAAAAAGAGAATCTCCACCTATCTTTACGATCTACATCTCTACATTGCTTGAATCAATTCAAGCTAAGAACGAAAGTTGGTCTCCTCGTCGAGGGCAACAAAACAATATCAAGAGGGTTGAATTTGGGTGAAATTATAAGGACGAAATTTTGAAAAAAACTTGTTTCGGGTTACTGTTATTTTACACTTCAAGAGGTAAAGTTCTTTTCTTAATTAAGTTTATTTTTAACCTGAGGCTCCATATGATATGGGTAGCATGACTTGAGATGAATTCTCTTATTTAATATACTCCTAATGTAAATAAAGTGTAAGAAATGGATATAAAAATATGCTAAATCAATTTTGCATGAATTGAGTTTAAAGAATTTACTTGTTTGATAAATTCATGAAAAATGTAGGTATTTTAAATGTGAAAAATGGGTATTAAGAATAATTATAATCAATTCTAGCATGAATTGGGAATGTAGAAATGACGTGTTGTAATTTCTTAAAATATGTGATGAAATTTGGCATATTATGTATTTACATAATTTGCTACCTTGAATGTGTTTGATTAAATGACTATTTGGATTAAGTGTGTTATTTGCATAGATTATATTATAACATGCTTAGAATTTAATATTAGTAGATGTTGGTATATGCATATGATATATTGATATCGAAGTTGTTTATGGTGGTTATATGCTTATGATATAATTTACCATGAAAAAAGGGTTGTTAGATATTGAATTGTTTTAATGTGCTCATGACATGTCGAACATGGTATTGTAATTGCAGTTGAGATCCTAGTTGCATAATAACATGAAATGCAATTGTACATTTATATTGCATATGCATGGATCGCATCACATTCGTGAGCGTTTGACATGAATATGGTGTGTGTGCATGGTTTGATTAAATCTCGTTCTTGGTGAATGATATGTAGGTTCAAGATAGTTGGACCGAGGTTTAATTGAGTTTCACAGTTTCCATTGAAAATAGGGTCAGGATTAACAAGAAGAGTTAGATTCTCCCTTGGGTGCAAAACCCAGTGATTCGGATATGCACTCCGTTGGTATTGAACACAAAGTGTGTCAGTATACGCAGAGTCGTTGGTGGAAGTCCATTAATGCCGTGTCAGTTGGATGCTCGTTGGTGTGAGTCCAAAAATACCCACCCTAAGAAAGATCTAGAATTTAAAAAGGTCATTAGATGTGAAACATCAATGACGGAGGTTTGGAATGCCCAAATTAATGTGCATGATATTGCATGTATTAAAGGAGCTAATAAAAGTTCGGGTTGAGTTGCATGTGTAAGTCTCATCTCCTATCATGGCATGACATTAAAGATTTCATTGTTGAATTGCATATTCTAAAATGGAGTGATTGTTACTTGTGAATTGCATGTGAACATTTCATATGCATCTAATTTGGGGAGTAGCCTCTTTAGGAAATATCTTATTGAGCGTGGTTCACCTTTTATGGGGACAATATTTTAGGTGCGGGACATGCGCTGGCGAACGACTCTCATTTGGGCCTTCATTGATGAAGAAAATTCGAAATGTAACTTTTAAACTATGCTTTTGTAAAACAAAGATGCCAATTAATTTTTGGGCATGTAATATATGTAAAGGACTGTAATCAAATTCATATAAACTATTTTTAATATAAAATTGCATGTTGTTATATGAATATAGATAAATTGATCTGGTGTGATCAATGTTGTATAATTACATAAGTTGTGTTTTGAGTAGAGCTCTCCGTACAAAAGAGACTCTACTCAAATTTTGTTAAGTTATGAATTCCGATAAATAGGGCATAACGGCGTGATATCGAGTTATACGATATCCACGAGTATTCTGCAGGTTGATGAGTGATCAACGAAGTAATTACAGACACTCGAATTTTTGAGTGTCACAATAAGAAAAACAATCTAAAATATATCAAACCCACGTTATTTTTTATTGTTGAAATCTAATTATATCGGAATTGCACTCCGAGTTTAGAAAACGTAAATTGAGACCATGCTCGGGTTGAAAGACTCGGATTGAAAATTGGATTATATTGTATTCGGATTGATGATCTTGTATCCTAGGTTGACCCAGAATTGCACCCCAACAACATTGAGCTAAATAAAAGTCCTGATTTCTCATTTCATTGTCAAGCTGTGCTATAATGTTCTATCTCATAAAAATGATACAAACACCATTTATCGATCAATACTTTAACTCCCGTTAAGATATTGACTACGGAACGCGAACCCTAAATCAATGTTTACACCTGATTCTGTTATAAAAATGCTGATTTCGGAACTCAAACCCAGGTGATTGAAAACACATAAGAAGGGTGCATTTTACATTTCATTGTCAACCTGTTCAATCAGGAAGTTTCTATCCCATAAAGATGATACAAACATTAAGCATTTTATAGGTGGCCACTATCCCATTTGCATATATCAAACAAAAAGATGCATACAGAACTATCAGTTCATTGCGTGTGAACGTCTGGACTCCGGAGCAGTGCCATGAAATTCTTTTTTTTTTTTTTTTGCTTATTAAAAAAAATGGTGGGTACAAAAGAGAGCGTCCAGAAACCACCCCGATAGGTCTTCATCGGTGGAATCATGAGACCTTTGTCCACGCTCGTTACTCCTCTCAGGAACAAACCTAGCTAGGCTAGCATAACAGTTAACCATCGAACCTCAATGTGGACTCCAACACTTAAACCTCCAATCTCAGAGTGAAAAGTTTGGTCAATATCCCACTAGATCACCCTACTGAATGGTAATGCCATGAAATTCTATTCAAGAAGGGAAATATCTAATGTATGGATTTAATTAATTACCACTGTATCCAATGTTAAAATTTAAAACTAATCCAATGATCGTAAAAGTCCTCAAACTCTGTATCTACAGCTTTGCTTATGGAATTCAAATTTTTTTCAATACTTTATTTTTATATATTTTCTCCTTGATCAATCAATCATCATTAATGAAGGGATGACTCACTTATATACAACAATAGTAATTAAAAGTGAGACGCACATGTATGCAGTGTGTGTCATGTACGATGTAGTTATGTATTGGACTAAGGTTATTTGTTTGGAATTTTGCTATGAACGTAGGGTCCCTAATTTCATTCTTTGTTATCACAATATGGTATGAGGTTGCGTTTTGTACCACAACCCACCGACCGCGGGATATTCTATTTAAAAGTGACCTCTTTTTTCTTCGTTTCTTTCCTTTTTTTTTTGTCCCCCCTATCTAACATTGTCTTATTCTCACATGTTCTCAGGACACCGCTGCTGTGAGTTTTCACGTAAAATTACCTTCAATTTGCTTTTCACAACGACCAAGAACTATCAATTATCGGCCTCTTGTGCTCTATTTGGTAGAGATGATAGAAAGTAAAAATGATGGAAAATAGGAGGAATATATTTTCTATCATTCAATGATGGAAAGTAGGAAGGATATACTTTCCTTCCTTTTTGTTTGGTTGGATGGATAGAAAATAAAAATGACTATTTTTTTTTTGTTGGCTAAAATTAGGGGTGACAATCGAATCGAGTCGTGTCGTGTCAGATTCGTGTTGAGTTATTACGAGTTTGTGTCGAATATTAGTCAAATCTAACTTAACTCATTTAACTAATTGTGTCGTGTCGAGTTGCGAATTAACCTGTTTATTTTCGTGTCAAGTTTGAGTCGTATCATCGTGTTAAGTTGAAAATTTTCACCCTTAATTAAGATGGAAAAAATATTTTTTTTAAATTTAAAAATTTTTATTTTTTATTTTTTTTAAATTTATTTTTTTTAAAATTTTTAAAAATATATATACATATTTTATCATTGTATTTTTATATGAAATTAATGTATACATAAGATATATAGACAAATAAGATACATTTCACCACAAATAATTAACTTTTCATCCACTTTACTTCCGATTTTGGAGGGATTAATTTTAGTGAGTTTGAGAAAAAATCAATCAATCCACTTTTACATCCTTCCTACTTTTCTTCCTTACCAAACATGATGTTTTATTTATCCCTCCAACTTAACCTCCTTCTAACTTTTCATCCTCCCACTTTTTCATCATACCAAACGAAACATTAAAGAAGAGTTATTTTGTAACTCTAATGCTCCGTTTGGTATGATGAAAAAGTGAGATGATGAAAAATTGAAAAGATGAAAAGTTGAAAGGATAAATAAAACATCATGTTTGGTAAGGAAGAAAAGTAGGAAGAATGAAAAAGTAGATGAATTAACTTTCCTTCTAACTCACTAATATTAATCCCTCTAAAATCAGAATGAAAGTAGATGAAAAGTTAATTATTTGTATTGAGATATATCTTATTTGTCTATATATATATTTATATATACATATATTATGTATACATTAATTTCACACACACACACACACACACATATATATATATATATATATTTATATTTAAAAAAAAATTTAAATTAAAAAAAAATATTTATTCCATCTTAATTAAGGTGAAAATTTTCGACTCAACACGATGACACGACTCGAACTCGGTACAAAAATAAACAAGTCAACTTGTAATTCTACACGACACAATTAGTTAAATAAATTAAGTTAGATTTGACTAATATTTAAATTTGACTAATATTCGACACAAACTCGTAATGACTCAACATGAATTTAATACGACATGACTCTATTTACACCCCTAACCTTAGTCATCACAAAAAAAAAAATTGTCAGTTTTATTTTACATCCATCCAACCAAACACAAAGGAAAAAAAATGTATCATTCTTACTTTCCATCCTTGAAGGATAGAAAGTGTATCCCTCCTACCTTTCATCATTTCTACTTTCCATCCTTCCTACCATCCATCCTCCACACCAAACGGAGCATAAAATTGAATGACTTTAACGAATTTCAAATAGCTAATTGTAAATCTTAATAAATGGTTAAAGACTTTTCAAGACGTATGAGTCTACGGCTTGTTGATGTTATCATTTGAGTTACCCCTTGGGTCAGATTAGGAAGAATTTATTGCTCATAAATATTTTAATTACAACGTTGTTGTCCTGATTTTGACCTTTAAGAATTACTTTAAGGATTACTATCTCAAAATCCATTTTTTACTCTCACTCAAGCAAGTCCCAGTTTGCCTAATACGCCTTGTCCATGGACTGTGATTTTGTGTAGCCAGAGTTGTTTTAACAAGTCTGAAAAACATATGATTACAACGATTATTCGTCATAAAAAATGGATGAATAATTAATTTAGAACCCACGGGGGCAAGAAAAAACTTGCTAACTACAATATAGTAAATAATTGTGTTATCAAACTTAAATGATCCATACTTGAAGGGAGCTTCCTTAAAAAAAATCTTAAAAATTAAAATTAAAAAAAAAAAAACCTTGCCACGGGTTGTGAATAACCAAAAAAGGACCTAGTTTGAAAATCATGAAACCGCTTATACCAAAAAAGAGTATTGTTGTTAGGATTTTAAATTCTAATTTAATAATATGACAGTTAACACGATCTAATAACATTTTTATAATCACAAAAAAAAAAAAACATAAAATTAATGACTCGTGAAGATTCATATTCGAGATGAGTAAACAGCTACTGCATTTTCTTGGGTCAAGTTCTACTATAATCCTTTAGGCCTTGGTCATTTGGGTTCAGGGTTCCCATGATGGGCGGTCGCCGAGCGTAGACTTGAAATTGCCAAAAGCATCGGAGGCCTGGCTATAAAGAAAGTGATGCTCAACTTTACCTACATTTTGAATTACATATTCTTTGATTAAAACTCGAAACTTTCCTGGTAGACTGTTTCTATTGGGTCAACACATCACGGTTAAATACGACACGATGGTGACTATACATTGCACGAATTTACAATGACATAAACTTAGTTGTTCACCAAAGTCAAATTCTTTGTGAGCTCAGTTATTAAAGCCAAAAAAAATTCCTACCTTTTTCTTGTGGAAAACAATACCTAAAAACTCGAGCTCATGGGTTTTGAAAAATATTATGGAAAGAAGAGACTTAATTAAAGAATCATCCAAAACTCTCAGTGGAGCCACATTCAAAAGGTTCAGGTGCCCGTTCAGTTTCCAAAGAGGAGATGGAACTATGAAGTGGTAGATGCTAGCTTCCCACCAGAAATTCCACAAGAGATACTAGCAATCCCTCTAAGTGAATGTCCCCATGAGTAAGAGATGGGCTTATACGAACTATGAAATATACTCGATGAGAAGTGGACACCATTTGCAAGTCCAAGGAGCTAATGTACCTCAAGCTAGAACGCCACATACTATCTGATGGTGCTCAGAATTTCTCGACCCAAGTCTAACCTATGGATTATGGTTGTTTGGTTCTTGCGTTGCGATGGATCTGGAAAATTAAATGGAAAAGAACACAGAAAATAAGTGCTTCACCTTAGCTGAGGAATTAAGGCTACATCCACTGTAATGGAGGCTCTTGCTCCTGAATGCAGTGTATTGAAGTTCTATGCGACACAGTGAAATTACAAGCATCGAGCCGTTCCAGGCGAGGGTTCCTTTTTCCTGTCTGGGGATCTCTTTCTCTCTCTCTCTCTCTCTCTCTAGCCTATTTTCTTTGGTAAGGCACTGTTCCTTATATAGTGGTTGTTCCTCTGGAGATTCCTTATGACTTTTTCCGCCTTCTAGTCGACCCTGTGGGGACCTCCTGCTATTACCCTGCAAAAGCCTTCCATCCGTCGTCGCTACTGTGCCCACGATCTTTGGGCCCTGAGTTCCACCATCCTCTTTGTCTTGGAGGATACTGCAGTAGCTAATTTCAGAGATGGTCCCTTATCCTTTGCACACGTGGAACGACAGGGTTGTTAAAGGGAGAACAGTCTGTCTCCTTCCTGGGTCCTAGCTGGGCCGGTGTTTGATTGGGCCTAGGTTAGACGATCCCTTGTAACGTGCTTCCCGTCCTTCAACTGGGCTAACCTTTAAGAGACCCCCGGGCTAGGGGGCTTTTAGTCCCCAGTTCGTCAGTGGCCCAAACCCAAAATCTCGCACCCATCAGTTGCCCCCTCAGCCCCTGGTCACAAGGATGACATTACCTCGGGCCTGGGGTTGAAAAAGTGTCTTATGCTGTTGCAAGAGACGTACTTGGATAACCGGCCCGATCATGATTTAGGTTGCGCTGTGCTCTGTCGTCCGTGATGATTTGGGATACGTGTCACTTGCGGGTGCTCCAGCAGGCGCATGCTCCTTGGCGTGTCCCATCACTTGTCAGTCTATAGTCTTTAATGCTTCGTGCTCAATAAAAAGGGGTAAGACTTCTCTTTTCCCCATTTCAAACTTCTCTCTTTCTAAAAGACCCTCTGTTTTCCCTTCTTCTGTTTCCTTTGGTATTCGCAGAGCAGTATCCTTGGCTTTTCGGCAATTTAGGGCTCCCACAATCTCAGCCTTCCTTGCTCCTATCGTATTTGCTAGGTACGTTTCTCTTCCCTCCTCTTTCTTCCTAGGTCATCTTGGATCCCTACAACCCTCCTTGGTGGGGCTTCGGGTTTCGGTTCCTAATCTGGAGGTTTAGTTATTTTAGGAGTCGTTCTAACGATTTCTCTTTCCTTCCCTGGTTCGTGGGCCCTTCTTGCGCTGCTAGGTTATCCTACCTTAGGATTTGGTGTTTGAGGCCTTTGTTTTTAACGGACTAAGCCTCGCATTTGCCTCTCTTCATTTTAACTTATCGCTGGATTTTGTAATGGGGAAGTTCGTCGTCATGTCTTCCGATTCTGGTACTGTGGGTCGAGGTAGTGAGGAAATCAGCACCTCGGGGTCCTTCGGTGATCCTTCTGTTTTTGTTGGCGAGGCGAAATTAAGGTCTGCCCCTGCAGTTTCCCCTTCACCTTCCCGAGTTGAGGCTCGCCCTTTGTCATCTATTGCCCCCGTTATTCTGGTTTGTTTGAGTAAGAGGGGGTCTAGACCGGTTCCGTCTTCTTCTTCTGGGAGGAGAGCTGGCCGGGATCTATTTGACCATTCTTGCTGCACGGATCGGATCTCTACCCGCCTCGGGGACGATGATTTAGAGGAGTTGAGACGGATATATCGATTTCCCGATTCCGAGGAGCTGTGTACTCGCCTAGGAAAAAGGAGAGGTGTAACCCTTCTTTTACTGAGCTGACCTGCTTCTTTGAGTCGACGTTCCGGGTTGGCCTTCGGTTCCCTGTCCACCCCTTCATCCGTAACGTCTTGGGTTTCTATAATGTTTGTCCCGCTAGACATTTTCCTAACGGCTGGGGCCTCCTTATCAGTTTCTTCATCCATTGGCTCAAGAGTGGGAATGACTCTTACCCTTCCATCCGGGAATTCGCTTCCCTCTTTCAGCTGAAATCTTCTCCTTCCGTGAGTTTTCTATACTTTGCTAAGAGGGCAAAGGTGAAGCTTCTGATTTCTGGTCTTCCTTCCTCCAACAAGGGGTGGAAACCAAAGTTTTTCTTTGTCAGGGGAGATTCCTGGGAGTTGTCGGGGAATCTAGGCGATGTTCCTCGTATTCCCTGAGTCCGGGGGGTTCCAAGGAATACGCGTAAGGGTTGTTTTTTCGGCATGTTTTCCATGTTGTCCCTTTCTTTGTTATCTGAACTGACCCCTTGGTATGATTTACAGAGTTTCATCCAGAGCTCAACGAGGAGGAGACCATTCGAGTTGCTAGGGCGAAATCATTGGGGTTGCAGTCTTTTTTTGATCTAGTAACTGTCCAAAATCTTGCAGCTTTCGAGCTCAGTCCCGCCGTTGATCATGCTCCCGAGGCCCTATCCTTACCTGTCTTCCAACCTGACCCAATGGATCAGGACCTGATTATGTCAATGTTCTCCGACACCGAGGAGTTGAGGAAGAGGAGGAGGTTGTCGACAGGGCCAAATGCGCCTTCCAAGGAGGCAACTGTTTCTGGTCCACCAGTGGATTCCTCGGAGGGGGTGAGAGAGGAACCCCCTTCCTTGTGGAGATGCTGTTTCGGGTTCGTATCCCCCTAGGCTTTCCAAGACAAAAAAGTGCCCCGCTGGCCAGCCTGGGTCTTCAATCGTTGATCCACCCCTACCAAGCTAGCTCCTCAGAAGGGTAAAAAGAGTGAGCCTATTGTCCTGACGTCACAAGTGCAAGGTAGTGGGTTTCTACTCAATCTTGAAGTGGCGGTGGCTGCTCTGTCTAAGTTGGTGGCTACGACGGATCCCAGTGCGGCCATGCAGGTTCCCTTTGAAAGGAAGCTTCATCATGCCATCCAGGGCTTGGCCGAGATATTCTTTATTATTGTTCATTCTTTTAGCCTTTGTCTTCCTTTTGTTTCCCTGCTCTTCCTATATGCTGACCTCTTTCTCTTTTTTCTCCATAGTCACTTGCTTGCATGAAGATGATGGCTTTCCACCATGGGCAGGACCTCTAAGAGGCTAAGCATACCTTGGATGCTATGACAGTCAGTAAGGAAAATGCTAAGGGGAAAGTGAAGGTAAAGGTGCTAACGAGCAAGGCCTTTGAGATGAAGAGAATCACTGACGAGCTCGATACCCGTGTTAAGGATCTTGAGAAGTTATCTGAAGACAAGGACGTCAAGCTTAGGGCAAAAGATGTCGATCTTAAGGCCAAGGATGCAGAGCTGACGTCTCTGAAGGCTAGGGTATCTGACCTGCTGAAGGAGAGTGCTTCAGCTTTTGTTATGGGATTTTCGAATTGCTACCACCAGGTCGAGGATGCCTACCCAAATTTTGACCTGGACTCGAAACAACCTCAGCTCAATTATAAGAGGAAGTCAGTGGAGCCTAAAGGTGTTGAGGTTACTGGGGCCGAGAAAGGGTCTGCTCACGAGAAGGCTGAGCTGAGCAGGGCCGGTGGCTCATCGGAGGTTTTTAAGGGTGGCGATGGTAAAGAGCCCACTCACTAATGTTTGGCCGCGATGGTCTTTTCCCCCCTTTTTTTTATTTTTCGTCTGTTGTCCTTGAACGATGTAACCTTTTGTATGGTGGGTCTGTGCACCATTCTTTTGAAGACTTATTACTTGTTCAACTTCTCTTTTCTCTTAAAATGAAGAGCCTTTGCATATCGCTGCTTTTGCCCTGACGAAATGAGTTGAGCCCCCCTCCCCTCTTTTTTTGCAATGATGGAATGAGAACTTTTCCTGACCATGATCCTCTAGGGATATTTGGGTCTTTTCACCTTCCTTTTGTGTGCTCCAGACGTGACAGTTTCGTCTAATTTAGGATGTGCGTCGTCAGATACGAGAAGTGGCCCTTCGACAAGGTGTCTTGTAGGTTCCCTTCGCGCCACGTGTCCCCCTCATTGAATGCGAAGGACATGCATTTATTGTCCCTGGCGAAAGCGATGGTCGTGGGCTTTGCTGGGGCTATAAGTATGCTTTTTAAGGAATGATTGTTCTGTTCTGCCCGCTAGCTAGACGTTCTTCATTCTCCCTTTCCAGTGCAATCTTCCTTGATTACACCCGCTAGAACTCATGCTTTCATGGCTAGAGCTCCTTCATCGCCACGCGATGCTATGCGCCGCCTTTTTCCTGATGTTGCTATTGGGGACGAAGAGGTGTATAACCTTGCTGTTCGTTTCGCCTTCCCTCATGGCGTCGTTGTTTGCCCTGCCACTTCGCGCCGATTCCACTTCTTGGTTAGGGGCGAGGTTTGTTTCTTTGAAGCTCCTTTTTTTGTTGGGCCTACGATTTCTCCTTCCTCCTTTTGCCAGGGAGGTTTTGTGCTTCTTCAGTTTTTGTCCAGCCGCACTTCTTTCGGCGGCTTGGGTAGTTTTGTTGGCTTTCTCCGCAGCTTGGGGAAGGCAGTTTTCCCAGTCTAGGGTTACTGTGTCGGTGTTTCTTCAGTTCTACCATCCTGAGGAAGTTTTGGCGTGTTATTGCTTCATTCCTAGGCAAGCAGGGGAGTACCCTATCCTCGACCTCCCTTCAGAGCCTGAAGGCTGGCAAAAGAGGTATTTCTTTGTCTCAGGGGACGACTGAGAATACGAAGTTGTTTTCCCGGAGTCTTTGAGGCTCCCTACGGATTGGGGGCAGCGTAGGAACCTTGGTAAGTCCCAACTTGCTCCTTTTTCCCTTGTAGCATTTGTTGTTACTTCCTAAACCCCTTGGTTTCTTTTCGTGCAGATGAACTTCCACCTTTGTCTGCAGAGGAACAAGGTCGAGTTAACCGTCTCCGTGCTCGGCTGCCATTCTCATACGCCGAGCTGTTGCACCCTGAGTTGGCCTCTCTACCAAGCGTTGGTGCATTTTCGATATCTCTCTAAGTGGTTTTATTCCTGATCTGCTCGAAAATTAACTTTGCCATGTTCCATTTGCGCAGTTCCCTCATACCTGGTTACTCAGCAGGCCATGATACTGGAGCAAATAGATCGACTGAGGTAAGATAGGGGCTTTAAGCCTACGGCTAAAAGGCCTAGGTTAAGGAATTTCAGCTCGCCCCCTATGCCAACTGTTGGCACCAGTTCTGAGGTCCTCTTTGCTAGTGGTGGAGCTTCAGCGAGCCAGCCGTCCTCGGCCTGCTCATGATGACGGGGTTGGAAGATCTGAGCCTATGTCTGCTGCTACAGCTGGTACAATTTTGAGCAGCCCATTGGTGGGGCCAGTACGGCTTGAGTCCTCCCGGGCTAGTGTGGTAAATTCCAGCTCGGGGAGAACTGCATCCTTTCTATTTACTGACCAGGAGGGAGGCCTGTTGAGGAGTGTGGCCCTGAGCAGTCGGGCTTTGATGGAGTTGATCCCTCAGGCTGATCTCAGGAACTCGGTGGACCTTCATTTCCAAACCCAGAGTCGAGACATTCTTCATGCTCTTCTCGAGGTGAGTTTTTCCTTTTCTTGTATTCCATGTTGTCTTAGCGACCTTGTGACTACGTTTTCATTTTGCAGGCGGCGACTTATGTTTGTGCGCTGGGAAGAGAGATTTTTGTTACACGAAATGAAGCTCAGAGAGCGATAGCCGAGCTCTAGGAGGTTTGCCATCGCAACACCGAGCTTCTGAGCTGGGGGTTGTCCACCGAGAGTGAGTTAGAACGAGTCGTCGACCAGCGAGCTCAAACTTTTTGGCAGTTAATTGCCAGTGCCTCTACCGAGATGTCAATCCGAGAAGAGTTATCCCATGCTCGGGAAGACTATGATGCTTAGATGACAAATCTACTGGATTTTTTATTTCTCAAACTCTGCTGGAGGGGAAGTTGAAAGAGTCTGAAGCGGTTATAGCTGACCTGAGCAAGTCTTTAGCTACTAAGCGCCAGCTGGTCGAGAGCCAAAGGAAAGATATTGAGGGAGCTAGGGTGGAGGCAGTCAGGGCTTTTGTGGACGGTTTCTTCAATTTGCTGACCAGGCAATTGAGAAGTTCCCTGACTTGGGTTTAGAGAAGTTTCAACCCCGCTTTGATGCTCCTTCTGGCAGTGGTGCCCCCGATGATGCTCCCTCGCCTGGGCAGTCTTGAAGTTTCGTCCTTTTGCAATATTTGTAAACATACAATTCCTTTTGCAGTGGTGGGATTTCTTTTCCTTTTGTTAAAGGACTTGTTGTTTTTTTTTTTTTGAAAAATGCTGCTGGCAACTTTTCGTTTCTTGTGACAGTGTTTAAGGCGACTGATGACTTAAATGATCTTCGTGGGTTGTTCAACAACCTTTTCAAATCTTGTGCCCCATTTAATACCATTCCTTCTTGCGAAATTTCAACAGTCTTTTGTAGGCTATATATATGCTTCCATGTTCTGGTTTGAGAGAGGTCTTATTACCCCAAAGTCCCTACCTTCACTGTTGTCTTGATGACTCCCTTTGCTCTTTTTAGACGTTGTGCTCGGGAGTCCCTTAAGGGAGAATGGTACTCTTCTTTCTCGGGCTGAAGAGCCTGAATTCCCGAGCTTACGAGCTCTCTTGGGTTGAATAGCCCGGATTCCTGAGCTTAAGAACTCTCTTGGGCTGAAAAGCCCGAATTCCAAAGCTTACGAGCCCTCTTGGGCTGAATAGCTCGGATTCTCGAGCTTACGAGCTCTCTTGGGCTGAAGAGCCGAGATTCTTTGAGCTTACGAGCTCTCTTGGGCTGAATAGCCCGGATTCCCCGAGCTTATGAGCTCTCTTGGGCTGAAGAGCCTGGATTCCTGAGCTTACGAGCTCTCTTGGGCTGAATAGCTTGGTTCTCCGAGCTTACGAGCTCTCTTAGGTTGAAGAGCCTTATTCCCGAGCTTACAAGCTTTCTTGAGCTGAAGAGCCCGGATTCCTGCGTTCGCCACTCGATTCAACAGAGTTCTTTTCCCTTCAAGTGGATTTAAACAAAAAATTCTCATTGATTTCCATAAATGGGTTACTACAGTGACTTTCTTTGGTTGTGTCGACACCGTTAGAGGGTGTTATTGGAAGTAACGCTTTAGGTGGTCTGCGTTCCATGAGTGTTGTAGGTTTCGGCCTTCCTCAGTCTGCAACTCTTAGTTACCAGGTTGGACAACCCTTTTTATAACGTAAGGCTCTTTCAGTTAGGGCCGAGCTTATCATGGACTAGATCTTTTCTTGCTGGAAGTAGTTTCTTTAATACTAAGTCCCCTGGTTTGAAACTTCTTCTTCTTACTCGTCTGTTGTAGAACCTAGCTATGTTTCTTTGGTATGAAAATATGCGCTACAGCGCCTCATCCCTCTTTTCGTCGAGGAGATCGAGGTTCACTAGTAATGATCTTTCATTCTGCCCCGCCTGAATAGCTCGGTTCTTGTTGTGGGTACGCCAACCTCGACTAGGGCCATTGCCTCAGTTCCATAAGCTAAATTGAAAGGAGTTGCCCCACTAGCAGTTCGCGCGGTTGTTCGATAAGCCCATAGTACAGCTGGGAGGTGGTCCACCCATTGAGACTTAGAGGTCTCCAACCTGGTCTTAAGGGCCATCTTAATGGTTCAGATGGTCACCTCAGCTTGCCCATTGGACTGGGGGTGAGCAAGAGCCGAGAAGTAGTTTTTGATCCCCAGTTTGGCGCAGAAACCAAGGAACGCCGGGTTATCGAACTGTCTTTCATTGTCTGAAACCAAAGCCCTAGGGACTCCGAAACGGCAAATTACAGACTTCCAGACAAAGTTCTTGACCTTTTGTGCGGTGATCTTGGCTGAAGGTTCGACTTCGGCCCATTTCGTGAAATAATCTACTGTGACCACCACGAACTTGCATTATCCGACCCCAACTGGTAAGGGTCCCAGGATGTCTAAACCCCACTGTTGAAAGGGCCAAGGGCTGACCACAGGGGTTAAGAGCGCAAGAGGGCAGTGCGAAAAGTTACCATGCACCTGGCATGCTTGGCACTTCTTTACTCCCTCCTTGACGTCCTTATTCATCGTTGGCCAAAAGTATCCTTGACGCAGAGCTTTGCTCCCAAATGGTTTCCGCACATGCCTTCATAGATTTCTCTTAGGATATAGTTTGTCTCTGTTCCTGTTACACATTTCATTAACGAAAAAGAAAAACCTCTTTTGTAGAGATAACCTTGAACTATTGTGAATCTTGTCTCCTTGGCCCTCAGCTTTGATGCCTCTTTCGGATCATTTGGTTATGCCCCCTCTCGTAGAAAAGATAAGATGGGGTTCATCCACGAGGTTCCTTCTTCGACTGGCATGACCTTATTTTCGAAGACCTGTTCTTCATCGAGCTGCACGCTAGGCTTGGCAAGGACTTCAACTGGCACCCCCATGGTATGTCCCAGCTTGTGGCGGTGGCTAGCTTAGCCAGGGCATCAGCCCTGGCGTTGGCTTCTCGTGGTATCTGGACCAGCTTGGTCGACACGAATTTTCTCAACAGGGTGCGCACTTTTGCCACGTAGAGTGCCATTTTCTCATCTTTGACAGCGTATTCTTCTTCGACCTGCCTGATCACCAATTGCAAGTCGCTGTGACCACCATCCTTTGTGCTTCCATTGACAAAGCCAAGTTAAGGCCGGTGATGAGGGCCTCGTATTCCGCTTCATTGTTGGACGCTCGAAAATTAAATCTCAAGGCATACTCCAGGTCGTATCCCTCAAGTGACATCAGGATAAGGCCCGCCCCCGCTACCCTGTGCATTCGAGGCCCCGTCGACGTATAATTCCCAGGTTGGTAGGTCAGGCGTACGATCACGACTTTCCTCACTTTCTGTCGGGGGAGAGGTGAATTCGACGATGAAATCTGCTAGGACTTGTCCCTTTATTGCAGTCCTAGGCTTGAACTTGATGTCAAATTCGCTTAGCTTCATTGCTCATTTCACCAGTGTTCCAGAGGCTTCTGGTTTGTGGAGTACCTGCCTCATCAGCTGGTCTGTCGGGACTTCGATGGTATGAGCTTGAAAGTATGGCCTGAGCCTCTGAGCTGCCACAAGGAGGGCTAAACGAGTTTCTCTATCTTAGGATACCTTTCTTCGGCCCCTCGGAGTGCTTTACTACAGAAGTAAACCGGTGTTGTGTCTGATCTCGATCTTTTACTAACGTCGCGCCTACTGCAAAGTCCGACACTGCCTGGTAGAGGGTGAGGACTTCTCCTTCCCGAGGACTTACTAGCACTGGGGTGGAAGCTAGGTAACTCTTGAGAGCTTCAAATGCCTCTTCGCATTTCTCATCCCACCGAAAGGCTGCTTTCAAGGCCTTGAAGAAAGGTCGGCACTTATCGCTGGAGCCCGACACGAAATGGTTCAGTGCCACTATTCTGCCTGTTAGGCGTTGTATTTTCCGTGTGCTAGTGGGTGCTTTCATGTCCAGGATGACTTTTACTTTCTTCGGGTTGGCTTCGATGCCTCTGCTATTGACTATGAAACTCAAAAACTTCCCGACTGACACCCCGAACGCACATTTTACTGGATTCAATTCATTTTATATTATCGCATTATTCCAAATGCTTCCCCGAGGTAGTGGACATGCACCGCTGCTTTAAGTGACTTTACGAGCATGTCGTCAATATATACTTCCATAGTTTAGTCGAGATGTTCCTGAAACATCCTATTGACCAACCTTTGATAGGTGGTTCCGGCGTTCTTAATTCGAAAGGCATAACCTGATAGCAAAAAGTCCCCTGATCGGTAATGAACGAAGTCTTTTCTTGGTCGTTGGGGTCCATTCTGATTTGGTTATAACCCAAGAGCGTATCCATAAAGCTGAGAAGCTCATGGCCCACTGTAGCGTCAACTATCAAATCGATTCAGGGCAGTGGGAAACTATCCTTGGGGCCGACCCGATTTAGGTCAGTGAAGTCGATGCAGAGATGCCATTTACTACTTACCTTCTTCACAAGCACGACGTTGGCCAGCCAGGTCGGATAGTCGACCTCCTTGATGGCTTTAGCCTGTAGCAGCTTTGCCACCTATTTGTTGATCGTTTTTTGTCTTTCTAGAGCGAAGCTCCTTCTTTTCTGTTTCACGGGCTTGCAGTAGGGGTCCATGCTAAGGCGGTGGACAATCATAACAGGATCTATTCCCTCCATGTCCTCCTGCTTCCAAGCAAACGAGTCTAAATTTTTCCTTAGAAGTGAAATAAGCTTTTTTTTAATTACAGGCAGCAGTATGGAACCTACGAATACTACGTGATCTGGGTTTGTCTAGCTGCACCGGTTCCAGTTGCTCGAAGGGGTGGGTTTAGTTTTCAGCTCATCCCTTATATCCATCCAGGTCTTCTGCTTCATAGATGCCACATAGCATTGTCTGGCAAGGCGCTGGTAACCTCGGACCATGCCAACCCCATTTTCAGTGGGGAATTTCTTCACCAGGTGATATGCCGAAGGTACTGCCTTAATTGAGTTGAGAGACGGTCTTCCTAGCAAGATATTGTAGGCGAATGGTGCTGCTCACCCCGGACCATGCCAACCCCATTTTCAATGGAGAATTTCTTCACCAGGTGATATGCCGAAGGTACTGCCTTAATTGAGTTGAGAAACGGTCTTCCCAGCAAGACATTGTAGGCGAATGGCGTGTCAACGACAAAGAAATGAACGGTGGTCGTGACCTGGCAAGGTTGGTCTCCCACTGTCAGGATGAGCTGAATAGCTCCAATCGGCAAGACCTTTTCTCCTGAAAAACCCAAGAGGTGGGTTTTCACAGGCTCGAGTTGAGACCTTTCCATGCCGAGCTGGTCAAAGGCTGTTAGGAAAATGATATCCGCCAAGCTCCCATTGTTGACGAGCACTCGATGTACGATTTTGTTCGCAACGATCGCCTTTATGACCAGAGGTCATTGTGCAGGTGTTGGCATCCTTCGAGATCTGCGTCAAAAAAAGTGATCTCCACGTCTCGGCGGGGTGCCTTAGCGACGACTTGGATTACCAAGAAGTCTGGCGAACAGGTTCTCCTGCGTGCGCTTTTCGTGCAGAACTCGATTCTCTACCTCCTACGAAGCCTCCCGAAATGACTTGGATTTCGCACAACGCTTGCTGGTGTTGCTAAGGTGCCGCTGCAGCAACTCAGGCTTCTCGCCCTTGATTGTTCTGTGTTCTCCCTTCCCCTGCTACGTATTGGCGCAGGTGGCCTCTCTAGATCAGGTATTCTATCTCTTTCTTGAGTTGGATGCAGTTGTCGGTCTCATGGCTGGTATCCTTGTGGAACTCGTGGTACTTGGCGGGGTCTCGCCTGCTAGGGTCAGATTTTATTCGTGGTGGCCACCAAATGAACCTCTCATTCTAGACTTCGTGGAGGACCTGAGCGATTGAAGTTACCAATGGTGGAAGTCGCACTGGGGCGAACCGCGGCTGCAAGTCTTATGGGGGCGGTCCTAATTGATCTCGGACGTTGCCTCTCCTTTTGGGAGAGGCTCTCTTCTTCTCCTAGGTGAACGCTCTTGCTTTGGAGATCGATCATGTTTCCCCTCTTTCTTGGGACTACAGTCCCTTTTCTTTTTGCTCTCCTCAACTGGTGTTGAGCTTCTTTTCAAGCAGAGAGCTTCTTCTCCATTAATGTACTTCTCAGCTTTCACTAGCACCTCGGCCATAGTAGCCTGAAAATTCTTTGCTATTGAAAATAGGAGATCCTTGGATTGAAGCCTGAGTCCAGATAACTTATCGTCCACGCTTTCTACCTTCAAGCATTCCTAGTTAAAGCGTTGAACATAGCTTCTTAGGGACTCGTTGGACCCTGCTTGACGCTCAAAAGATGGTAGGGTGGTTTTCTGTATGTCCTTCCTCCAATGAAGTAGGAAATGAACTGAATGGATAATTCCCTGAAATAGGAGATTGATGCTGGTTGCAGACGGTTAAACTAGGCTATTGTAGACCATTTGAGGGTGATGGCAAAAGCCCGACAGCGTATTGGGTTCGGGTACCCTTGAAGCTCCATCTGGTTTTTTTAAGAGTTCAGATGGTCGACTAGGTCTCTGGTTTCGTTGAACGCTTCTATCAACGGCGTTCAAAATTTCTGGGGAAGGGGGAAGTAAAGGACCTCTGGAGTGAATGGTGACTCTGTTTGCTGGACCAGGGCATCCATGGTATTAGGGGTCCTTCCTTTGACCACTTCTTTCATGTTTCCCAGCTCTCGCTGAAGTTCGCGGAGCTTTTGTTCTAAGTGATGGTCCGCGATATCTGGCGAATGGAAAGATCTGCCTTCTTGGAAGGTAGGTCTGGCCCTATTGTGGGCTTCGTCTTCGCTGCGTTCTTCTGGGTACCTCCTCTGATGATTTTCCCCGGAGTGGCTCCACTCATGGAGCTCGGTGACTCCATTAGGCGGGGCTTGGCGCTCCTAAGGAGGAGCGTCCTGCTCGGCCCGGGGTGGGGGAGGTTCCTGACGTGCTGCTGGGAACTGAGGGAGCTGATGAGTTTGTATCCACTCCATCAGCTCCTGGTTCTGTCATATTAACTGAACTGTAGTTCGACGATAAACTTCCAGTTCGTTGGGAGGAGGTCGGTTTGTCTCTGGAGGTCGGTTCTCGACGTCTCCTTCTGGAACCGAAAAGTTTTCTAGTGGGTTCTGACGAACTTGGGGATTGGTTGGAGCTTTACTCATGTTCCGAGTAGAAACCATCAAGTAATCAATAGATTAGAAAAGAAACGATGAAAATCGTTCCCACAGACGACGTCAACTGATGGTGCTCGAAATTTCTCGACCCAAGCCTAACCTATGGATTATGGTTGTTTGGTTCTTGCGTTGCGATGGATCTGGAAAATTAAACGAAAAAGAACACAGAAAATAAGTAGTTCACCTTAGCCGAAGGACTAAAGCTACATCCACTGTAATGGAGGCTCTTGCTCCTGAATGCAGTGTATTGAAGTTCTATGCGATACAATGAAATTACAAGTATCGAGCTGTTCCAGGCGAGGGTTCCTTTTTCCTCTTTGGGGATCTCTCTCTCTCTCTCTCTAGCCTCTTTTCTCTGGTAAGACACTGTTCCTTATATAGTGGTTGTTCCTCCGGAGATTCCTTATGACTTTTCCCGCCTTCCCGTCGACCCTGTGGGGACTTCCTGTTCCTACCCTGCAAAAGCCTTCCATCCGCTGTCGTCACTGTGCCCACGATCTCTGGGCCCTAAGTTCCACCATCCTCTTTGTCTGGGAGGATGCTGCAGTAGCTAATTTCAGAGATGGTCCCTTGTCCCTTGCACACGTGGAACGACAGGGTTGTTAAAGGGAAAGCAGTCTGTCTCCTTCCCGGGTCCTAGCTGGGCCGATGTTCAATTGGGCCTAGGTTAGACGACCTCTTGTAACGTGCTTTCCTTCCTTCAACTGGGCCAACCTATAAGATACCCCCGGGTTAGGGGGGGCTTTTAGTCCCCAGTTTGTCGGTGGCCCAAGCCCAAAATCTCGCACCCATCACTATCAAATACCAAAAGACAAATACATTACAAATGGGACTTTAACAACTAAGTGGGACGTATGGAGGAGAAAAGTCTCCAATATTCCCATATGCCCAATTTGTGGGGAGGAGGATAAGACTATCGAAGATCTGCTGTTAATACGCCCCTAGGTTCAAAATATGTAAAAGATGTGTCATGTAAATATCAGAATAGATAGGTTTGAGGTGAACATAATAGAAAATTGGTTAACAAATCAACTACATATGATGAGGAGTAGAGATGAAGGAGAAAATGGGGGCCAAGCTATTCTTGTATACATGTGCTGGTTCATATGGAAGGCAAGGAATGAGTGGGTGTACTGTGTACACTCATCAACAACTTTTGCAGTAGAAAATGTCATCAACAGAGCTATACAGGTAGTGGAAGAGCTGAAGATAGCTGGGAAACAAGGTCAGAGACCAAGAATCTTTCAACTTTTGGTGGGACTGGTGGGCAACCACCACCTGTTGAATTCATAAAAGATTAATTGTGATGGAGCTCTGCTGAAACAGACAAAGAAAGCCGCATATGGTGTCCTAGATTGAGACCATGAAGTATGCTTGATTTTAGGGGATGCTCAAAGAATGGTGGCATCATCTGTTTTAGTAACATAGGCTCATGCTGTTAGGATGGCATGCAAAATAGCAGTGGACCAAAGGTTTGATAAAAGTGATCATTGAATCTGATTCGAAGCAACTCATGGACTCCCTACAGAGAGGTAGTGGGGATACTCTAAGGGAGATTGCATCCATCCAGCAGGATTTCTGAAATTATGCTTTACTTTTTCCTTCCATTGAATGGAGAAATCATAACAAAGCTACACATACCTTAGCCCATGCCGGAAGGGGAAGTCCCCACTATGAGGGGATAGATGATGTACCAGATGCCTTGATGAGCATCTTTAGGCAAGGAGCTAGAGCTGGAATAGGTTGAGTGCAAGAGTTAAAATAATGATTTAATCTAAATTATTTATAAAAAAAATAGTTAAAATTTAGGTATAATTTGTTAATTGTTCGGATCGAATTGGATCAGATTCTAAATTGTTAATGAATTTGGATATAAATCAAAAAAGAAAATTTATTGAATTCTCAAGTTGGATTCGAATTGACCTTTTAAAATCAAAATTAAATTTGAATGCATCAAAATCCAATTCAATCTAAATTCTTTTCAAAAGACTTTGCTTTATAGTCCCACCAAACTTCACTTTTCTAGATGATGTCTTCAATAATTACTTCACTCAAAACTCGTTTTCCACCTTCCATCAAATTTGAATTTTATGAACCTCCTTGATCCAAA
This sequence comes from Ilex paraguariensis, assembly GCA_963454935.2. Lineage (NCBI taxonomy): Eukaryota > Viridiplantae > Streptophyta > Magnoliopsida > Aquifoliales > Aquifoliaceae > Ilex > Ilex paraguariensis. The sequence goes on along the minus strand of CAUOFW020005169.1, from coordinate 1,181,248 downwards.
AAAGTCCCAAACTTTTAAAAAAGCAAAAAAAAAATTAAAAAAAAAAAAATTGAGGTAGGACCCAAATCAAGAAAAAATATTTATTACAATGATAATAAATATATCAATAACTAATAATACGCAAATAAATTAAAAAACAGACATCGCACAAACCAATAACTAATTTTTTATGTAAGTCAAATAACTATCTAACTCTTTTTTTTAAGTCTATATAACATTACTCTTTCATATAAGTCAATAACTATCTAAGTGATGTTCATTTTACCCATTTAAGAATTTATTATTAGTTGGTGATATCATGTTATTAATGTTGACAAGGTAACATCGTTACATTTAATATTTCTTCCAAATCACATATGACTAATATCACCTATACGTGCTTAAATCTACCTTGTTAAAACTAATTAAGGTCAAAATCTCTCTATTGCGCTTGTTAATGAATTAGATTTGAATTTAAATTTGATTCATTTAAAATAAATAATTTTTTTGGTTGATTAATCAAATTTAAATTTTTTATATAATATTTCATGAATTTAGTTTGAGTTTATGAACATCAGATTCTTATAGTTTGATTCGAAATATTTGTAAATATGTGTAAATTATATATATAATTTATTAAAATCAACTCTAATTTAGTTAATCAAATTTGATCAGATATGTGAATTGAGTATCTAATTTTTAATGAATTTCGATATGAGCTATAGCAATAAAATAAGTCAAATAATTAAATCTTTTAGAATTTGCATTTTGATCAATAAAAACTCAATTTATTTACTAGTCTATCCCCAACCCCCACCAAACCCACGACCCCACCGCCTCCCCCCCTTCTTCCATTTTCTGATTTTCACGTTCCAAGTCAAACCATTTTGCCACGTGGCTCTTTACAAGGAGTTCAGGAAATTATCTTATCCTCCGTAGTCACACCTAGCCCCAATAAAAAATATTTTTTTTATCATGTCATTTTTCTATATAAATAATTAGTCACACCGTCCTGGTTGCCAAAAAATTCTCATCGCCTGTATTGAAGCTCCATCTTGGTAAGAGTTAGACATATATATCTACATATATATATATATATATATATAGAGAGAGAGAGAGAGAGAGAGAAGGGGGGAGATTTCCGGTGGAGTTCTCGCCGGGAAGGGCGACAGAGATTTTCCGGCAAAATGAGGGGTGGAGGTGCGAGAAACTTGAAACACAGAAATGGCGGCCGAGTCGACTCGGATCGCAGGGAAACAGCGGTTACGAATAAAAAGAAAGAGAGGTTCGAGAGAAAGCTGGTGAAGTATGAGGCGTTACCTGAGTACTTGAAAGACAACGAGTTCATCAGAGACTATTATCGTTGTGAATGGCCTTGCAAGGACGTGTTGTTCAGCGTCTTTTCTTGGCACAATGAAACCCTAAACATTTGGACGTATGTCTCTGAAACATCAATGAATTTAGATTTTGAATTTGAGTTCTATATTAAGAGGCTGTTTTTATAATTTTGCAGGCATTTGGTGGGGTTCTTGATATTTGTGGGGTTGGCGGTTATGAGTTCAATGGAGAAGACGAAGGTGGAATCTCTCATCGGAAATTTCATCAGGTTTGGTTCGTTGATCGTTCTTGAGGACCTCTTCGTCATTCTGCAACTCTTGCGTATCCTTTTATGTCCATGAAAATGAGTTTTTGGTCACTTCTGTAACAGACCGGCAGTTCGAGGACCGTTGATGACCATGATGATGAAAACCAACGGCTCAGATGCTTTCTTTCTGGTACGCGTTTTCTTCCACCTTCTTTTTTTTTTTTTTTTGGGTATTGTTAGACGTGATGGAACACCACTGTAAAAGTGTGGGTTCCACATTTCTCATCAGAATTTTTTAGGGTCCATACCATGTGTTGTGATTACTTGGCGGCGAGGACGAGGGATTTAAAACTTTATCTAAAATTTAAGTATTCATTTCAATTTATGACTTGCGTACACACAAGTACTCATACAATGAATTATCCAGCTTAACAAGTCTGAAAAATATCTAAGCTACGTGTTACTTTGAATATTGCGAAAGCTTTATCTTCAATTGACCTTGTCTAATGTCATAACTTCGATTCTCCTTGTGTTTCATTAACTTGAAGAAATTTGATTGAGCCATTGAGGTCCTCCCCTCAATGAACATACTGGGACTAAGATAGAAATTTTCGGAAAGAGAGCGCCAAAGTAGATGTTAGATTTTCATGTAAAGATTCAAAAGACAGTTTACATAACTTTGGTGCAATTAGTAAGTTATAATCAGTTGTTTTGTAATTTTAACTAAATAATTACAATTTGGCTATGTTATTATCTGAACTTTGGGGATCAATGGCCCTCACAATACTCCTATGCTCTGTCACCGCCTCTGTAACAGTAAAACATTTGGAATTTACACACGAGGGAATGAATGTATATATACTTGGAATTTACACTCGAGCTTGTGGCTTATTCAAATGTTTGGGGAAGTTCTTGTTGTCATTCGTCCCCCTAGATTCATTTTGCATAAGCCATAAGCTCTAACTGTGATTTTGTTTACTCTGCGGCCCTAGGTGAGTAAACAAGTTGGCCAAAGTTTACTTCCCTCAAGAATGAAGCAGAAGTGAAGCACTTGAAGTAGTTCATTTATATGATTGGTGTGTTTCGATTATTGGTTTATCTGGCTGTAAATGTATATATCATTACCTTCTCTGTCCAATAGGCAGAGCATTATGTACTGCATATCTCTCACTTGAATGGGGTTGAGTTCGATTTGAGTTAAATCATTGTGATATAATTATTAAGGAAGCTAAAAGCCTATCAAGAAAAACTAAAGAAGCTAAATGCTCTGGAGAGTGTATAATTCAGCACTAATGTTATGAAGTTTTACATGTATGTGGTTAGGTTTGTGCACTCTTTATTAGTCACAATTATCCAGAAGTCTGGTTGGTAATGTCATTAAAGTTGAAAGGGACATGTGTGTACAAGTTAAAATATGGCACCATTTAGCAATTTTCGTTTAGCAGAAAATACCTCTTCTAGTTAAACATTTATCAAATTGCTGGTTATGATTTGTTTTGCTGCCAATATCAGATTAAAAGGGGTGCTTCATTTTTCTTATTTGAAAGTTTATTTGCTCTTAGTTATCCTACATGTCTTTAAAGAAAAGAAACAGATGCAACCATTGCATATGTGCAAAGGTTGATTACCTACCTTGAAGTTTTTGACATGTTGAAAACAGATGGAAATAGTATGTAAGTTTGGTTAGCAAACAATATTTGGCATCCAAACTCTGATGATAGAAAATGGAATTCATTTATAAAAAATCCACCACAATACCACATGGTCTGTAAAATCTGGATCCATTGTTAACCCTTTACCCTATACTTCACTTGAGCAGGATCTTTTTCCTCTAGTAGGAGGTCTTTCATGATCTGTCTTGGCCACAATTTCCCCCACTGGTTCATGAATCCTAAAGAGAATTGCTTAACCTCATGGTTCATCTTTTTTAGAACTATAAAGTAGAAAAGCCACAAGGATGGTATTGCTATACAATTGAAGATGTCACATGTTCTGCCACAGTGACCAAAAGTTTTCAAACATGGAATCCCATTATCAGCTGCCAGGGAGTCAAGGCTACTATCCTAGCATTCATGATTATATTCAATGGAAAAATAAACATGGACATTTTTCACTAATCAGAAGGGAGTTGTTGGAGGATAATCTAGAGCTTAGGCCAAACAAAAAAGTTACTTCTCTTCTCTTCTCTTCATTTTGTATTTCGATTGTAGATGCCTATGCTTCCAAAATATGTCAAGAGTTCTTGTGCTTCCTTTGAAATAAAACACTGTAATGTCTCTATGATGATTATGAGAAGTGTGATTAGAGTTAGTATTATGTTTTACCAAAAAAACTTTAAGAGACTTAGTATTATCCAAGTTTTGAGTAAGTTATTAGAAGCGTGTATAACTCATTCTGTTGTTTGGTTTGCAGGATTCTTGTCTTAGACACATTCCTAAGCCATCAATCCAACATGTAAACCAAGATGATGATTCGGATGCAATTCCTAGATGGCCTTGGTTTGTATTCTTGGGAGGGGCTATGGGCTGTTTGGTCTGTAGCTCCATTTCCCACCTATTTGCTTGCCATTCCCGAAGCTTTAACTTATTCTTCTGGCGCCTTGATTACGCTGGAATCTCCCTCATGATAGTCTGCTCATTCTTTGCTCCCATCTACTATGCTTTCTCCTGCCACCCATATTCACGGCTCTTCTATCTTACATCTATTTCATTACTCGGTATTATAGTCATTATCACTCTCCTTGCTCCTGCATTCTCCACTGCTCGTTTCCGGTCTGTCAGGGCATCTCTATTCCTAGCCATGGGCTTCTCAGGGGTGATTCCGGCTGCACATGCTGTTGCCATCAATTGGGGCGATCCACAGATACTTGTTTCCCTCGGATATGAGATTGTGATGGGCATGTTTTATGCTGTTGGAGCGGGGTTCTATGTCAGTAGGATACCAGAGAGATGGAAGCCTGGTGCATTTGATATCGCAGGCCACAGCCATCAGATTTTCCATGTCTTTGTTGTTGCTGGGGCGCTTGCCCACAGTGCTGCCACCCTAGTTGTTATGGACTGGCGTAGGGGTTCACCAACCTGTGATGGAGGCCATGGTTTGCTCAGCTGGAGATGATAAATGGTGAGAGCATTTCTCAGGTCCAGAATCTCCTGCTTCTATCCTTGTTTGGCTTCTAATATGGTATCTGAAAGCTTATTTTCCTGGGATTTTAGTTGAAAACAACAATTCGTTTGTTGTATTGGTTATAGATCAAGAACATAAAGTCATTCATTATAGTTAAAAAAAATTGTGTGAAGATGGGGAATGTATTATTAAACAGTAAGATATAGGACTGCATTATACTTGATTGCCCATTAGACAACCTGAAGAACTAGAACTATTACATTTGATTTTCAGAGGAATATTATTGATGATTTTTGGATTTGTATATAAAAGTGCAATGTTCTGTTTGTACGAGTATAAATCTAGACATCTTGAGTTCGAATCTTGATAATCATTTGGGGTCAAGCAATGAGGATTTATCTTTTATAAATTCTCTAGTCTTAGAGTGGATAATTTATCGTTGATCGAACCGGAAAAAAGATTAATTGAGGTGTACATAAGTTAGCCCGACACCCTCTCTCTCTCTCTTACACACACAAACACAGACTAAAATTATGTGAAGCACAAGCACAAGGCATTTTTGTGAACTGTAAGAACGATGCTGGGTGGAGATAAAGTTGAAAGAACTCTAATAAAATAGAGCACAAATATTAACTCCCAAAAGGGTATGAAAAATAAAAATCTAATTCAGACTTTCATCCTCAGCTTTTCTGGAGAAAGAAAATATGAGGAAGACGCACAAAGGAACTACTACAAAAGCTGCAACTTTTAGCAAATCCTCACTCTCTTTTGAGATGACTCCTATCCTTGTCCAATCTCCACTGTAACTGAAAATTCAATGTCTCAGGCTCAACAAATAATTTAATCCTCAAAATCAGAACAACCCTATCTAAGTATTTTTTTTTTTTTTTTTTGTGCTATGCAAACGTTGCCTGGCTTGGTAATACGAGAAATTAATTTTGAATGAGATAATAAAATAAAAAAGATAACTGACTATTTAATGAAAAATCTGATCATTGACAGAGCACAATGACGGAATTAAGTTTGTGTAACCGAAGTTAACTAGTTGGGACAACATTTTATCGAGATTAAGTTGAGGAAAAGGTTACCCGGCATCGATGAACCCCAAGGCAAACACAGCAACAGCAGACCTTGCAAGGATTGTGTTTGAAACTCTCAGTGGGAAAATGGGTGGTTGTTGTTGGCTTTCAGAAAAGTCTCTCTTTTGAGCCAGTGTCGTGGTTCCAAATTTTCTGCCATTTTTGTTCACAACCAGAGAAGAAAAAATGTTGTTGGAGATGACTCTGTTTCCTGTGATCAACATTTTCCCATTACCAGAAGTCTTACATAGAATGTTCCTATGTATGACATTTATGGGTGGCTCTTATAAATTCATAAGTAGCATTGCATTATCTTTGTATGGAGAACAATATAGTCATTTCAGTTTGTCTTTTTTTCTTTTTGGTAATGCGGTTAGGTTGTTCGGACCAGTTTACGCGCATGTCGATTAATCTTCTCTCTGATTTAATCAAAAACAATCATTTATGCCAAGACTATAAAATTCATGATAAATAAATCTTGTGTCCTAATCTTAAAAAATTATCAAATATTAAATTTTAAACGTGTGAATTTAAAGTTCAACTCTTCTCAAGTTAATAACATATAGTCACATTATGGGTGGAAAATATTTCCACAAATTATACTTTAACCCCTCAGTTGTGGTTCATTTCTCATTGTTGTTTGTCCAATCAATAATATGTTTTTTATTTTTTTAAAAAACAAATATTTTTTTTATTAATATCGTTATTTGTTTCATAGTCCCCTTAATAATATACTTTCATTACAAATTTAACAAAAAATTTGAAAAGACAAAGTGGTCTCAACAATATATAGTTTCGGGGATCAAAATATAATTTTTTGTGAATTTTAGTTGAATTTTTAAAAGATTGATGGCAATTTGGTCATTTCATGTCCAGTACACAGGTGTAAATCTAAGAAAATGCCAAGGGTATTTAAGTACGATAGACAACGATTTCTTTCTGCTGATTTCCCACCATCCTAAAACCCTTTGCAAAACACACACACACACACACAGTGACAGAGAGCTCTATCACTCTTTACTTCCCAGAGCCCTAACAATGGCGGTGAATGGCACTTCAAACATCCTCCAGGTCCAAAGAATCCCGCAATCCAAATACACAGACGCTCTCCGTTTTCTCCCTTCAATTTCTCCATTCAATCGCTTTGTCATCCTCGCCCTTTTCGACTCCGATTCCAACAACTTTTCTCTCGAAACCCTTAACCTAACCCCTTCAAAAACCCCAAACTTAAACCCCCAATCCTCTCTTACCTTACCCTCAAGAATCAACTCCCTCAAAGTATCTCAAACCCCCCAGAAACCCCTCATTGCCGCCTCAACTTTTTCAGGTTCTTTACACATTCTCTCTTCAAATCCCCTTGATGGGTATCTGAAAAATGAGGCCTTGGTGCATGATAAGGGGTTTCATGTGGGACCCATTTCGTGTGTTGATGTGAGTGAAAATGGGTCTCAGTGTGTGAGTGTTGGGGAGGATGGGAGGGTGAATTTGGTGAAGATTGGTGATTCTGGGGTTGATTATTCGAGGGTTTTTGACAGTAACGGATTGGTCTCATATACCGCAGCTAAATGGGCTTCGCCGACAGAGTTTGCCACGGGTGGTTTGGGTTTTAGTCTTCTGTGGTGGGATCAGAGGAGGCCTGGTGGACCAGTGTCTCAGTTCAAGGGCAATTGGTAATAATACTATATTATCTTGTCTTTTTTAAATTGATACTATTTTTTGATGTTTTGTGCTAGAATATAATGATTAATCTTCATGGTGTTTTTAATCTGTCATCGTTGTGTAATATTCTTATTTCTGATCTTCATAATGTTGGTCTGTCTTGCCATGAGTTGGAAATTCGGCAAGGGGGAGATGAATGAACCAATGGTTGGTATATTCTTGAGAAAATGGTTAGCCATTAGTTTGCATATTTGGTATAAGAAGTTGGAGAATGATGCTTGTTTCAGTGTTTTAGCATCACAAAATATTTGGGAATACATTGGGAAATATCACCTTTTGTCAGAATCAGATCAAGTAAATTAGAACTTCAACTCTGCCAAATTTTGTAATTGTAGTTCTCCTTATCTGTAATCCTTCTGGAACCTTGAGAGGCTAGAAACAACGTAATGTCTGGCTACCCACTGACTCAATGATTCAGATCATCCTAATGCTTAATTTAGTGGTAACTTGATCATGTCTACCAATGAAGAGGAGCTAAATCCTTTCACGTGTACGTTTAAATCTTATGCAGAGGACAATGAAAGCAATGTTAGAATAGGGATGCCACTGAAATAAATTGCAGAAACAAAATAAATTTCGATTAGTTGATTAGATATGAAAGATCTGATTTAATACAAAATAAGTAGCTTGAATATAACTTTTGCAAGCCACTTTTAGATATGAAGGAACGTGTATGCACTTGGAAATTGAGTGAAGCTACATTTTCAATTGAGTCCCTCCATCCCTTTCAAAAGGATAGACATTATTGCATATATAATTCTCATTTCACCATTGTTTACCTTTGATATGGGTTGGTTGATTGATGCACCAATACAATATTGATCAGCTTAACTTTCATTAATAAGGGAACAAGTGTAGTATGTGACATTCCAGGTAGTGGTTGAACTCCTTAACTTGTGGGTATCCACTTTTTCTTTTCTTTCATTTTCAGCAGCAAGATCGTTTGAGGGGGAGGAGAATCAGATAGTATTAGAACGTTTAAGCTGTGCACAAGGTTTCCATGTCTGGTTTGGAATTTGGTTGTAGTTATAAGCTATATTTAGTTTACAAAGGTAGGGTTACCTTGGCTAAGTTGATCATATATCACAAATTTATGAATGCTTGGAAGAAGAGAATTGAGACTAACAGAGTTGAAAGTGCATGTATGAGCGAAAGGGAATAATATTAGCATTTGTGAATAGACTTATATTCAGCCTACTTCATACCAGCAACACTTCCCAGGCCATTTGGAAGTGAAAGACAAAATGGATATTTTCAATTTTATTCTTATAAGATAAATAAACTATTATATAGCTAATTGTATGGCTGCTGAAAATTGACAAATACATGTGCTGGTGGAATCAGTTTACAATTTGAATACATGTTTTGGTGATTGGTCACTTGACTCACTTGTACTACAATAACTTATGTAAAGTTCATCTAACTCATATACTTCTGTAAGCTGTGGAGAGGAAGATGATTGATTGGATCTTTAACCATTTGCCTAGCTGTAAGTACTTTTTTACAGTTAGATCAATAGACTTGTATAAACTAGGACAAACACACTCACTCTCACCGTTCCTTTCAGTTTTATGACGTGTTGACAATTTGTTGCTTCATCCTGTTGCAGGGCCCAAAGAACTGCTCCAGGACTTGTCCACTCAATTGATATCCATCCATCACGGAAGCACACTTGTGTGGTAAGATGGAGCCCCTACAAATACTACACCAAACAACAGTTCCTGTGAATAAGGATGGGTGATGTACTTCACCCTGTGTCTCATGGATGTGAGATATCACATAAATAAGAGCTGAAAGCCTTTTAACTTTTAAGTGATGAAGATGTTGAACATCTAGTTATTTTCCTTTGAAAAGTTTTCTGCTATTATGTGAAGTTGAAAAATACAGTGTATGCAATGTGATCCTTCGAGAGACTGTTCTATCTGTCAGTTTGGCGTCATTTTTTGGACTAGATTGTTTAATGGTGAGAGCACCTCCTTCTCCCAACTATTTGGGGTCAGCTATATGAATCATATTACCCTATTGTGCTACATTAAAATCCATTTTTCTGTTTAAACATAAGCTATCAGTTCTTTTTTCTTTTCTCATTCAAATTTAAATTCGTTCTACCTCTGCTCGCATTAACATTGGTAGATATCACTTCATGCTTCTTCAGGTCTTCGGTCAACTGTTGGTTGTAAGTTGCTCAAAAAATACCATTTTAGATAATCTGGATTTACATTTTGTTCCTTGGCTGACTATTCAGAGTTGTTTCTTTATCGTGTAGAAATTTTGCATGATTTTTTTGAAACCCATAGAAATTTTGCATGATTGGGCTCCCTAGTTTGTAAACTGACCTGAAAAACTATATGATGGTCTCTCTAACACTAGTGTTAATTGCAGGCAGGAGGCTCTTCTGGTACTGTATTTGCATGGGATCTTCGGTGGCAACAGCAGCCTATAATTCTTTCTGGTCTTGGGATTGATGATGCTCCAGCACCATCTGAAAGTGAGGTATGGGAGGTCCAGTATGACAGCTATACGCATTCCTCCAACATTGGTGGCATCTCATCTTCACGAGTCTTACCTGTAATGATTTGCTCAGAAGATGGCATCCTTGCCGTCATTGAGCAAGGTATGGACTTCTTTTGCCTTCGTTTGTTAAACATTGTAGTATAAAAGAAAAATGCCTTTGACTTGCTAATTAACTAAGAGGTTCCCCATCCTGTCTGAGGAACAAAATTGCGCTGTTTTTTGGAACTGATTTAGTTTGCATCATGCGTGCACAGGTGGACCACCCATGGAGATCTTGGCTGAACCCTGTGCCATCAACAGCTTTGATATTGACAGACAAAGTCCCTCCGTAAGTAGGAGCTGTACTATTAAATATGTCTATAAACTTCTAATCTTACATTGGCTTTCTTTTCTTTTCCGGTAAAACTAAGTTTCCATTCTACGATTGTCATGAGTGCTATATGCCATTTTATACAGGATGTGATATGCAGTTTGGAGTGGGAGTCTGTAGCCATCTTGACAAGGCCATGAATTATGGAACATGGACATGAGGAAAATTATTTCTTAATCCGAGCACTCCCTACACCATTTTTTGTGACGGCACCCCGGAAGCTTCTCTGAGTTATTCCATGCTGAAGTAGTAGATCATTCTCCGTGAAGACGGTTGAATGAAGTTAGTCTGATGTAAAGTATGTGTTTGCTATGGCCTATGGACTGTAGAATGTAGTAGTTACCTTCATAAGTCTTACCCAAATAATACTGTATAGGGCCATGGGAGGGAGTCGTTTATACACTTATTTGTAGGCATTTTCTTTCGCTGCTATAGAAATGCAAGCAGCAGCAGCAGGAGGTTGCCTGGTTGACAGATTGGTGTTAATGAAGAGTTCAAAAGCCGTAAACTCAGACGTGTTAAAGTTAGATCATGAAAAAATTATTTTTCATAAATACTTTAGTCTTGAAGTAAGCAATGCAAACACAAACACTACCCATAATCTATACAAACAAGCAACAAATGTAAACCAGAAATGTCTCTCAGTGAATTCCCATGTGATCTCTCCCTTGTAAATCATGTCGTTGAAAAAAAACTTTTACAGAAAAGTGATGGAATTTTTTCTTGACGCTGATGAAAAGTTTATAGATGTGACATTTATGTTTTGGTAAACGGAATCAAATTAGCAACAAATTTTATTCTTATACATTAAGGAGTTTTAGCACTATATATTGTAATCGAGACAAGTTATTTCTAACTGTCCTTTTATGTAATTATTATCTATATCATAGAACAGAAACTTTTTAAAACATAAACCACAACGACGTCTATGCATTCCACGGTAATCCTAGTTTTCAAATATACATTAAAAGTAAATTATCTAATATTACAGTTAATAAGTTTAATTTTTAACTTATAAAAATATAATAATAATAATAATAAATTATTCAATTTTTTATCTACTTTAATCCAATTATATAAAATATATTTCAAACTTTTTTTACTTAAAAATATCATTTTTTTTCTTCAGAGCCTTCAATATCAAACAATTCATCATCTTATACATTTTTCAATGTCAAATAATTCTATTAATTCACACCTATATCTTTCTTTTTTCTCCTCATATCTCTTTTATTTTTTTCAATTTAATTTTAAATTATTATAATATTTATATTTTTTATTATTATAAAAATATTTTCAGATAGAAAGTTGTGGCTAGTAATTGCATAATAAATAAAAAATTAAGGTCCCACACCAGACCCAGCTGGTCTTTTCTATATCCTCATCATCACTCCCAAAAAACCACCACCACAACCACAACTCCTCCGAGCCGAAGCTGTTCTTTTGAACAGTACTCGGAGAAATGACAACAATGGCTTCCTCAACAGTGATGTTCTCTTTGGGTTTCAAATTTTCCCCTTCAAACCACCCAATTCAAAGCTATCATAGCACTGTTCATCTCGCACCATTCGCCAAGAAAACCTCACTGAACCTCAGTTCATCACAGACCATCTCTGGCTTCAGCCCAATCCTTCCCAGCAGAGACTTTACAGTCGCCTCTCCCCCTCGAAACGCTCAGCATCTCACTGTGGTCTCTTCTAAAGGCTACAAAATGAAAACCCACAAGGTAAACTCTTTCTTTCTGTCTCTATATGTATAATTTGCCCAAATTTGTTTGTATTTCTGTGTAATTGTTATCTGGGTATTTGATTATCTTGTTTTTTATTCTTGTTTTAGGCTTCGGCAAAGCGGTTTCGGGTTACTGGAACTGGGAAGATAATGAGGAGGAGAGCTGGGAAGCAACATCTGAATGCGAAAAAGAGTACTAAGAGGAAATTAAGACTTTCAAAAATGGTATTGACTCTCTTGAATTCATTATCTTTGTGTGTGGTTTTTGTTTGTTTTTCTTTATGGTGGAATTCTTTGGCTTATTTGCTTGTGTAAGTTGGGAGTTAAAATTAAGAACTTGTAACACTAAGGGGATGTATCTTTGGTTTTCAAAAATGGGTGGGATGGTGCAGGATTGACCTTTCCATTTGTTAGTTTGACCTCTAGTGGACTTAATTGCATTGCTGAAATCGTGTTCTGTGGGGGAAGCATGTGGATAGCAATAGCCTAAGGGGGTGTTTCTTGGTTTGTAACTTCCTGAAAATTATTGTGAATCTATTGCCTCTTTTGAGGTGTGTTGGTAAATTTCCCTTCCAATCAATCCAATTCAAAGTTATGTTTCACATTGCCATGGTCCAGTTTTTCAAGTTTTAACTGACCTTGTATAAAAAATCATTGTCATGATCCAGTTTTTCAATACCTAAGTGACACTTCAGTAAAATGCCTCGTGGACAGTGTTTGATTGTCTTAGTTCATGTCAATCTGAAGGACTGGGTCTCCTATTCTCTGCAATGAAGAAAATTTCAAATTTAATGTGTTAACATTTTGAGCCCGTGATCCTAAGGGAAAGTACACAACTCATAACCACAGGGCAACCACAAGCATTGTTTTGTAAAGTGTATAAGATATACTTCAAATGGTTAGACCTGTGGAAAGTCAAAGCACTCTTGACTTGTTTGTGTTTAGAAAAATGGCCACCGTCAATATACCTCTAATGGTTAGACCCATGCAAAGTCGAAAGATTCTTGACGTTTTTATGCTTATAAAATTGGCCACTGTCACTCTCACTTCCTGCTTTGGTAGCTTAGGTCATGAGGATTTGGTGTCCCCAATGCCAGTCCAATGTTGTCATATTTGTACTTATTCTTTACGCACCACCTAGACTTTGCTAATCTTTTTCGTCATTCAGCAATTGGCTCTACATTTTTGTTTAAGGATAGAATAATAACCTTATTTATTACCTGTTGTATCTACTATCAGAGCTCTTTCTTGTCTCTGCTTTGCAATTGTTCTCCTATTTTTCATATATTGACATCCTCACGAGTTGATCAATTTATGCATTTGGTCCTATAAAGAGTTCTGGAATCTTACTGCATTTTCCATTGGTTGAAGAATTTGTAATGAGAACACTACTCAAGTTGATGTGTGAGGTAATATAGATTTTTTATTTGTATAAAAGGGCAAAGTTCGGTGTTACTATGTAGGTTTCTTTTCGAAAATTTTCCTCTGAAAATAAATTGCTTGTGATATTTTGAAATTTGAGGAATTCTTGATAGTTTGTTGTTGTTAACCCTGCCTAATGTGGTTGTTTTATTATCATTTTTTTTAAGTGGGTTTGGGGTGCTTCATTTTCTTCTGCTATTGTTGTAGGAAATTAAATTTTTAAGGGAGTGTACTGATTTGATTGTCTGAATTTATATTTTTGAAATACCAAACGTATATAAATACAAAATGTTTTAATTGCTTGTCTTGTCAATAAGTTACTTTTGGATCTTATATTCTTATTAACCAAAGATATATGACAATTTTGGATCTTGAAAAGAAGGTTATTTGGTCTTTAAATAGTTTTGGCCTGTCAAAGGGAAAACCAATAATTTTAGTGGACTTCTGTTAATTCTCTTAATTACATATGCTGTTCTTGTTGTTCTTTTTTTTTTTTCTCTTTTTTTGGGGACTTGGAGGTGGGCAGATAATTCTTTCTTTGTAAGTACGCATGGTGAAGGAAATGATCTTTCCTTTTCTCTCTGTAGCTTATGACTTGTTTCAGCATTGGTATTCTGTTTGTTTGGTAATCCTTCTTTTCCTTTTTCTTTCTTCATGCTTCACTTTGTCAAGGTGGATGCTGACCCATCAACCCAAGTCCCTTTGTTTTTTTAAGTTATTTAGCTCAATAGATAACAATGCCTGGTGATGAAAATTTTGTATTTTGCATTTGTTTGTGCATTAGATCACGTGGAAAGAAAATTAATGGCACAAGTCAATCATGTATGAAAACTTTAAAAATATCACATATAGTAATAGGGATATCACCTAAATAAAAGGGATATCAAGGAATGTACAATATGCCATCATAGCGTAAGATTTTTTTTTGTTTGTGTTTGAGGGGGTGAGGTGGGGTAAGGGGTTGTAGTATAGGTATTTATCTAATACTGCCTCTCCCATGTGTTCCCTCTTGGGTAGTCCATCCATCCGATTATATTGTGTGATAAGGGACATGTTGCTAGTGTAGTTTGAAATCAGGACTTTTAGGTTTTGATACTATATAAATTATCAACTATTTTAAAAGTTAAGTTGATAAAGAGGTGTGGGATAAGTGTAGAGTAATGTACGATTAATTTTTCTGTAATTAATTAAGTTACACTCTGAGGCTGAATACAAATTTTTAATATATTCTCGTCACTTTTTGTGTATAAGGTTTTAAGCATCAACAATCTGTTAAATTTTATCTTCTAGTTTACTAGAATACATTATGAGTTCCAAGAGCCTCAGGTTCTGTAGCTAGAATACTGACAAACTTTGATAGAGGGCAGTATTTGGACATCTTTATTAGACAGAGATCTTCAACTTATCTCTCAAAGGTAGTCCCCTGGCCCTTCGCCGCCCCAAGAATGGATCTGCAGTTGTCTGACTGAAGAAACAACAATAGCATCTGAGCAACTTAAGATTGTTTGTACTTATCAAAAAGAAAAAACTTAAGACCAGTTTCAAATTAGCTAGCAAACCTAGTTGGTAAAGCCTTGTGGTATTTGAATACAAAGGCCTGGGGTATTATTAGTTGTGGTTTTGGGGTTGGGTAGGGGGCTACTACCTCCTGTAATGATTGCCCAACATTCTTGTTGGAAAAAATTGCCTGTTTATTTTTAAAGAAAAGAGGCATAGAAGTTAATAGATTGCTACTGATTTATATTGATATATTGGTTTCAGTTTAAGATTTTCTTTCTTATGTCACATTGGTTTGTCATGCACAGCAACAAGTTGACCGCAGTGACTACAACAACGTGATTGGTGCCTTGCCTTATTTGAAGGTAAATCGAGCCAACTAGAGGTGATGTTTTCGTCATGCGCTGAAGACCCCATTATTTTGTCAAAAGGGTGATTCTTACTTGTATGTAAAGGATGAAAGCTCTCCGTTGTTCCAATTTCCTCCTTTACATTACGTGTATTTGAAGTTTTTGTACGTTTGATCTTTACAATGCTTGATATACATAAGCGCTTACTTTCCACTGGCTTCCACCCTTTCTGCTTTCTAAAATTTTGAGGCTCCCTGAAGTTTGGTAAAAACGGATTATTGAACTTCTCTACTTTCATGCATTCTTCCCATTAAGGGGCTCATGAAGACTGCTACAGATCTATGAAGAGCTGTTTGTTGTTTTATCCTTTTGGGATTTGGTAACCATGTAATTGTGGTTGCTATAAAGTATAAACTCAAAATGCATCTCTTGTTTCACCTCTCACCACTTTTTGAGAGTCTTTCGTAACCCTAATATGCTCTTTTTGTGAAAATGCAACCAACTGCAGGACTATACTAGCTCTAGTGAACCATGATTTAGACATTTATTGCCATTAGCTTTGATGACTACTTATTTGCACTTCAGAATCATGGGTTCATGTTACATATTTGCATCATGAAATGAAATGTATGAAGCAGCCGCAAAGAGCCCATTACCTAGGAAAACCAGTACCTTGATTGGCCTAAACTTGTGCATCTTGGGTAAGTTCAGTACAATTTTTTCATTATGAGCCAGCTACCATGATCGAATGGTTTCCCTACCGCTAAATTTTATTGAATGGTCTCTTTTTCTATCTCCCTCATTTTTCCATGACTGAGAACTGTACTAACTTTGTGTCCTTCGGACTCGTAGATTCTACATAAATTCGGAATGCATGTAATCACTTGAAAATCGTGTTTATCACATCAAACAAAGTGTCTCTTGTGACCTCAAGCTACCCTTATGCTAACTCTCTCTCTCTCTCTCTCTCTCTCTCTCACAGAGGATAAAGGGTGGGATCATACTTGGTGAATCATGTTTACATTTGTTTCTTAATCAAACTTGCCTTATGATGGGATTACACCACTTGATTGAATAAAACTGACCTTATTATATCAGCCTTCCTCCATATTGGCTTCAAATAAGCGCGGAATGATTGTATGAAAGTGACCCTTTGTTTAACAAAAAAGGAAATGAGGTAATAATCAATTTAAGCAGCCCAACCATATGATTACACTTAATTAGTATATTGAAGATTCAACTATAAATATGTCTTCAATACGTCAATCTTAAAAGACCTACGAATAAATTTGTCTTCAATACGTTGATCTTAAAAGACCTATCATCCATTCAAGTTGGTTAAAGATCTCGTGTGGCAATCAATGTGACGGGTTCAATTTTCTTCCCCCCACCCTTCCCCTCTTTGTTTTTTTTTTTTTTTCGTTTAACAGAAGTGTCCGAACCAATTTACGAGTATTTAGATTAATTTTTTCTTTGATTTGGTTAAAGATACGTTATTCATGCTGGAATTAGGGTATTCATGAGAAATAAATTCATTATGATATGACCTTAAAAAAATTCTAAAATTTAAATTCATGATGTTTAAATTTATAGTGTTATATGGTTGCTAAAAAAAAGGGAGAATTATAATTAGATTTTCTAAAATTTATCATTTAATCACTCAGACCCTGACATTTGAAATATTACACACAGACCCCCTAAGGTTTGTACACACGTAATACTTAGACTTGATGTAAATATATCTTTTAATAAATTACACTTAAACCTTTAAAGTTTGTAGGTATATAATACTTAGACCTCTTAAGTTTAAAATATTATACTTAAACCAAAAATACTCTAATCACAGATAGAATATCAAATATTTTGAATTTTACAACTAAAATTTATATTCTATTGTATCATTTATTGAAATAAAATTAAAATTAAAAATTTAATTTTTTCTTAAAAAATTGTAATTAATACACAAATATACTATTTATTTTATTGGAATAAAACTAAAAAATCAAATAAGAAGTCTAAATCATTCTTAATAGAGTAAAAATTTTACATCTAAAATTCATGTTCTATTATGTTATTTATTGAAATAAAATCAAAAATAAAAATCTAGTTTTAAAAAAAATCATAGTTAATATATAATTATACTATCTATTAAAATAAAACTAAAAAATTAAATAAGAGGTCAAACTGTAATATACATAATATCTTTTAACTTTAATTAAGACAGTTTGATATTTTAATTTAGTCGTTTAAACGATCAAATTAAATTATAATAGATATTATAATTATATACTAATTAAGATTTTTTAAGAAAAAATTGAATTTTTATTTTTGATTTTATTTAAATAAAAGATACAATAAAATATGAATTTTAATTATAAAATTTAAAATATTTAATCTTTTATCTTTAATCGAATATTTTTTTGTCTAAGTATAATATTTTAAAATTAAGGGGTCTAATTTATAATAGAGGTTTAAGTGTTGTACATATAAATTTTAAAAAATCTGTGTGTAATATTTTAAATGTAAGAGATTCTGTTTTAAGGGATAAAGGTGTAATTCTCCCAAAAAAATAAAAAAATAGTACGCTCTCAAGGTTGTCGGTTTACTATGCCACATGCTTAATTTGGGTCTAGTAATCTCCATATTTATATTCTCCACCCACCTTGTTTGTCTTTTATACTATAGCTTCTTTCTTTTTTTCTAGGGTTTCCAAAAAAGTCTCCGATTCTCCAATCGAAATTCTCCGTACAGCTTGAGTTCTAATCTGAGACATTGAATTATTTCTTAGAATCAGCGGATATCCCAATCTCGTTCTCGTCAGAGCTCGTGATTTGATGGTTCAGTTAATGAGATCGGATATGGCTCCGTTTGGGAACAGCAACAATTTGCCGTTGAAGCTAGAGATCGTTGACTCCTTAGAAGAAGAACACGGATCTCTGAATAAACGGTCGAAATCTTCATCAATGTCACCTTTTGATCAGGTTTATTTAATTTGAATCTTTTTTTTTATAATTAATTTTCAGGTAGTCAATGAGAAAATTCAGGAAAGAAAAGGAAAATAAAATTTTGTAAGTTGCAGGGTCTGTTTTTGAGCTGAAAAAGTTGGGGCTTTGATTTTTATTTTCTGAATTTAATTCTTTATTTGTTGCTGCAGAAAGGTAAAAAGATAAAGGGGAGCTCAGTTTTTGTTGTTAGGTTCTGTTGACATTAGAATCGAGGATTTGGTAGGAATAGTATATCTTTAAGGTTCTGATTGGGTGGATCACGAGAAAACAAAGAGTCGTGCACATGCTATGTTGAGTCAGCTTGGAATTGAGGTCTCAGGAATGGAAAATGGGGAAAATTTTGTTTGAAATATGAACTAAGTGTCCCTCAATTTTATTTCCAAGTTTTGAATTGTTTTGTTAGATGAAAAGGGGAGGGTTTGGGTTTTAAGGGGTAGTTCTTTGGTCCTTGAATGAGTTATTTTAGAATTCTAGGTAGGTGGAAAAGTTATTTTTAAGGCTTAACTATCGTTACCTCTCCCGAAGCTTGTTTATCAATGTTGGCTTCCAATGTATGTATAATAACTGTTTACTCCCTTTACTGTGGTTGTCCATAATAGATTCTCCCAATCGTTAGTGTTCCTTTAGGGTATGTTAAGAGTTGAGGATATAATCAATCGATATTTTTCAAACACTAATACTGTTCGTGAACAACCTATGCTTGTTACCAAACAAGCCATATTCATGATATGGACAGCTGAAACTTGTTGCCAATCACATTTATGAACATACATTGATGCATGCACGAAAAAGTACAACTCCACTTTATGTCTGGAATGGGGGGATTGAGTTAGTGATAACCACATTAATTATGGAGATAGAGTTTGGATTTGGATTTCATCAAAGTGATGATGGTGGTGGGTTTTTGCAAGGTTGGGTGGTGGTGGTTTATGGGTTTGGTGATTTTGATTTTAATATTTAATTTCTTGTTGATTTTGCATTAAACAAGAACTGGACGGTAGTAGCCCCATCCTTCTGCCCTCTCACCCCCCAATGTAGGTTCTTGTGTTTTATGTGAAATGGCAGTATGTGGTGTGGTGGGGTGCCGTGGTGGTGCTAACTGCATCTATGACCGTCAGAGTGTTTGGGGTTGGTTTTGCTTGGTTTTGGGGCTGGGTTGCTGGGTTTGGGGAGGTGGCAGGAGGCGTAATGGAGTGATGGCATTTGGTGGGTGGATTGGAGGGGGGGCAGGAAGGGATGGTGTTCTATAGGGATGGGGGGGTGGGGAGGCGAGTAGTGATGTTTCGGGGGGAGGGTGTGGGTTGTTGTGTTTCATTGGGAGGGTGTTTTGTGGGGTGAGGGATTGTGAGGGTTGTTGCTTCAGTTTCAGTTTTTTATTAATTTTGGAAGAATGAGTTTTCATTTCTCTTTCTTTTTCATTTTTTAGTTGTGTTTTACAAGGGCATCACATGGCAGCCTGCAACTAGATTATTAAAGCCCAGCTAAATGTTAATGGGTAGAGCATTAAACTCATTCTAATCAATCTTTCAAGTGAGAGTTTTATAGTCTTTTTGTACTGGCATGGGAGCGTGGGTTTGTTATGAAACCTGAGGGGTCCCATGTGTTCAAAGGGTTTGTTATGAAACCTGAGGTAAAACTCAATTAAACTTCTTTTGGTGTATTGAGTTTTAGCTGCATTACGGTTTACAGTGAATTAGGTTTTTTGATTGTATGAAATTTTTCACAGTTATCATGGTGATTTTTTATTGGAATTGATTGGTAGGCTTGCTTGATTTGTTGTATTTTAAATGGAAAATTACTCATAAGTCCTACTTTTTCCTTCAAATAATCATCGAGTTATATCAAACTTGTCTTGGGACAACTAAGTCCTACTTTTGATAATTTGTTCAAAAAAAGTTCAAAACTCCATCACTAATAGTTTCATTCCTATATTGCTCCTTCTCATGGGTACATCCATTATACATTTGTCCCTAATATCATTGTCAATCTTTTTTGAAATTCATTTTTTTTTTTGTATCTTGACACTTTGGCCAATATCCCTACCTCAACAGCTGTCTATGATCTTAGGTCTATGATCTCAAGCAACTATATGGAGGAACAGAAACACAAAAGCTCAAAATATAGAGGTTCTAACTTCTAACTTTTGAACTGAAAATTGATAAAGTCGGGAGTAATTTGTTCTAACTTCTAACTTTTGAACTTTTCCTTGCTACTTCATACCCTGTTTTGGATGTTTTTGTTCAGTTAAGACCCATAGAAGTCACAAGCTATTACTGTCATTAAATGAAATATTTTTCTATTCAATCAGAAAGTTGATTGTTGGCTACAAGCTATATCCATCTTTAAGATCGAGTATAGAGCTAAAGCATAATTGTGGAACTCTAATAATTTATCTGTCTTATCAAACAAAATTAACTTAACTTTGGGTTTGTTGTATAATGTATATATCCAAACATAAGGTCCTAGCAAGTACCATATCAACCGAGCTAGGGGTATCAAAACAAATGAAAAGACTAAACTATAAGATTAAAAAACCCGTGATTTTAAAATAAACATAAATTCATTTTGAAATTATGGGTGAATATGTAATTGATACTTTTATGAGGATGTGAAAAATTGGAATAAAACTACTATTGATGAAGCCTTAAACTTTGTTGGATCAAATTATCCAAAAATATGACTTAGTTGTCTATTATGGACTTTCCTTATGAGACACTTGACAGAGAGAGGGGCCATTATAGCACAAAATATGAGATTGGTTGGGTAGTGGGAGTGACGACATAATTAAATTATGAGTTCAATCTGGATAACTTCTACAGACTTATAATGGGACTGGTGGGATATCAATGGAAGCTCCTAAAGATTTGGCTTCAGATTTTAGTTTTCATTGAGTTTATTTTAAAAAATTTAAGTCGTAGTAAGTTGTTTACTTGGTTATTCATTACATGGTCTTCTGTGCTGATGAGCAGTGGAGCACTGGAAGCAATGACTTTCCCATTCCACCTTCACAGTACAATCCACTTGATGAGCCTAGCCCTCTGGGTTTGCGGCTAAGGAAGAGTCCATCATTGATGGATTTGATTCAAATGAGACTCTCCCACGGCGATGCTGCTTCTGTTGCTGCTGAGCCTAGTGGAAATCTCTCCTTGGAAAATAAGAAGGATGTTAGTGTCACTGCTGCTTCAGGCGTTGCTGACAAGTTGAAAGCATCGAATTTTCCTGCTTCACATTTAAGGATTGGGAGCTGGGAGGTATATGCTATTGTCTTTTGTCTACCGTATCTCAGATCTGTGAAACTTTTGCAAGTGGCTGAAATCTTATTTTTCTGGCAGTATGTGTCAAGATATGAAGGTGATTTAGTTGCGAAGTGTTACTTTGCTAAGCATAAACTTGTTTGGGAAGTTCTTGATGGTGGTCTCAAGAGTAAAATAGAAATTCAATGGTCAGATATCATGGCTGTGAAGGCGCAGTGTCCTGATAATGGACCTGGGACATTGACTCTGGTGGTAATGTTTAGAGTCTTAGAATGTTGATTTGCGTCTCATATATCTTGTCCTTTTGCATGTGTTTGTAGGCATGTGCACTAATTGTTATTTTTTTTTCCCAAATAAACTTTGCTGACATATACTGGTGATCTTGTGTGGTTCAGCTGGCAAGACAGCCTCTTTTCTTCAGGGAGACCAATCCACAGCCTAGAAAGCACACTTTATGGCAGGCAACTACCGATTTTACTGATGGACAGGCTAGCATAAATAGGTAAAATTTAATAGCTTGTCATAATCTGTTCTCTTCTCACTCTTCTCATCCTTCCATATGTACTAGGGCTTGAAGAATGTCTTGCAAAGGCTGTATAATTTTGAACAGCCACTTCTTACTTATTATTCTTTACTTGTATGTTCCTTCTGAAATATAATTCTGCGACATGATCATTGCAAGTGTTCTTACCTGCTTCTTTGTAGCTGGGAGATATTATGTTACGGATTAGCAGTAAAAACTTGAATGGCAAAACCTTGTTGTCTTTGGGCTTGACTTTACTTTCTGTGGGAAATAGGCTGAATTCTTACTTATGCCTTTTTCTGTATGGTATTGAATTCTCATTATATCTTATATTTACAGTACCTGCTAGTTACCTGAGTGTCTTTCATTGGTGTGCATGGATCACTCAAATTTTGTTGTTTTGCCTTTTCTTCTTTAAGTTTCCTCTAACCCCCTCTTTTGGGTGCTTTCCTTTCGTCTTTTTATTTTTTATTTTTTGTTGGATGGGGTGGGTTGTGTTTTATGACCTGTTAGGCCATGGCAGCAATTGAAATCTTTTTGTTGTGGATTCTGTAGGCAACATTTTCTGCAGTGCTCACAAGGCCTGTTAAACAAACATTATGAAAAGCTGATCCAGTGTGATGTGCGTCTTAACTTTCTGAGTCGACAGCCGGAGATAGTTTTGGATTCACCATATTTTGAACCACGAGCTTCTGTTTCCAAGGATCCAGATGATTTGAAGGGCCATGGTATTAATCAACTGGAGACTGCTGAAGGATCCCCCATTTCTGGCTACCAGGATGTAGCATTACCAGCTGCCGCACAGTCGTCTTTCTTGGGGATTGGACACCGTGATCGTCTTGTTTTGGCCCCCGACCATTTGTCCAAAGAAGCCCCTTCCCCAAGCTCAGGTACAATGATGCATTCAGAACTTTTCTTCCATGTGGTGATGCATGGAGTCTTTATAGAGCCAAAATTATCATGCATTTATTTTCCAAAATTTTTTGTTTGCAAATGGATTGATGTTTTACATTAGGAAATATTTGTTTCAGGTGCATTGGGTGTAGGTGATTTCCTTTCAGCCTCTCAATAAATTTTTTCTTCAAGGGATTAACTTCATACACAAATACAATGTGCTCCAGTAATTGATGAATTTCATATTTTAAATTCTTTGAAGTTAAGTTCCACCTGTTTAGTGTTTGATCTCTGATTCTGTCACCAACGATTATCATGAGGATGTCAATGTTCTCAATTCAACCCTACTTCACCCAGCCAATAGCAAGAATATACACGCACATACTAGCATATCGTCTCTCTTAATTGTGGTTTGTATGGCGTGCAGGTGAAATTTGTGTTACAGCTTTGTGAACAAGTCACGTGCTTTCGTATGTATTGAGATGGTAGTATGAATTCACCTAGAATTACAAGTTTTCTTGTTGATGTTGATCAATTGCTTCCTGGTGGGACCTAGTAGAGTGGTGATGAATTTCGGTGCACAGTCCAAATTGTATGCTGGATATGTTTCTATGAGTTTTGTTTAGAACTTGAGTTCTTCATATATGTACCTTTCTTGGTTTTGTTCCATCCACTAAAATGTCCACTTCTAAAAGTTTGGGTAGTTGCACTACTGGCAGTTTCTACACGTCAGATTTGTGCTTCTGATTTGGTTTAGTTCTTGTTCGTGACAACTAGCTGGGGTTGTATGGCCATCTATGCTACTTTGTTAGTTATCCACTTGAATTTCCACCCAATTGCAGGATTTGGTGGGTTTTTAAACCACTGTCATTAATGGTAGGTGGGGAGGTAAATCAAATGATAATGACTAATTATTGAAGAAGTATTTTTTCTGGGCAAAGTGTACATTGGGTTGGAGGGGGAATTTCTCCAATGCTTCAGTTTTGTCCATCTCGACATTCCTAGCTGCAATCTCAGTCACAAATCTATCTGGAGCAGACATTAAGATAGCTCACAAAATTAGAGCAGGAATCTGTAGAAATAGGGTTTTTGTTGGCCCCTTGTGGTAGCATCCTTGGTAATGATGTTGTTTTCTTGTTTCAGTCATTTGGATTGTTGAAGTATCTGCACTCGGGGGGTTTGAGTACAGATATCTTCTACAGTAGGAATGATGATTAGTGTTTTATTAGAGCTACACATGTCTTCTTATGTATTGGCTCAATTGGTCACTAACGATGTTTTACATTTGTTAGTGATGGATACACGAGCCATTGAAGGGAATGGAAACTTTCAAGGATATGATTGCCAAGGGCTAAAGAACTGGGAGCAGTTGAAAGTGCCAGGGCTCCATCCCTCTATGTCCGTGAGTGATTTTGTGAATCACATTGGACATCGTATTTCAGAGCAAATGACATCTGGAAATTTGCCATCTGAGAAAACATCAGAACGCCAGGACATGCTGGAGAACATTGCACAAATTTTGTTCAGTGACAATCAATTTATTGCAGCTTCGGATGAGAAGAGCCTTATGAAAAGAGTGAATTCTCTCTGCAGCCTCCTTCAAGACCCCGCCACAGCTTCAATTGTGCATGTTGATGGACAAAGTCACTTTGAAGGGATTCAAGATGGAAAATATGTTGAACATAACCGTGCTTGTGACTCGCTTTGTGACAACAAGGCGAGAAGTGATACTGTGGCTTCTGAAGTGTATTTCAAGGAAGTTCCTGGCTGCAAGCAGGCACCCATGGCGAGAAAAGATTCATTTGCTGACCTGCTCCTTCAGCTCCCCCGGATCACTTCTCTCCCAAAGTTCTTGTTTGACATCTCTGAAGATGCCGAATCTCAAACTAGTTCATAAATTATTTATGCAGAATATTTAAGGTGGTCCTGAGAATTAAGCTAGGTAGTGCGGTCTTCTCTCTCATTCCTATGTGTATCTGAATGGAAGCTTTGGTTGGTGGTTAAAATGATTTTTGTATTAAGGAATTGTTGGGATTCTGAAATATGTTTTGATGACGAATCCTGACAAATATTCCATGCAAGAATCAAAGTATTTGGTGTTGCAGCTCCTAGTTTACTGGTATTATTGATGTCCGGTGAAGGAATACCGATTCTGTTGTGTATGTTGGCATATCCATCAATTTACAATCTACCTATTCTGAATAAGTTTGTTTGATAAATAGATGAAGTATTATGCTGTGCAGCTGCAAGCGCCCCCCCCCCCTCCCTCAAAACCAAAAAAAAAAAACACACCCACCACCCCCCATTTGTTGTATTTGCTGCTGATGGTTGGCAGTGCTGATTTAGGTGAAGTTATAACACAACTGGATCAAGCAATGACAATAAAAGTTCGAATCGATTCTAGAATATCAATATCTAGAGATTCACTTTGTTCAAATGGGTCTACTGAAAAATGCATAGTTAGTAATCTAATAGAGAGGTGACGAGGAAAACTACATTATAAGATATTTAAATTTAAAGGGAAAAAAAAAAGTAAAAGAAAAGGGTTTTGGGGATATAAACATCCCCAGTAGATTACTCTGAGTCTCAATTTTCATAACTTCCATTGAAAATGTATCCAAATGTTAGATTTCAACAATATTGTGCAATCAATCTATGTATACTAGAAAAATTAAATTAGTATAGAGGGTTTGATAAGTATTTTTTCCTATTTTCTTATATTTTAAAATGATTATTTCATTCAATCACATTTTACTGCATGCCACATATAATTAATATTTTTCTCCAATAATTAATTACCACTTATTTAATATTTTTAAAAAATTTACTTATATTCTGCCAAAATGATAAGAGTAGGAGTGGAAACAGGGTAGTTCGTGTATTTTTAATTATTATTATTTTTTGTTTAATTAATTACTAGCAGTCTAGTCCCATGCAATAAACAGAATATATATTTTATTATTTTTTAATTATTTTCACCCATTTCTTCTTCTTTTTTGTTCACCATATGATGTAAGAAGTTAGATTATAGAAAGTTAGTAGATAATAAAAGTAATTATGTTTGAAATTTGAATGTTATTGGACAAGGACTGTGATGATATGGTTTGGTTTTCTAGCGGTCTGGCTACTAGCAAAGCAACGCTCACGTACAAAACGAAGAAATATCAAATATCCAAATTACGGTTACTTTTCCTCCACTGCTTTAACGAACAAGGTATGCCCAACTGATCTTCTCTCTGTCTCTCTGGTACTGCAAATTGCATCATATTGAGACCCAACTCCATTTTGCTTTAAATTCCACTCATTTTTGCTGAATTTGTATTTCAGTTCATCGAATTACACAATGAACTGACGAGAAAAAAGTTTCTTAGGAGGGGAGGGCCTTGGTAATCCATGGCCTCTTTGAAGTTATCCATTTCTTTGGACGCATATGAACCCACGAAGCTTAGTTTCTGTGTTGATTCTTCACAATTGTCGAATCAGTGTTCTATTTCCTGGTTTGCTGGTCATGTACAAATAGTTGGTTCCTGTGTAATCAACCCTTTTTGTAAATTCAAGCGCATTAGGGTTTCTCGGGTACATACCCAATTATCAGATGTCTCTGAATCGAATCATGTTGATAATTTGCTTAACGATGTGAGTAAAGATTCTGTTTGCGAGAGTTTGGTTCCTCGAAACCCGAGTTTTCATGGAGGATTTCAAAAGGGTAAGAGAAATATTTGGAAGAGGTTTCAGGGTTTAATGAAAGTAAACAAAGGGGCAAAAAGGAGTGATTATAAACTTGAAAAAGAAGAAGAACCCAATTTGGGGACTGGGGGAGATTTTGTGGGTTCTGTATTGGATTGTGAAAATGTAGTGGAGTTTGATCTTAGTGCTATTGAGCCTCACTTGAGCTTGGATCGTTGCAATGTTATCTTGAAACAGCTTGAGAGGGGTAGTGATAGCAAAGCTTTAACATTTTTTGAATGGATGAGAAGAAATGGAAAGTTGAAGCAAAATGCAACTGCTTATAACTTGATTCTCAGAGTCTTGGGTAGAAGAGAGGATTGGCATATGGCACAAATGATGATTTGCGAGATGAAGATTGAGTCGGGTTGTGAACTTAATTTTCGGGTTTTTAATACGCTTATTTATGCTTGTCATAAGCGGGGACTTTGGAAGTTGGGTACAAAGTGGTTTCGTATGATGTTGGAAAATGGCATTCAGCCTAACGTTGCTACCTTTGGAATGCTCATGATTCTTTATCAAAAAGGAGGGATTGTTGAAGAGGCAGAGTTCACGTTTTCCATAATGAGGAATCTTAAAGTTACATGCCAATCTGCATACTCGGCAATGATTACCATATATACGCGTCTTGGCTTGTATGATAAAGCAGAACAGATTATTGGTTTCTTGAGGGAAGACGATGTAATTTTGAACATGGAGAACTGGCTTGTTTTGCTTAATGCTTACAGTCAGCAAGGCAAGTTACATGAGGCTGAGCAGGTTTTGGTCTCAATGCATGAAGCTGGGTTTTCCCCCAATATAGTTGCATTCAACACAATGATCACTGGGTATGGGAGATTATTCAACATGGATGCTGCACAATGCCTATTCCAGAACCTTGAACAAGTTGGATTAGAGCCTGATGAAACCACTTATAGGTCTATGATTGAAGGTTGGGGTCGAGTGGACAATTATAACAAGGCATACTGGTGCTATAATGAACTCAAACGTCGGGGATTCAGGCCTAACTCGTCAAACTTGTACACTATGATAAATTTGCAAGCCAAGCATGAGGATGAAGAGGGTGCCATCAGAACTCTTAATGACATTATAGAAATGGATTGCCAACATTCCTCTGTCCTCGGTATTCTTTTGCAAGCATATGAGAGGGCTGGAAGGTTTGGTCAAGTGCCTTTTGTTTTGAAAGGTTCTTTATATGAACACGTTCTCAGTAATCAGACATCTTGCTCAATTCTGGCAATAGCTTATGTTAAACACTTTTTGGTGGATGATGCATTAAAAGTTCTTCAGGAGAAACAGTGGGAGGACCAAATCTTTGAGGATAACTTATACCATTTGTTGATTTGTTCATGCAAGGATTTGGGTAATCCTGAGAATGCAGTAAAGATATATGCCCATATGCCAAAATCTGACAAGCCGAATCTGCACATCAGTTGTACGATGGTCGACATATACAGTGTCATGAATCTGTTCACTGAAGCAGAAAATATATATCTGAATTTAAAGTCTTCAGGGATTTCCCTGGATATTATAGCTTTTAGTGTTGTAGTACGGATGTATATCAAAGCTGGGTCTTTGAAAGATGCCTGCTCAGTTCTAGACACAATGGACAAACAAAAGAACATTATTCCAGACATTTATTTGCTCCGGGATATGCTCCGTGTGTATCAACGCTGCAGCATGGTTGATAAATTGTCAGTTCTGTACTACAAAATCTTGAAGAGTGGAATTACCTGGGATCAGGAAATGTACAACTGTGTCATAAACTGCTGTGCTCGTGCATTGCCAGTTGATGAGCTTTCCAGGATTTTTGATGAAATGCTTCGGCTTGGGTTTGCACCTAATACTATTACTTTTAATGTTATGCTTGATGTTTATGGAAAATCCGGGCTTTTCAAGAAGGCTAGGAGGGTGTTTTGGATAGCTAGAAAACGAGGCCTGGTTGACGTCATTTCTTACAATACTATCGTAGCTGCATATGGGCAAAGTAAAGACCTCAAGAATATGTCATCAACTGTTAGGAAAATGCAATTTAATGGCTTTTTGATTTCTCTTGAAGCCTACAACTGTATGTTGGATGCCTATGGGAAAGAAGGTCAGATGGAGAAATTTAAAAGTGTTTTGCAGAGAATGAGAGAATCAAGTTGTGCTTCTGACCATTATACCTACAACATTATGATCAATATATATGGAGAACAGGGATGGATTGAAGAAGTTGCCAATGTTCTAACGGAATTGAAAGAATCTGGAGTGGGACCTGATTTGTACAGCTATAACACATTGATAAAGGCATATGGCATTGCTGGAATGATTGAAGATGCCGTTGCTTTGATTAAAGAAATGAGAAAAAATGGCATAGAACCTGATCGAATCAGCTATATTAACTTGGTCACAGCACTGCGAAAGAATGATAAGTTCTTAGAGGCTGTTAAGTGGTCCTTGTGGATGAAGCAGATGGAGCTATGAAGCTAATGCATATGATTTTTGCAGCGCCTTGCTTCTTTTCATCTCCACATCCTGCTCTTATTTCTGCAATCTTGATGTTAGTGCTAGGATTTTTTTATTTTTCATTTCTTAATGAATCTGATTTA
The DNA here is from genome assembly GCA_963454935.2 of Ilex paraguariensis. NCBI lineage: Eukaryota > Viridiplantae > Streptophyta > Magnoliopsida > Aquifoliales > Aquifoliaceae > Ilex > Ilex paraguariensis. Next base: position 1,151,889 of record CAUOFW020005169.1, on the reverse strand, counting down.
GCTGATTTTTTTGTCTGCAACTTTATATGGACAATCTTTCTGCCTGCTGTGGTTAAATCTAATTAGAAAGTCTGAAAGGATCTGTAATGCATTTTCAACTTTTGATTCTAAATACACGATGACAGCAATCTGAGATGCATAAGAGAACAATTTGAAACCGCATGCCTGCTTTGGTTGATTCTGTTTTCACCCTTTAAATCGGTCATTCATCCTTTTTTTATGTTTTGTTGGACTTGTGGATGTTTCCACAATTGGATGTGTCCTCTTCTGCCAAAAAGGAAAATAAGTGGTTTAATCCTCTCCCTACCCATAAACTCAGCCCTGATGGACCATGATTTATCTGTGCAACTTCTATGAATCCTTAGAGTCTCTTCTAACTCAGCTAGCTGGCATCTTCTTATGTTCCTATATGCATGTGTGACTGCCTGTCTGTAGCTCTTGAAAAAGATTAGGATCTTTTGTTGAATATCCTTAAAAATTGTGCACAGAAGTCTATTCCTTGAAATCTCCATTGAATTTCCGATTTCATTAATCTTTCCTGTTTTGAAGTTTCCACTCATAGTTCTACATTTTTTTTGTTTGCAGGCAATGGCTTTGCACGCTTTTGCTATATACAACATTTTGGTTGAATGCTTAAATATATCGGCTATGATAATGAAAATGGCAGCTTGTATTGTACCAGGTTCTATCAGACACAAAGAACTTGTCAGTTGTGAACAACCTGACCACCAGTTTTGTCTCATCTAATCCACAATAATTCCTTGTGCATTGATGTTCTACAATAATATTTGCTGCAGCAGTTGATCAGATTCTCTTCATTTTCCTTCAGGTAGGTAAGGAAAGTTGTTGATGCTTGCTTTGTAACTGAGGATAATCACATGGGCTTATAGTTAGTTTTCTTCTCTTATTATATCAGGATGATGGCTTGTGCCTTGTATTGTATTAGTACCAGCTTTTATGTTCTATTTTTTCGTTCTATGTATGACCAGTAAACATAGCCAAGTGTTTGGCTGTGGTTCTGTTTGCTTTCCATTTTTGAGTATATAATGAAGAGTGCTGGTGTAGTCAATTTTATGGAATATATAACCTCTTATTATGTGTATGTTAAAATGTGCTGTGCTACATGTGCAGAAAAGAGCGGCCTACAGTTCATCTTCTAGTACGTAGAAAATATCATAAAACAAAAAATCTAGAGAGATAATAAAAAGTGAGATGTATTAGAATCAAACAACTAAATTTCATTTTGCAATGGTTGAAACAATGGAAACTTTTCATCAGTGAGTATCCAATTCTTACATTTCAAGGTGTTTCATTTTGTTTTGATGTGTTTCGGTATGTCTCAATCAATGTTTTGGAATGTTTTGCCAAAAAGTTTACTTTGTTAACTAAACTACAAAGTGCAGAACAGGGGGCCTGTGCATCTTTTGGGGGGAAATGATGAATGATATTTGGATTGGAGAAGAAAACTATCTGCAAAGGAAGTGGAAGTTAGCGAAGTATTGGGGGGATTGGGGGGGTGACTGGAAGGCTAGGCAGTCTTGAGGGCTTATTTTGTGTTGACTCTGGACAGGGCCGGCCCAACAGTATTGAAAAAAAAGCATGGGCTTTAGGCTCTAAATTTTTAGAAGACTGCATAATTTTAGGTACATCACTAGCCCACAAAAAAAATTAAATCCATTAAATTTTAAGTTCTACAAAAAAGCCCCAAAAAAATTTTATTGCAATAATTTGGGTCTATAATTCAATCGATAACATTAAAAACTTAGAAATTAAAAAATACTCAAAAATCAACTCATATTTACTCTCACCCACTTTCTCTCTCTTTCTTTCTCTTTCTCTCTCTCTCCGGTCAAAAAAAATAAAAAACAAAATCAAAAATTGAAATTGAAATTAAACACTCTCTCTCCCTCTCTGTGGTAAAAAATAAAAACAAAAGTTGAAATCTCTTTCTCGACAATATTAACACATCATTTTTTTTTGCCCCTCTCTCACATAGAAAATTAAAAATAAATTAATTTTTTTTAAAAATAATATTAAAAATAAAAAAACTTTCATTTAATATTTCCGCTTTAGACTTTAAATTGGCTTGAGCCGCCCCCGACTCTGGAATGATGTTTTGGTGTGGGCATCCTTGTCTTAATAGGGATTAGAAATTGCAATCCGAGGGTTGGTTAATTAATTGGTCTGTGGCACTCAGGTTGGAAGCATGTTTTGAAATGTTGGGCTGCTAGGAGGACTAATCTAATGTAAAGTGTTTTATAGCTTCTGATTTGCAGAGTTGATACTGACTTCCATGGAATGATGTTTGTGAAGTGTCCCTTTTTAAGGTAACCTTCATCGTGCTGAAAGTACCTTTGTGGGGTCTTAACTATTGATACTTCGGTGATCAAGGGTGAAGTGCTTTCATATCAGAGTTGTGTGTGCAAAGGGCAGAGGAGAAAATGAATCACTAGCGTTGCACATGGTATGTTGGCTTGCGAGCTAGGATGCCTCTTTGTATCTTTAGTGTGAAATGTGAAATGTTCAAATCCATCTCACAATATGGCATGGGTTTTAATTTTTCGGAGCAAGCAGGCATCACAGAGGAGAGCTGTATGTATGCTTTGGCGCATTTGGATAAGGAGTAGTGGCAAGGGGTGGAACTGCGGATCCATAGATTGAAGCATGAGTTTTTGATTATTTTTTTTTTGGAGTGATTTGGCCATCTGGGAAAGTACTCTTTTCTCTTGATTCTGTTTGGATTTCTGTGGAGATATGTTTTGTCAATCTAATTATGCAAACTGGTCTTGTCTACTTGTGTTCATTCTATCTACAGGGTGGGTACATCCATGTTTCCCACTAGCATAATTGTGAAGGATTTTTCCCACATCTGCCATGCTTAAATTTGTTTGGCTATCCAAGTAAATTGGAAAGGTTTTGGTGATTGGAAACTTGTGTTTCTGAACTAACAATATACATTAAAGTTTCTCTTTTACATATCTTATAGTTGCACTTGTGCAGAGAGACTGCTGGCAGTAGTTCTTTCCCCTTAATCGACGTCATTGTGGATGCCTTTTGTTATGAAGATATCCTGGTTAATGTTTTATCCTTCTCCTTGTAGGCTGAAATCATGCTTATAATTGAAGATAGAAGTATATCCCATGTTCATGGTATATATTTCTAACTTCAATAGATGTTTTGTGTCTTCATTACTTAAATATGACACATTTGCCTTTGCTGTGGTCTTTTCACTTTTTAGATCTGAAATATCATGCTAAAAATTGTTGCTGCAAGCAGGTATGAAGATTCTGGACGCTCTTAAAGAGAATCCTGCAATTTGGGTGTGGGTATATGGTGCCAAGGAAAAAAAAGAAATACAACTAGGCATGAAAAATGCTCGATGGATCCTTGCCGAGATCAAGGGAGATACGAAGAGGAAGATATAGCTATCTTTGATGCCATATTTGTGTTTCACTAGAAGTTGGAACTCAACCGAGAAGCAAGTGGCTGACCTCAATCTCTCGAAGAAGTTGATGCAATCGACAAAAGCTCTCGTCATCTTGTGGTCTTGAAGGACTGTGCTCTCAGACGTCGGAACAATCTGATGTTTTTTCTGGGTAAGAATGCCATAATAGTGCAGGAGACACATCTCATCTTGATTCAGTTGCACTGTTAAATATGAATATCGACCTCAATGAGTCTCTCTCTGTCTCTCTCACTCACTAATTCAATATGTTGCATCATACTATTTTATTAAAAATACAATGAAAAAGAAAACATGCTTGTTAGTTGTCATTGCATTTCTACCTCTTCATCTAGCAATCAAATAGCAACTGGTGGCCCGCCCCTGCAGCGGTTGTATCGCTCACATCCTCTCTGGTACTCATTAGATGGAGTTGGTAAACACTGTTGTCCACTACTGCATGGGTTACTACTATTGCCATTGCTCATAGTTCCATTGCTGATATTTGTTGCAGTTGAAACATTCAGCAAAAGCACACACACCACCAGGCAGAAAAGAAAAATCCTTCTCCCCATTGGAGTATTCGGTATGTGCTTATATTGTATGTGGAGAAGATTTGTCTCACAGCTCTTTGGTTACATAGTGATAGTTGTTATATGTTTTACTTCTTATATGCAGAATGTCTTACATAATGGGAAAGAAATTAGCCCAAACTGAAGGTATCCATGCGACAATCAAGCAAATATGAGGATTTGTTATTTAATGTCAGCAAAACTTGTTCATATTTTTGGGTTTCATATCATTCTTGCTAGATGGGCTTGACAATTATAGATATGACCCACAAATCCAATACAAGATCAATACAAAATCAGCGGGTTTTGGTTCGAATCTAATTAAACACGCACGAATCCGTTAAATACAGCTTATACACTATTTTTACGCAGCACGAACAGCACATATAGTATGAAAATGTTTATGTCTCACAGGTATTCGTTTACATTGTGATGTTGGGTGTGTTCTTCGCTTCTAATATGCAGAAATGCCTAACATCACGGAAGGCAATTAGCCCAAACAGAAGGAATCCTTGCAAAAATCAAGCAAAGATGAGGTTTTTCTACATCAATTCAGCAAAACTTTTTCAGATCTTTCAGTTTCATACCATTCATGCTAGAAACATTCTTGGTATTCAAATATTCATTGACTCATCTCTAAAAGCACAGATAACACAAATAAATCAAACATGAGCCGTATACTACGACTCAATAATACTATTTAGACTTAGGTCAGTGACATAATTTGCGAACCTAATTTATCACAACCATTAGATTGATAACAAGTCCCAACAAATATTAGGGTACACTATCAATTTAATGGTTATGAGTTTTATGACTTATGAGCGATTAGGTACGTGTTGTCACGTGCGTAATATTTTTATCTTATAATTTTTTATTACTTTATTATTTTTTCAATGAAGAGTTGCAGGCCATCAAACTCAAAATCAATGGTTGAGATCGATGGAAGCATAAAATCAAAATTGATACCGTAGCCTTACCTCTATGCAAAAATCTTGTACCTTCAATTTTTCGTCTAACAAAAAAATAGCCGTAAAAATGTACAATATTTATTATTTGACCAAGTAAATATAGCAAGTTATTAGTGAATACCTATTTTTATAATAACCACTAATAACTACCACGTTAGATTATTTATATATGACGTGCTAAAGTAGATTTATTTGATTGATTTTAATTAGTTAGTGATATTACGTGTTACTAATGATATGACATTAGTGAGATATTGAGTATATTTTTCCATTGATTCACACGTGCAACTATAAAGAGCATTTTCAACTATGAATATAATAAAAGTATTTTGATAGAGATTTAAAATTAGTTTTTTTTTTTTTTTCATCATTTTTTATTTGTGCACGTGTACACCAATTTTTGGTCCATTGTGGTTAATGGGAAAATATTCAATTCAAGTGTTACACCAAACAATTACCGTGGTGTCACCATCCCAATTAGAATATAACAAGTAGATAAGGTGAACCTATTAATTTTATGTATTGATGATTAAATATGATGGTTATTGATAGTTATAAAAATAGTGAGATTCACTTTATCTACTTATAATTTTTTAGTTGGATTATGACACTACATAACAGTGATGACGTGATTTCAATATTACATTGAATATTTATTTTATTTAATAAACGAGTAGTAAATTTAAATATTTTGAATTTGAATCTTAGTAATTCTTTGAGGCTAGACTATGATAAATAAATTCTTTATGAATATTCTAATTCGAGCGTGGATAGTCTGTTTTTGATTAAATCAAAAAAAAGATTAATTAAAATACGCATAAATTGACTCGTATACCCTTAACTATTGAACCAAAAAAAAAAAAAAACAAAAGATATGTAGATAGGTCACATCGCCACGACATGTCAATGGTACACCGAATGGTGAATGAATTGAACTAGTATGTCACTAAAATGCAACACACATCTATTTGATCTAATTTATTGAATTAATGATATAATATTATTAAAATTATTGAATCAACACTAAATTTTAATATTTAAATGAGATCCAAGTTACAAATCCCTTCCTTACAAACTCCATTGAATGGTTAACATTGCACCCCATACAGGTTAAGGCAAGTTTCCTAAACTGAATCAAATGCGATAAGCAATACGTGTTAATCAAGTTTCCTAAACTACATGCAGATGAGATATAATAGATATATATATAATTAATACCCATCCAGATAAACAACACAACACATAAATTATCACACTCCCACTCCCACTCCCACTAGGAAAAACATTCCTCAGCTACTGCGAAATTTCATTACATCCAATCATCTCATACATATTCATCTGCATATAAATCACAGTCTCTTCTTAACCCTAGGGTTTCTTTTGTGTATGTGATCAAAGAATTCTTGTTCTCAAACGCACAGAGAGAGAGAGAGATGGAAGTTCTAAGTGAAAGCGCCTGTATCAGAAAAATACAGGTCTTCAGAGGGAATGAAACGCTACTGAGTGACGAATACTTGCATTGCGGTTTGTTCTTGTTCCGGATGAAGAATGAGATCAAACAAATAATTCGAAGCGATGACCATGGCGGTGTTGAAGTTAGTACCAAAGTTGAAGTCGAAAACTGTGTCTACTTGTTCGATCTACCAACGCTGCAATCAAAAGACGTGTTGTTTAGGTGGACTCATATTGCTCTCGCACAAACCGAGCGTTTTATGGTACTAGACACCACTCACTTTTTGGCAGAAAATATATCAAAGTATCTTTTGGGTAATTTTCAGTTTGACATTGAAACCTCGGTTCTTTCGAGGAAACCTAGGATTGTGATTGCCGTAGATGTTTCTGTGATGAGGACTGTTGTTGATGAAACTAAGGAAGGTACTTCTTGTGTGATTAATGTTCCTTGTTCTATTCGTGGAGTTTGTGATGAAGAAAAACCACCACCACCCATTGATCATGAATCTGAGGGGGAGCAAGAACTAGAAGACTTACTAGATTATGCTTATGAAGATGAAAAAGAAGTTGAAGACCCTGATCACGTTGAGGAAGACGAAGACAAAGGATCTGTCATGATGGATGTAGATTCTGGTACAAATCAGGGGGATGAGTCAAATTTGATAACTGTTCTTCTAACATTGTTGTCTTTTTTGGAGAAATCTCCTGAATTTCTTCACCCAGAAACAACCGTGCCGCGTCTTTTTTATGGGTTGGAATTGGTTGAGGCTGCGACAAAGTTCTTTTTCATTGGATTCGATGTTGCCCGGTCGGTTGATCCATGTCCGATTTGTCTTGAAGAGTTCTTGGTCGGAACGGCGGTCGGAAAAACGCCATGCTCGCATGTTTTCCACAGAGACTGCTTACTCAATTGGTTGTCTAGTAATAATTCCTGCCCATTGTGCAGATCAGTTTGTGGTATCTTAGTTTGATCCCGTTTACTAGCTAGGAGTCTTTTCCTTTTCTGTATAGTTTTTCTAGCTATCACATGCACTATGTTCTTGAGATTTAATAGCAAAGCTATTTGATTGATCGAAAAGGGGTACAACGTTTTCAATTTTAGGTAATTACTTGGGTTATCAATTAAAATTTTCTAATGAAATTTTGTTCAGGATTTACTTCATGGATGCTGTTTAATTATAGTGAAGTTCATGGGTTTCTAGTTTTTCTTTTTTTTTTGGAACAAAAAAAAAAGGTGATCAGGAACGACATAATAACCCCCAAGACATTACCTTGAGATTTTCAGCCACAATAAAATAGTCGGTTTGAACCATAGTTACTAACCTAAGATGATCGAACCCGTTACCACACCCCGACCTTTCTTTCATGTTCAATCAAAACCTGAGCATATTGTTATACAGTGAAAAAGGGCTAAATAAAAGAGAATAAACACAGATTATGTTCAAGATGATGTTTAAATACCCTCTTAACAAAATGAATAATGCTACCAAAATTTTCTTTTGAATCATATTACAAGAGCAACATTGCTTAATGCTTTGTATGTGCCAATGTGCATCTATGAATTACAGTACAGTATATCTTCAATTCCTTCTAAATTTGCACCCCTCATTAGATAAAATACCGGATGCCCCATTAACTGTGGAAGAATCAAGATCACTCTCTATTTTATACAACAGACACAAAATACAAACCGAATGACCTCATCTGCCAACAGAAACTCTCTTCAGAACCATAAAGAATCAGTGGTGTCCATCTTCACCCATGATTACCAACTCCCCAGCAAGTATTTAGCACTACTCATGTATCCATCTCCAGAAATTTCCTTGCTTGCGAATCAGAATTTTCAACTTTCTGAAATTCCAACAAGTATTGAAGGTAAATCTTTCGGTGTATGATTGGACAAGGGAATAGCAACTCGACTTGCATACCACAAAAGGCCCTCATATGCTGATTTCACTCGACATATATCAAAAAATTCTCTTATAATCCCTCCAGAATTTTAGGGATGCAAGAAATCTAATTATAGCCGCCTTGTGCGGTCTGCCATCAGCTTTTATTCCCCCTCCTTGGAAGTGTCCAAATTTTGAAAGAGTTTCTGCCAAGTCTCAAACAGCATGTCAGCTAACATGTAGGTGCCTTCAGGGCCTGGAACGGTGGAACTATATCAAATATACAATGCAGCCAGCTTGTAGAGGGTCAGTTGAAAAAATATGGCGACCCAATAACTTCATGCAAATTGAAGTCGCCTCTATCTGGTAGGGGAGGAAATGTCAGTGCTGGAAATGATGTCTGGAAGCTTTCAAGCAACTGTTAGTGAGAGAGAAACAATTACACCAAGCTTGAAACAAGTAGCCTTACTTGAATTTTTATCAGATAATTAATAGCTTTCTGGGATAAGTAAAAATGGCTATTTTATGAAGAGTTACATCAGATAACTGCGAAGTGCAAATCAGTACCACTTCGTTTTTCCCCCAGATTAGCAAAAAAAAAATGAAGAAAAACAAAGCGGAGGATATAATTTTTGTGGTCATTCAAAAACAATCAAATAAATTTACTAGTTTTATGGAATCTCATGCCTATGTAGAGAAAATAAATCAGCAGATGCTTACATTTTCTAGTATTGGCCTGCTATAAAGCTCCACAAATTTTTCCCTTAGTATCCGATTCATCCTGTCAACATCGCATGGATGTGTCCAGAAGGAATCATGCACTCCTGCAACAGATTAACACAAGAAAATATTGTGTTATTAGAGAATCCTCTCAAATCTTCTTAACAAGGATCATATAAAAGAGGAAAAGAGACGAACTTCTAACAAAAAATGTCTTCCTGAATGCAGTGATATAACCTGAACTTGAACAGCCATTAAGCAAATATACATTCCCACTTTGTCAGTAATAGCATTGTGATTTCGGACATGACATAAATTATGAAACATGCAAAACAGTGGCAACATTCTAAAGCCTTACGTAAGGGAAATACAAATGAGGCTTAAATGGAAAATTTGAAGAACACAAAGAGATAGTAATCACAATATGATTGGGTAGTTTTCGTATGGAAACTTAATGACTAAATAATTCTTGAAATTCATTACCCGACAGTGTTCAACAAAATAAAATGGGATAAATACTCCTCAAAAACCATGTTGACAGAAGGTTCTAAATCACAGTATTCCACTGTAAATATAAACTTAACTTATTCTGAAATAGTGGGCAGTCACATTTAGGCTTTAGGGAGCCATGTTTCCAAAAGTTCACTTCCATTCCCCGATTTTCATACAATTTCAGTATCTGACTAAACAGAGCCCCTCCCCACCCAAAAAAGTACTAAGCTATCTGTTTGGCCCCAGTTACTAGTCAATTGTAGTCTTCTCCTTCTCATAAACAACCCCCCCCCCCCCAAAAAAAAAAAAAAAAAAAACCTTTTTTTCTTTTTCTGTTTAGCAATTTCTGATTCTGCCACTGGATGTAATTTAAGATACAACTATCATTATTACTGTCTCTTTAAGTTTGGTGATTTCTTGTAAAAGACAATGCCAAGAAAGGTGAATCAAACAAACACTATAAACAAAAACACACCACCTCAACATTGAGCTTCTGGCAAGCTCATTCTAAAATGAACTATTGAAGAACTTAACTAGCTTGTACTTGTAATCCAACCTTTAGCAAAGTTAGGAATGTTTGAATCTTATGTTTTCATTCATTGGGAGCATCTAAAATCAAATGATATCAACTGAACAGGGAAAAGATATCCCCAGTACTAAAGGAAACTGAGCCAATATAGGAAACATTGATAGGCAGGAATAGCAGTTTGATGGGCCCTAAGACGCTTACAGATGAGAGAATTTAAATTAAGCGAATTTGATTTGATTTGAAGGCAGTAGTCATTTAGGACATCAAAGAATGGAATTCTAGGTTGTGTAAAGGTTTGAAATCAAATTAAAATCAAGCAATCCAACGAAATCCAATCCAGTCACAAGCAAAAACGTTTAATGTAAAATCATAATGTACATGGTCGATAGGTTTATTTTTCAACATTAGCATTCATCTTAGAAATATAGATTTCTTTTGATAAGTCAACAAATTTAAAATCAAATCTTTCACAAATTTTCTTCATTTCATTGTGTCAAACTGACTATCATTTTGTAGTTGACTTAACTGCTTACGAAATTCAAAGTAGATTGTTTTCATATATCATTTGTTTTAATTTGAAAAATTTTATTTGCCAAATCATTACCAATCTAATCAACTTATCATATTAGAAATCCGGTGATGGACATAGTATGGATTTTGGTAAAGTATTCCCGAATTGATCCACATAAAAGCCTACTCAAGAAGTTTATGCCTATATATCTAATCTGTGCAGAGACTAGTTTTTACAGTTCTAAGAAGCTTTGTAGCTCTATTAGGATTTTTGGTATAACTGAATCTTGTTCAGAGCTTGTAGGAGACTGTTTAGTACACTTGCTAAGGTTTGTGCGTGTGTGTTGGTGTTGGCACATGGAGCTTCCAGTCAGATCTCTCATCAAAAAGGTGTATAACGTGGTTGAAACAGATGGACAAGACAAACCTGCAAAACGTAGCCCAGCATCCCTGCAAGCGACCGCAGTCATCATCATGTGCGAACCATCAAGTGAGTGTACAAAATTTGGAGGGAATGCAGTTCTCTGTTTTCTGATCACAACCTAATGTCAGAACATGATGATTAAAGTGTTGTCAACTACTCAAGCTATCTGAAAATAAAGGACATGAAATCTGATCGTGAGAAATGTAAACTTACAGAGTCACTCTCACGCTGCAAAGCCAATACCTGAAGAGAAGTTCTTATCTGCAGCCACATGGTTTAACTAGTCACTACATTGTTGCTAGAATCCTTGAAGCATAGATGGAGGACTACTACTGACGAGATATAAATGAAGTCAACTAGATCTGTATTTTTTAACTCTAATAGTGTGCATGTAATCGTCATTGATGGTGAAAACACCACTTACAATGCTTGTTCTAAAATTCCATTACAAACAGCTCCACTCAAGTTACTGATTTTGTCAGTGTACCATTTTTCATAATTCTAACAAAAACCAAACACTTGACATCCAAGAGAGACAGAGACAGAGACAGAGAGAGAAAGAAACTAAACAGAAATGGAAAGATATAAGTTCGAACACTCACAACATGTCTTTCACTTTTGAAATAGGGCTGCACGACAGGCAGACCTAGAGGGGTTGTCCACCGCACAGGTTGATTTTCTGAAGCAATCAACTGCATGATTTCCACCATTTAACAAAGTAAAGCTTGTAAGATAAGGTTCCATATTAGGTACATCCTCAATTAAGTAGCTGTCTGCAATATGACACAAAAGCATACATTTGCACAATCACCAAGCCAACCCATTATGCCACGCGCTGCTTGGAATATCTCTCCAAGGGCGGTAAGTGTTACCTGTGGATAAAAATAGAGTTGAGAAAAAGGATAATGCAAACTGTTATGATTCAGTAACAGAATTTTGTGTTAAACAGACAACCAACATACATGCCTGTAACTCTAAATTTTGATAGATGATACCCAAAAAAACACCACTAAATATAGATTTTAAGACATTTTTCTTGTTACTACATCCCTTTTAAATGAGGAAGGTAAGATCCCTCCGAGAATTAAACCTTTTCTAGCTTCACGGTGATTAGAAAGTGAATATCCCATCATTGGTCTTTTTATTTTATTGGAACAAAGGGTTGAAGATTGATGCAGCCCCATAACAGGAGATCAATGCAACCTATTATAGAATTTCTTGGGAATTTGGTAGCTAAATAATTTTCTTATGCATTAAAACTGGTCTATGTTAAAAGCCAGTCTCTATATATAGAAGTAGAACAGTAGTTTGGAAGCCTAGAAATCAGTTTATTTAAGTCCAAATCATTAATGAGCCACAGAAAACATGATTAGTTATTTGCTACCATGTCCATAAAAATCTAAAAAGCTGAGACACTAATTTTGGCTTAACACTTATTTTATTGCTGGAATTTTCCGTGTTTCAGCCTATCTAGGCTATTTCCCTTTCATAGCAACATTCTCTTTTTTGCAGCACTTATTGCTGCATAAAGTGGTATCAGAGCATGACCCAATCTTGCTGAGTTTCTGGTGTCTCACTATAAGACAAACTGATGTGGGTGAATGGAAGACCAAGAGGAGATCAGGGCAACAATGAACTTGTTGTAGATTTAATTATTACTCAAACTAAAAAAGAAAATCACGACCATAAAATGGAATTGCAGAAGACATTCTCAATGGAGGTTCAGCTACTCTAGAGCCAGAAGCAGTTTTGGACTTACCTTCTTATCAGATGAATATACAGAGGATGGTCATTTAATACTGGCAACAACTGTGATTGTGCCGACAAGATGAGAAGTGAATTACTCAAATCTGTGAAAAATGATGCATATTATCATTTGAATAATTAAAAACTAACAAGGAATGCCATCAGGAGCACAACTGCCACGGGGCTTTTGGCAAGCAACTTTTCATGCAACCCATTACTCTCCAACATGCCCTATGCAACCATTCTAACGACCACATTGCTTTTATAGGGGAAAACATGTTATAGTTCTTAGATGCGTTGAATTCCTATTTCAATGGAATTGAATGCCTGTATAGTGTTAGACTCTTATTTTATTTCCCCATTTAGTAATAAGTTAATGTATTCTTTTCACTAATGAGGAAGATATAGCATGCCGGCATTCCAGATGATTCAGGTTCTAAACAGGTCGTAGTGATGTGGCTAAACATTTTGTTTAGTTAACCCAGGCATATCCGTTGATAAGATGAATTAGACAGGCTGTCTCATGTTATCACGCTTCTAAACAGTTCATGTCTTGTTAAAGATATTAACTTGTTTCAAACAAGTCATGTTTGGGTTAAAATTTATCCCTGAACACCCATGTCAAAACAAAACATGAATATTTTATCATTTGGTAGCTGGATGCTTACTTTAGCAGCATAGGAGGCTGCATTAAATAGCATCCTGTCATCGGTAATCTGGCCCTTCTCCTCCAATCTTCTTTTGATCTGTTCACGTGCACCAACATAAGTAACGCCATATACTGAAGTCATCACTGTCTGTTTAACCAGCTTCCTATCCACCTGAAAGTTTCAAAACACTAGACTATCAGTTGCTATAAACATGATTCTGCACTACAGAAGAGCAAAAAACACAAAAGAAATTAATCCAAAATACACAGAAAAGAAGGAAGCAAAAAAAAAAACCACCTGACCAATTAAGATCTTAGCTAACAAAGCATTTGAACAGGTTGCAGGGTCCTTGGTACTGTCCCTTTTCATGATATCATGAACCCTGACAAGAAAAATTAAGAGCGAAATTTTATAAAATGAAGTGTAGGAGCGAAAACATTGCAGGGATAAAACTGAATGCTACTCAAAACCAAAAACCATTCAGCATTAGCAAACCATAGATTTCAAGAAGAAATTGGAATCCCTTAATGTAAATTAAGAAAAAAAACTCGGAATTATTTACATTTTAAACTTGATTTTTCTTTTCATTTTACCAAATTACCTAGAAGTTCCCCACATCCAGTGAATTTCTCCTCAGTAAAGACATGGACGTAGGTAGAGGTTGACAAAAGAAAAAACTAAGAAGACACCCTCTTTCCACGTTACATAAAGCTTTAGAGAGTTAAATAATCAGACGAATAAAAGGTGTAACGTGTAATATATCAAATAAACTTCCTAATTATATTTGATCTCAAATTCTTTTTTTCAGACATAACACGAGGTAATTTTGTCCGGATTGGAAATTTCGATGGAAACTTCATAATTATTTTTGAGATTACAGGTTTATCTCTTAAGAACTCAGGCCCTATCTCAATGCAAAGCAAGTGACTTTATCAAACAAGAGATCATTTCATTCCAATTAAATGTCAGTATGTCACATTCAATAACTGAAGATTCGGTCATTCAATTATGACCTAATCAATGCAAAGTCTTTAATAATTTAGATTTCTGACAGCAAACAATTTTTGTATTATAGTTTATTATCATTCAACTGTTGTCTAATGTCAGACTCATGGTTGGACCAAAACAATATTGTAAAAATTGTGTAAAGAAAGCCTTAAGAAATTTAAAATGAGAAAACAAACTCTTCACAACTCGTGTAAAAGTCCGGTGTAACATCCTGGTCGTAAAAGTATCTTACAAGTCCATAATATGACCATCGGGTTGGAAACAAACTATCAGAGCTAGTTGACCAAAAAATAATTGGTAACAGATGAGGAGTTCTAAGGTTCGAAAATCTTTTCAACATGAGTAAGATAAGTGGAAATGGAGTTGATTTTTAAAGACAAGTTGCACAAAAGCATTCTTTCATATGATTGTAAGCACAGCTCTCAGTTCACATAGTTGGCAAGGATACACTTCATGGTTTCTCCCCAAATCTAACCTCGCTGTTTGAAAATCTTTCTACTCTTCAATTATGTGTACCTGTATGGTTGAAATAATCTTGGGACGTTTTTCTCCTTTCATTGTTAAACATCCAACTCAAAATCAAGAGGTCAGCGGTTGGCCTAAATGCCACTGCCCCGTTGTTGGACCTTAAGGTCGTGAATTTGAACCTTGTCGTCCCCCTCCCCAGTAATAATACATGACCAAGAAAAAAAAAACTCAAAAGCAATTAGTAAATAGTGGAGAGGCTCATGAGGCTAATATACTAGATTGGAAGCAGTTATTCTATTGACATAGCACAAGTTCCAATCAATACTCTACTACACCTATGACCCCCAACTCGCACGCAGAGAAATTGACAGAAGATACAAGAGACTGGATCAAAATATAAAAAGGTACACTTAAGGCACAAACAAATGAGCAGTTAATTAACATGAAATAGCCAGTCTTGACTAAATGTCTCTCTCTTGTAGCCTCGCTTTGATGCCATACTAAAGTATGTAACCAAACCCAACTAACACTATAAAAGGAGAGACTCATGAAGCTCATATACTAGTTTGGGAGCTGATGTTTTATTGATGTGGGAAAAGTTGATGGGGCTTTTCTTCTATTACTTATTTTTTGTATGTTAAGTGGTAGAACAACCTTGGCACTTGCGATGAATTTTCATAACTTCGGTGGGTGTTAACTATAAACCTACACCTCCAGAGACTGACCGAAGACTTTCTAAACCAGAGAACTATGAGGCTTGCAAGGTCCTAATTGGTACAAAATAGATCCCAGGTAAATTTGGTCTAAAGTTGAGCTTTAAGCTTGTGGTCCAATGCATTACATGGACAGAAAATGACTAGTCATTTGCCCAGCTAAAAAATCCTCAGTTCTAATCGTGCAGCTAAATACAAATTAATCTTGCCAGGTCGCTCTCCAAAACAAATGGAGCACCAGCATCTTGCTACGATGCAACCAAAGATGAAGCTGATTCAACATAAGCTTACATACTTATAAGCTTGTTAAGGCTAAGATACACCTCTGAACTCGATCAATATGATATTTGATACGATTAGCCTTCCTATGATATAGCTAGGTCAAAAATATTCCTCTTATTTTTCCTCTTCCTGATTTTGGAAGTCTGACCTGAGTGGCAAGCTAACGGTTGCAGTGGGGTTGTTCTAAACCCAACTTGAATTAAGCCATGTCTGATTCCACCCATTTTCCCACTGGTTGATAAATTACACATGTAAAGGGGATAGGTTTCTCTTCTATTGATTACTTTCAAAACTCTAGTACCTGTAATCAGAGTGTATCCATAGAAGAAAATATTAGAGGCCCCTACCCTAAATTTAGTTTAGACGTTGTTCAACTGCCTCTATGCTACACTATTTTATCCCTGCTATGGATGGGCAAACTGCTCAAGATGAGTCTACAGATGATCTTCCAAAGATTATGAAACCAAATTTACTTGGTGTAAGCTGATCTATAAAGAGGGACCTTCTGGTGCCTCATAGCCCTTTGATGATGTTGCTACGAGAAGATCTAGCTGGTAATGTTGTATTGGCATCCAGGTCTAGTGATGACAAAGCACTAACGGTCCTTTTGATGATATGCTAGGAAGGAAGACTGAAAGAGGAAGAAGGGGTAATGATGATAAGGGTTTTCATCATTTACAAAGAACAGAAGGATTAGCGAAGGGAAGAGAGGATGCAAGTAATATACCAAAGTGAATCAAGAAAAGCAAAAGAAAGGAGTTTGGGTGGTGGTCCCGCTTATGGGGTCAAATCAATAGGCTTTAAGAAGAAACATTTGAATATCAATCTCATCGATCTCATAAGTATCATACCAAATCCCATCAATTGAATCACTTTTTCGAGAAATACAAGACATCTAAGGCATACAAGTAAAGAGATCTATTCATTGATAAGAAAAAGGAAAAACGTGAACAAGGGTTAGATTGATGATAAAATAAAATCCTGGGTCGCATATAGTGATTCGATTGACGATGAAGAAAGAAAATTTTTGGTTCAATTCTCCACCTTAACAACAGAGAAAAAAAAAAAAAGGATTAATCAAATTCTATTGAGTCTGACTTATAGTGATCATTTATCAAAGTATGACTATGATTTCAAATGATTGAACAATCAGGAGCAATTTACTTATGATACTTAGTTGACATTCATAAAAAGTATCTAATGAATTATGAGTTAAATACATCTTTTTTGACAGAAAGACGGATATTCCTTGCTCATTATCATTATCAGACAATCATTTATTCACAAATCTCGCCTGGGACTAATAGTTTTTATTTCCCATCTCATGGAAAACTTTTTTCACTCCGCTTAGCCTTATCCCCTCTAGGGGTATTTTAGTGATAAGTTTTATAGGAAATGGACGATCCTATTTGGTCAAATCCTTTATATAATATGTAAGGCATAGTAATCAAAGCTAACACTCATTATCCATATTCCTTTCCTTCTCATTCAATAGAAATTAGAACAAGATGATGGAACTACAGATTCATTTCCCTTGGGATGCCTTTTTCAATCCATCTTACCTGTCCATCCTTCCAAGTTTCTATCATCTAATGCAAAAAAGGATTATAGTATTTACATGAATTTGTTCGATCCTATACGAATATTATGAACTATATTGTACTGGATCCACAAGGAGATTATATGTCTTTTCTTATCATTATTAACTTCGTGTTGTTGTCGTTGTCATTGTTGTCGTTGTTGTTGATATCTATAATAATAATAAAACAGAGCCTCATGTTTTAGCTGCTTAAGCTCTTTAGTTAGAAAAACACAACGGTCCAGATTGTTTAGATCCGACGGTTTATATTTAATTTTTAAAATTTTTAACTACAATAACTCATTGAAATTTTCACTTTAACTTATTAACTACGGTAACTCATTTAAATTTTAACTTTTAATCACAATAACTCACTTAAATTTTAAATTTTTTACCTCAAGTAACTAAACTCATACATTAAAAAAAAATGTTCTTCACACGAGGCATGACTAGTTGTTACTATGATAATTATTTTCGGTTACTGACAAGGAAAGATAAACTAGCAAAGGATGCAAAATGGCACAATGAAGTAAGCAAAAAAAATTGTAAAGAGGAGTTCATTTTGTTCTTTTCTAGATCATAATCACCATTTAATAGGCCCACTAGAATCAGATTAAGTATCTGAAAAATGAACTAGAGTTTATGTTCTCAACATTTGCCTTTGAAATAACCTATGGAGAGGGGGGGGAGGGTTAAAGTTCTAGATATGCTCACAATAAGTAAGAATTCAACTAATAAAAGAAGATATCAATACGTGTTTTTTACGGCTTACCCATAAAATGAAACTTTTAGCACCAATACATTGAAGACGAAAATGTGACGAGAAGTCGAGAACTAATAAGTGCATCAGTACAGAGGTGCAACATCGTAAAAAAGACAATGTATGATATCAAATTTGATCAACTAGATAGTATCCTCATATTCCCACTTTGAGGGAATTTAAGGTCTTGCAATTGTATATCGCCTAGAGAAAATTTCATGAACTTTACCTGACTATCAAGGAATTAAATTTCCTTTCAAAACTGCGGAATCGTTCAAAACGTTTCCATTTTCATGGAAATCGAAACAAATCATTGATTAAATATCAAAATTTATATGTTTCATGGTGTTTTGGTATGATTCGAGATGTTTCGGTGTGTTTTAATCTATGTTTAGGAGTGCTTCGGCTATTTGAACCAATGTTTCATAAACAAATTTTAAAATTTTTTCTTCGATTTCATCTTGTTTTCGAAATGTTTCCATTTCCAACATCACCAAAACGAAAATTTGATCCTTGCTGACTATCAAATAAAATAAAACAATTTTCCACAAAAAAAAAACTAATAGTCTGATAGAAGAACAAGTAAAATTGACCGCATTATAGCTAGATCAAAACCAAGCACGTTTCAACTAAGAGTCAATGGATTAGAGTAAGACCATGGGCTTCTATCAAGTAAAATTGACCGCATTATAGCTAGATCAAAACCAAGCACGTTTCAACTAAGAGTCAATGGGTTAGAGTAAGACCATGGGTTTGGGCCAGGGTTATCTAGACTATTTACCACGATTTCCTCCACCAAAATCTAAGATCGCAAAAATAATGCATTTTGTATGCGACTAATGACAAATAGATTAAATCCAAATAAGACTGAATTGCTATGGAAAGGTAGTTTATAAGTGCTAATCGGGGTTGTCATTAATCATTATTCCTTGACAAAGACATCTCAATGCTTGAATTTGAAGCACAATATCTATTTACTAGCAAAAATCATGTGTTTGAAGACACTATACAATATAAAAAATTGAACTGATCTTGCAATATTTGTATTTTAAATAATAATTTAATTTTTTTTTTAATTACGCAATTTTAAATTAAAATGAAGAGAGAGGTAGGTGTGGTTTGATGGGATTGTTTGACATTGGGAAGTGTGTGGATTGAGTCGTCTAGTATTAAGGGTCGTGCAAAAGTTGATATTTTTGGACGTGAAAAAAAAAAATTTAAGATGAATTTTGTACCATTGAATCAAAGTAGATGAAGATTGAATCAATCTTGACCATTGTTATGCTTTTATAAGTTGAGAATTCAACTTCCTAACTATAATATTACATAGATGTATATTTATACCTTGCTGCAATTTCCGAGTAAACATCACCAGGTTTATCTCGAGCAACTAGGTTGACAGCAGCTGCTTCTAACTGCAATGACAGAACCACAACATGGAATAAGAGTGTAAGGTGCCCTTTAAAACAATCTGCAAATCAGGAAAGCTTGACATCAAGAGACAAAGTATTTAACAAAAATTCAATAATCAGAAGCCCAAACTGTTAAGGAAAAGAAATGAAAATGAAATAAATGGAGCAGTTAACAGCACAAATGCTACATGCTAAAACAAAAGAAGTATGTAGATAAAAATTTGAAATTCAAAATCATAATTCATACACCATAGAGATAGAATCGTTTTCTGGAATATCATGAAGTTTAAAGGTCTGGCTGCTATGCAGGTAAAGCAACAGTCCCAACTGAAATGGTTGTGCATCAGTAGGTAAGATTGTTGTAATCACTAAAAGAGGAGTATCCGCAGAATATCATAGCAAGTGAATATTAGACCTCAATAGCCTCATAAACATGGGTTGCCGCATAATTGTCCAAATGACACAGAAAAATGATGAGGAAAACAGAGTATGATGCAAAAAAATGACATGCAGCAAGTGATGAACACATAGTATGTTCAAAATGCAAACATACAGTGTCTCTGCCCAGAGCAGCATAGTGCTGTAAGCCATTGCATGAACCATCCTGAAAGAGAAAGCACAGATAAGATCAGATTAAAACCAAATAAATGGGCTGAATGTGTTATTCCCAGAAATGGACAATTCTGTCAGAAGCAAAGAATTTAGATGAAAACAAGTGAAACCAGACAACGAACTGCATAAATCACATCATACAGAGTACACATATAAGTAGCTTATCCAAATCAAACCATTGCTAGCAACTGCATCAATAGTAACACATCTGTGTCGAAGAAATGCATAATTGAACATGCATAAACATATGGTAAAAAAGGCATATCTCATGATTAAGTGCAAAACACCTAGTTAATCTGGGGAATATGCAACTTTAAGCTGAGGCCTAACCTATGTCTTACAGATGAAGACATTTCAATTAAGATAATATCAACATAAAAAGCAACTCAAAATAGCATCTGTTGCAAAGGAAAAGGGACCTTCAGTTTGTTCCATGTTTATCAAAGAAATCCTGCAAAAGGTTTCCTTCCAGCATCTCCTCAAGTGTGCAGGTAAAATTATAATTTCTAGGCCAAGAATAGGATCCAGCTCATCACCATCAAATTCCGACCAGAATTCAAATGCTATTAGAATTTGATTACGATACTGATTCAATACTCGTCCAAAGACGAAACTGATCAATAAGATTCAACTATAAATGTATAAGACTGAATTAAACACTTCAATTTAGTAAATTGTTTTTGTGAAATTAGGGGATAATTTTTATAGAAACTACATTATATAATGCCAATTATCTGGTAAAAACCTAACTTCACAAAAAAAATTTCAGATTTGGATCAGCTTTGGTTTTTGGGAGACTCCAAAAGAAACATAAGGTATTCCAGCACAATGACATTGCGATTGCAGGGTATCCTACAAAGCACTGACCTGATGAATTGGCAGGTGGGAGATAACAGTATGTGGTGATGAGCTTTTCATGGCTTCTGACAGATTGATACAAGCTGCTAAGCACTGAAAAGGGTCCTCAGCGGTTAACCACCAGCGATTCCCATTCAGAGGGTTGTCTGCTGAATCCAGTATTTCATTCAAACGGTTATCCACAAACGCTAGACGCCCATCATAGGAAAGCTTATCAACACCGCCAGCATAAAGATTTGCTAAATGTATCTTTAGCCAACGTAATCCTGACTTCCCTAATGGTCGTCCTTCAGCAAACTCAAGAACTCCTCGACAGAGATCTGAACTCAGATGATTCAGATGTGGATGCATAGGATAAGCACGGCCTCGGAAATCAAGATTGTGAGGATAGTAGAAACCTTCCTCATCTTTCATTTTACGAGCGACCTGGTCCAAGAGAAGCAGTGTCAGCATCTACTCTTACATCAAATATCCTGATGCAGCACAAACTTGAGCAAAAAGGGAACAGGATGAGATGCAGATTTGATTAAAATGGGACAAACTGGGCCTCAGACCTGTGGTGCTTGGACATCCAACCGAGGAGAAAGGTGCATCACACATCTCAAATTTTCACAGGACTATCTCTGATTCACCATTCAATAAGCAAAACTATAGGGATTTGACAATATATAGAGGGCTAATATTTGACCAAGAAGTGCTTGGTACTCCAGTAAATTGAGCATCTAAGTACTTTGACTTTTAACTTGGGCACTAGGGACTTTGATTTCTATACTTTGGACACCAAAACCACCATGCAAAAAGAGTACACTTCTCATACTAATTCTGCAGCCCATAAACAAAATGACATAACTCCCAAGAACACAAACTGTAATCAAGAAGTTACAATTGGTCAAATGATATAACTAAAGTACTCGTAAAACGTGAATACTTAGTTAGTCACTAATATATTTAGCGGAAAGACACTGAAATACTTTTAAGAAATCAGTTCCTTTCTACTAGTTCGACCTTTAAATTATGATGAAATCTCACATTTGTCCTTTCTTAAAGTTTCTTCTCCTTGTCTCTTAGGCCTGCATCGAATCAACTCCTACATAGTACATGATGAAACCTAAAGCATCTAGTATTAAAGTCAACGTTTCATCTGATCAAATTGTATTAATATTTTTTCCCAATTCACCCTGGTAACCTCAGAATGGCTAGATGCCAGGGTTTTTCTAACATTCCATATTATGAGGCACTTCAGCAATATACTGTGAGTGCAAACTCAATATACTTTGCAGGAATAAACGACATAAACATAAAGAGAAATAAGAACTAGACAAAACTAATAAGAGAACTCCGAATAAGTTTCAAGTCCATAGTTGGTGAGTCAGTTGCAGCAACTTCTCAATGGTACGTTATACAGCAGCAAGATAATGATCTCCAAAAGGAAGCAACCTTACCGAAAGCTTAAGTTCAGTGTCACATCGTTGAGAATGCCTCTCTTGGTTAATTTTTTTCGCTTTCCTGACATTCCATTTCCATATTTTTAATTCTCCCAAGTCCTCCGAGTGTTTCTCAGGTATGGGAACCTACAAGCCAATGAAAAATGCATCCCAGGCAACATAAGATATATAAGCTATAACAAACAAAAAAACTATAAAAACTAAATGTCAGATTAACCATCCAGAAGAAATGAAGAATTGTCCTTAAACAACTATAAGTCATTAAAAAAATCCTTTTGGATAACCATTAAATATTTAAAAACCTCTATGAGATATAGTGGCAAGGATCGTTTAATCAGTTCACAAATGTTCTGCCATTCAATATCAAAAACCAAAAAAGCTATCAAGTCAAGTCTCTGTTACTGGCAATATTTTTCAGTGAAATTGCACCTATTGGGATGGACTCACATTTTCACGATTAACTAGTCCCGCAATGTTGCCACCTGCAGCCCAAATGCTCTCCACCACACTAAGTACTCTTTTGTTCACTCTCCATTTGGTGTTCCCAAGTGTATCCAATGCCTGTCCACGTGTAATTTGAATTATGATCTACGAGTTGATTAACCTCACGCTGCATGGACTGGGGAAGCCACATGGATTTATATGGCAGTTATATGCAAATAAGAAGCATAGAAAGAGCACTTGAGCATAGTTATTACTCTCTTGTGAGGCACAAAACAAATTACATGATACTAATAAGCAATTACAGTTTCCTTCTTGAGTCCAATATTTCAAAATTTTCACCTAAAGCTTCTTGATTTCCTCACAGAGAGTATATTTCCATGGTAATGGGAGATTTCATCTCTATCCTGTTTACTCCATGGGAAAACTAACCGTGGCATCCCTATTTTGCTTAGATAAAAATGTTGCAAACTGTGTACAAATTAGTCAAAATAACTAAGGCTTGAATTTAAACACCCTGAGATTCACAGAAGAAACACAGATAATGAATATAAAGTAGCATCCACACAATAGGGATGCAACTTGGGTGGCTAGGAAAATTGAGAGGTCAATCTGGGCTCACCCAAGTAATAAAACCCCAACCCAAGCTTAACCCCTACCCGACTTTCAACCAGAATTTTTCAAAGTACTTGTGATGAGATTGTTGAACTTGGTTTGAACTTGGAGTATTAAGTATTACATCACCACCACCACAACTCTCCTCTCTGAAAAACCTAAACTATTCAGCTAGTTGGAAAAAACCTCCACTCTTCAAATGCAATTATTGGATTTCATTGCACCAAACCACACTAGCTTAATAAGATTTTCACTTGACTTTCCCAATTGGTGCAACTGTGGACCCTCACAACATATGCATTCATCCTCTTTTTAACTCTCTCTTCCTTCTAATTCTTCAGATAAGAAGCAAGATTCATCACCAGAAAAAAAAAATGCAGCTGAGGAGGACAAGGTAGCTTTCAATAACAAAACACTGTCTTTTTTTCTGAACAAGAACAAAATATCTTTAAAAAAGGCAATTTTGAATTAGCAGCACTGATACCCAATAGGAACCTGAAAGACAAAAGCCTTAACTTGTTCCGCCTTTGATAGCTAAAATCCAGTGTCTGCATTTATAAACCAAAGAAACAACCTTTCCTCCATCCCTATAGAACTTGATACCCACAATTCCATCAAGTTAATGACCAGAATGAGATGGATCAAACAACCAAAACCCCCCAATTCGATGCCAGCAGACTCCGATTGGCTGAACAAACTGGAATCAGTGGCCTTGACCTACAGGCTACAACCATACAAAAGATGCAAAGAAGACATACTCTTACCTCATATACTTTCTGCATTTGTTTTGCAGGAACACTTTTAATGGCATCTTGCTGCTGCCTTGATCCATGTGTACGCATGAGATATGAAGGTAAGAACAAGTACCCACCTTTGTCATACCTGTAATGAAGAGTTTATAAGATACTAGAGACCCAGGAAGAATTAATTCAGGTTGATAATAGCCCTCATCCCCTTCTACTTCTGACCCAGAGATAGTTTTGATTACATTTCAACTAACTTTATTCGCCTAACTATATTACAGTTTGTTGCTTTTGTGAGGCGGAGATCAAGAGTGTATCACAGCATGTCACGTTCAACATTGTCCACCCAACAAATTTACAAAATCTGACCACCTCAATGGACAAACAGACATCCTATCACATGCTAAAGTACTATCATACCCTTTCCATTTTTTGGGAGGCACCAACATCGGCACATAAGGAATGATCATATGCTTAACCTGCATACAGAAAAAGACTCTTAAGATTAAATAAATAGAAAGTGAGAAACTGGGTATCAATCCGAGCCTTATATGTTTGTCAAGGTCATGCAGAAAAAGAACTGCATCTGATTTTTATAAATGACAGAAGTTTTAGTAGGCAGTCATCTGAGAGGCATGTTCAAGGAGAGAACCATGTTTCAATTAACTTTTGAGAAGCATCAGATATCACACTAACAACAAATATGAAGAATGATCGGAAGACCCCTAAAAACAGTTTATTTTCAGTGTAGTTGGAGAAGCACAAAATACCAAGAAAAGAATCTACACCATAGTGCTGAAATAATTACCAAGTAGAACAAGCAGGAAATATCAGAACCACAAAAAAGATGTGTTTACTCACAGTTCTATCAAGTCCAGCAAGGACCAGGGGATCACATTCTATGACTCCATATTTTTTCACAACACTCTGCCTACAAGGAACAAATAGCAAATCATGGCCACCATACATACGAGGAAGACATTCAAAACAGAGTCACGTCAATGATCGTCTTCAGTGAAACTACCCAATGTGCAATGGAATTTGCCCATTATGACTTCACTCTGAACAATTCAATTAGTTGGCCACCTCTAGAATACAGAATTGCACAAATTTATGCAGAATTGAGCATGGACCATTCATTTAGGCTTGGCTCAACAACAATTTGATACATAATATGAGAATGGGTACGCGGTATGATACTTTTTCAATACGATAGCGTAAGACTTAGTTGGTACAATATTTTGGGTCGTGATTCACTTTGTAACTCTTATCCAGTCTCTTTCAATATTATATGATATTGTAGGTACTAAAATACATCCATATACACATACTTAACTAATATTTATTTCATTTTTTTTTGTAAGAGTTCCAAGTTCCAACATGAATCATAGTTCAAGACAATGTACCTGCCAATGGATGTAAATAATAAACACTAGAGATTGCATATTTGTATTGTGAGAAAAAAAAATTGTATTGCATATTTGCATTGTGAAAAAAAAAAATCAAATCACAACAATCAATATATCAATTTAAAATTACCAAGATTGTGAGTCAGTTTGGGGTTTGAGTTACAATTTGGTATTTAGAATTCAGACTATCCGAGTCACAAACCCCCCAAGTTTCGAGACATGCAATCTGGTATTCTGGTCCATCAGACACTTGAGATATCTTTGATTCCAGTATAAAAAGTGCAGATTATGAAGGATAAATTAAAAAGAAGAAATGTTTCTAACCCTGGTTCCTTTGGAGCAATCTTGAATGTGTGCCTAAATGCAGGTCGGATATCAGGTGGACTATCTGCTGATTGGTTAAGTGGAGGTTGCACATAAGCTGATTCTGTCAATAATTCTATCAGACAACATCCCAGCTGCATTAAAAGAAATTGAACGCTCAATTTATTACATCGATTAACAAATATATGTACAATCAGATGATCATTTCAGAAGGTAAAATACAAACCTTAGCCTGAGTATCTCGACCCCAAGGCTTAGTTTCTTCATTTTTCACCAGCTTTTGCACCTCAATTATTCTTTTCCTTTTGATCAAACTTTTAACACGGGTTCTTAGCATTTCTGTGTCCTTACTCAATTCTTCTTGAGTTTGAGCTACAATCTTTTTTCTCTGGTATTTTTTAGTTTTCTCCAAAAAACTATGAATCTTAACCTGAAAAATAAGGTTATGGTGATAATATAATTGATGATATGTCAGTCAGTAAAATCAGGGCTACTTGCTAAGAGACAAGTTAGAAAAAATCTTCCTCCCGACATCACCACAGCAAAATAACTGAAGTTGCTTACAGAAAAAAAGTCACATTGTAAGATTCAATGGATTTCTAGCATTCACAAAAGTAACTTAAGCATTCATATGGAGATGCCAATTGAACATCAATGACCACAAAGACTTACCTTAGTCGTTTCACCTAGCCAGAATATTCAGTAAAACAATCTGATTTTCTCATTTGAACCAGCTTAGAAACCACTACAATTTGGGCAGCAACCAAAAATTGATTTTGAGCACCAATGGAAACATCATACCATCTAAACCAGTTCTCAGTTTAAACTTCATTGCAGATTGGATGAAGCCCATATGCTGACCAGTCAGAACCAGAAATAAAAACAGACTAACAACTAAAAATTAATTCATTGCACAATATCAATGGAAAATTTCATGAAAAAGGAAAAAAAAACGCGTTACATGAATTACATGGACAAGGAAGAGGATGATTAAGGTTGTTGCTCCTCCAATTGGTGCATCCCTTGTCCAACTGTTCCTAACTCTAACTAGGACTGTAAAATTCAAGGAACCTAATGTCATCTAATTATAAAAGCACGCCTAGGTGCTCGCCTACGCCCGAGGCGAGGCAAGACGCACCTGAAACGCCTCAATAAGCTTGAGCCGAGGCGACTTCATTAAGGTGCAGTCGAGGCACACGCGACATGGGCTTTTTCCCTTTAGTGATATAATTTGGGCCATTGATGTATTAAGTTTGGCAAATATCTGATATGCATCACACCGGATTAGAACTCCAAGTATCAATGTTGGGGTTTCCCAACCACTGGACATCCCACAATATAGAGACTTAAAATTGTACGACAACCTATATCCTGCTTTCATCAATTTCCTTTCCAATAACATTTCAAGCATTCTCTCTCAAGACTTAATGTATCCATGCATAAACCGACAAGAATCTTCCTAAATTAGAATAAGGTTTTACATACGTGTCACACCTGGATAAAATGAAAACATTGATTAAATAACTCATTTACTCCAGACGAGGTGGTAATCATGTAGATCAATTCAAGATGCTATAGTATTCAAAATAGATCATGAATTATCAAATAGAAAAATAAGATAATCACAACTCAAATTATCAAAATAGTTTGCCATTTCTACCTTCGAAGATGTTATAGTGTTAAGATAATAAGACACAATGTCATGCTTTAGATGTAGGTAACTCGTATTCATTCACACATACTTGAACCTGTCCCAACTTAATCATTTCACATTTAAATCAATACTTCACAATCTATTCTAAAAGTATATACAACTACGCATTAATAGTTTTATTCTATGTCAGACTTTTGCTACCAAATAGTTAGGAGTTAGGACAAGGTTTTTGTTGAGTTGTATATTACAATTTTGCTGCATTGGTCAAAATACTTCTCTAGTTTTACTTCCAAAAGCAACCAGTTTAGAATTCCACTTAACATGAGCTTAGCATATATTATACAATCAAATAATAGGTCCTTTTACATAGTTGCATGCTACTACTCTTGTTTCAAGCAGGTAACCATCCATGACTATTCCACCATCGTATCCAACCAATACAGCAACTACTATCTACAAATACCTAGGAGGCTAAGGCATAACTCATACAAAAGCATCAAACTCAAAACCAATTGGCAATGAAGGGAGAGACTCGCATGGGTCATATACTATTGTAGAAGACATTCTTGTACCGATGTGCAAAAAAAAAACTCTAATAATCAGAACCCATAAATTTCAAAAAAATCAATATTCACCTCCTGTTCAATTGCCACACCAATCTGAACCGCCGCTTGAACCACTCGGACACACCTATTTTCATGCCCCATCATCAACAACCCCATCAACTTATGCATCACAATAACTGCCATCTTATCCGCGGGCAATGAACCAATATATGGTGCAAAGGCTGCCTTATGCTTCTTTGTCCTCTGCGTTTTTTGTTCCTTCTCAATAGCCACCCTTAATGGCTCAAACCAACCCAAAAACAATTTCTTCACATAAGGCAAGTTGGGTGCCAATTTTTTCTCGCACATTTCTCTTTCCAACTCTCTATACTCCTCCACCATCTTCTCCCAAGCCTCAGTCTCTGCCTTGACCTGTCTCCTCCTCAACAAATAATACTTTCCCCTCTCCATTTCTTGAAATTCTATTTTGACCCCATTTTTCTGTTTAGTCTTTCTGTACAAGTTCTTCATAAATAGTGAAGAAATCCAAGGTGGGCCTTGAATGAAAACTCTGCTGGTGGATTCTTTGGGCATACATTCATAAAACCCATCAGAGATCGCTTGTAAATTTGCCAAATCTTTGAGGTTTTCAGTGAAATTATCGTCCGTCGAGTCTGACAAGTGGTCTAAATGAGTTGAAGGAAACGGGTTGCTCAAGGAAGGTAGTTTGAGCGTATAAGGAAAAGAAGAAGAAGAAGAAAGAGAGGGGGTTTGCGCGAATTTGCAAATGTCGGGGGCGAGGTTCTTCCGCGGTTTTTTGTGGTATGATTTGACATTATTGGTGTAGAGTTGAGCTGTGTGGCTCAGTGAGAAGGAAGCTGTGGAAGCCAGGGCTGTGAGTATCTATGGTTTCGGTGGAAGATAAGATACCCAAAATTCGAATGAAAAACAAATGACAAATACAGAGGAAACACAGAGAGACACCGGGGAGGACGATTATAAAACCTCTCTTGAACCCTATTGGCCATTCTTTGTTGTTTTCTTTTGAATAAAATATAAAAAATCTATTCGATCAATAAAATTTTTAATATATATTTATGTGATTCAATTCTACACCTTCGTTCAAAAATTGTGACGGTTTTGATCACGTGTCAATCACGTTATTCTTAATTTTGTATTCATTTGGTTCTAAAAATTTTAATTTGTGTCTATTTAGTCTCATATAATTGGCACGTGATCAGAGACGTTAACGATTTTTTTACAAATGTTTGAAATTAGACCACATAGATACAAATTAGAACTTATAAACCAAATAGATATAAATAAAAGATTGAGGACTATATAGACACTAAATGCATACTTTGGGGATTAAAAGTGCATTTTATCTTTTTTTTTCCTTTGAAAAATATCTTATTGTGTCGTGGCTGGGCTTGAGTTGGGTCTTTGGCCTGGGCTTCGGCTTGGGTGTAGGGTATGTTATTCAGGAGGCTTAGCTCTGAGGTTCGTGCTTGTTTTCCTTTGCTTTACCGAAGGTTCAACTAAGGTTTCAGCTCAAGGTTGAGCTGAGCGGACTAAAGGTTAACTCGCAACACTCACCTCAAGTTACAAAAGAAAAAAGAAAAAAACTTACCTCGAGTTTAACTTGAATTCAGTTCGAACCCTTGAACCCAAGTATTATTCGATCATAATATATATGTTCAACTCAGATTGAACTCAAATAACACTACATAAGTTATAATTTATATTCAATTTATTTTTGTAAAAATTAGTGTCGATTTAAAGTGATATCGAGCAGAATTCGAATTTGCTTTGATTACACAACTTAGACAAATTCAGTAACAGCCTTTGTTGTGCTGGAACCGGCAATGGCAATGGAGGGGGGCATTTAGGGGTGTTGCGGAGGGAAAGAAAAGGAGGCGTGATTGCAAACAATGGAGAACAACATCTCTCCTCGTGAGTCAGTACAATAAAAGCAGGGGCAGAATCGAGAATTTGCCTAAACGAGACAAAATATAACTATAAAATCGATACTAAATTTTTTTTAAAAATGTGACTAAAATACAAGCGTGCATTGGAGTGAAGTCTGCCGCCACTGCAATTACTTAAGCTTTTACATGGAAAAAAATGGATTAGTTGACTGTGATCCAATAACATGAAGATTCATACAGATTTGTTTTTGTTGCAATGGCCCAGAGTCGTTCCAGTCACATACTTTTGGTACTTAGAAGTGCTATGTGAGTTTGGGATTTGTACACTCGCTCACAAATTACAGTCATTGAGTCAATTATAATATCTTTTGCAAGAATTGAATTTAGAACTTTGAAATTCTCTGGACTTGTATGTGTTTTTATAGGTCTTAGTGTAATTGATTTGTCTGAAAATATTCGTACCTATATTTTTTCACCATGACGTGCATTTTGTGTCATTACTTGTCGACCTATTTCAGTTTGTCTAGATGTGATCCAAATAGGTTCAAGCGCATGAAGAGCATATATACTGAAATAAATATAATTACCTTGATATAAGATTTTCTCTTCATCCTTTCTCTATGTTGTTTATGGAATCTGGTTCTTTCTCTATGAAATTCTTGATAATTGATGGTTGTTTTTGAATTCTATCTCTATCACAGAACCGAACATGAGAGTTTTTTTTCATTCAACTTTTCGTAAATAAAATAAAAAAGGATGAAAAAAATATTTCATCCACACAATCTTGACGGGTTCATAAGCATTTTTTTATCACTTATGAATAAATGTGTCAATTCGCGTCATGTCGTATGACATGTATATCGGGTATTTTTATGTTATATCATTATTATTTGTGTTGTGTTTGTGTCATGACTCACGAATGAAAAATGTATATATATTCAATGTATTCTAAGTGTCAAACATTAATCTAAAATATTTATTATGTATATCTAATAATCGTGTCAATTTTAAAATTGTATCGTATTGGGTTGATGTCGACGGTTTTCGGTCGACACCCTTTGACCGTACTTTTGAAGCATTGATTTTTGGGTTTGGCTCCATAGCAAGGATGTTTAAAATAAAAGATAATTACACTCGGGCCACATAAGATTTATCATTTAATCACTCAAATCCTTTAATAATTAAAATATTATACAGAAATTCCCTAAAATTTATATGTGTGTAACACTTAGACCCCTGTTGTCAATATCCGTTAGTATATTCGTTAATAAATTATATTTAGACCTCCTGAAGTTTATAAGAATATAATACTTAAAACTTTCAAGTTTCAAATATTATATTTAGACCAAAAATACTTCAATCAAAGATAAAATATCAGATATTTTAAATTTTATAAACAAAATTAATGTTCTATTATGACATTTATTGAAGTAAAATAGGAAATAAAAATCTATTTTTTCCTTAAAATATCATAATTAGTATACAAATTACTCCAATTAAAGTTAGAATATATTGTGTCCATTATAGTTTGACTCCTTATTTATTTTTTAGTTTTATTCCAATAGATAATATAATTATATACTAATTATAATTTTTTTTTTTAAGTAGATTTTTATTTTTGATTTTATTTGATTTTGATTTTACAACTAAAATTCATGTTCTATTATGAATGACTTAGACACCTTGTTTGATTTTTTAGTTTTAGTATTATGAATGACTTAGACTCCTTGCCTTGTAAAGATTTTATTTTTTTGAGGTTAAGGGTTCAAGTCTCCTCCTTCTCCCCCTCACCCTCCCCCAAAAAAAATATCCAAAAAAAAAGTATAATTGTATATTAATTACGATTTTTTAAGAAAAATTTAATTTTTATTTTTTATTTTATTTCAATAAATGATATAATATAACATAAATTTTTGTTATAAAATTTAAAATATTTGATATTCTGTCTTTAATTAGAGTATTCTTTGTCTAAGTATACATTTTAAATTGGAGGGGTTTAAACATTATACAATTACAAACTTCAAGATGTCTAAATGTAATTTACTAACAGTTATAATAACGGGCATTTGACGGCAGGGGTCTAAATATTACACATGTATAAACTTCAGGAGGTCTGTGTGTAATATTTTAAATGTCAGAAAATCTAAGTAATTAAGTGACAAACTTCAGAGAGTCTGTGTGTAATTCTCCCTTAAAATAATGTTGATAATACAACACCTTGCTTTCATTGGAGTAAGCATTATAAAGAGCACACTGTTTTTTTTTTTTACCAACATATTTTTATAGTATTCAAACATTGCTCACAACCACCCAATGAAAACACAATCTCCTGCATTTTATTTTAATATAAAAAAAAAAAAGTGTCACTCAAAGACATTATATGCTTATTTTAATTTCTGTCCAATTCTGCAAGCCAGTCTCTGATCTCCAATATTTTACTAGCAGCATGATAACTTATAATGGGATGGTGATTCAAAAGATCTGTTTACATCATGTAATATATACCCACTTGACCTTTCCTATGGTTTTTTTTTTTTTTGGTCATACCTTTCCTATGGTTTAATGGGGTTCAAAGTTCAAACCATTTTAGGACCAGGTGGTAATGGCAACCGTGGGACCCCCAAATGTGCTCGGAATAGAAACACCGAGTCACCGACGTTATATATAAAGAGTAATGTTACGTTGATTAAATTTAGAGTCCAAATGATATGATAATTGATTATTTGGAATTTTTATTAGGGCTTAAATGACATCACATCAATCAAAAAAAACTCAAGTCAACTGCTATGTCATTTAGGCTCTAAATTTGATCCTAAAATTTGGTCAGTCTAGTGTTACAGATATATAAAATAACAATGGTACTAGTATTAAATTTGGTGACTTTAATTAAAAGATCTAATATTATATTAATTCATATGTCACAATATATTAAATTTTCAAATTAAATTCACAAAGTAAGTATCAATAACATTGCTCTATATAAAATATTAGTTTAAGCCTATGTCCACGGACAAAGTACAGAGTCAAGATTCATTTATCAAAAGTTAGAGATTATAAAATATTCTCGAAAAACAAAGGGCAAGATTATAATATTGATAGTGTTTCAAACTTCTTCACGCGAGGAAAACTCAAAATAGAGCAAACCCAAATCTTTTACGCACTATGTCGTCGATGTCTTGGAAGTGGTTTTTTACGTCTAGCACTCGTGGAATCAAAATAATAATATTATGGCAATAGAACTCTAACCCCAGTTTAACTTGACACCAAATAGGTTAATATATACATGGAGGAAAAGTTTTCACCAAAGTCCAGTAAGTCTTGCTTTGCCATACATATCCAATGAAAGTGAGTGCCAAACCAGACTTGAACTCTAATTGGGATGCTTTCCAATACAAAGTCTTGTGTCAATAAAATTTTCCACCACCGACTGTGCACAACGTTGTTCAACTTGAATTCAAATATGGTTAGATACAAGTCATAAAAACAAATTTTCAACTCAAGTGAATTTTTGCCGCTGTTTTTGCTAAATACCTTGAATTGTACAACTCAAACACTAATTAAGTCTAAGCAATGTTTGAACGTGAGCACTAGACATAACATCAATGCATTTGGTCCTTTTATTATACATTTGACTTGTATTGTACTTTGACTATCAGAAAATACAGTAGTCATCTCCTCTTTCAAGCCCAAATTATAGACCAAACCTCTCAACCAAATTACTTCTTTAACTATTTTTGATACTGTTATGTAATTTGTCTTTGTAATAGACAAAGCTACTATAGACTATAAGATCACTCTTCAACTTACAATGCAACCAAAAGGAGTAAAAACAAAACATATTAGAGATCTCTTCTTATCTAGATCATTTGTATCATCTGAATAAACATAATCAACAACTATACAATCAATATCATCTCTTCTATCAAAGACAAAGTCAACATCTGTAGTATCTCTCAAATAACAAAGTATCCATTTCACAGCATGTCAATGAACCTTTTCAGAATTAGCCATGTAACGACTGACACATTAATTGCCTGTGAAATACCTAGACAAGTGCAAACTATAGTATACATGATGCTCCCAACTAAACTGGAATAAGGAGTATGAGACATAAATTGTTCCCCATTCACACTATGTAGTGATAAAAATGTTATAAGTCTAAAGTGAGCGACAAGTGGAATACTAATGGGTTTTGAATTATACATACCAAATCGCTCAATAACATTCACAATATATCTCTTTTGATATAAATATAACATACCTGCATTTTTTATCCCTATGAATCTTGTTACTCAAATTTTTCTTCATAACACTCAAATATTTCTTTTCAAATTCTGAACTCAACTATTTCTTTAATCTATCAATCTCTAACATACTGTTATCAGCAATAAGAATATCATTCACATAAAGTAACAAATATATAAAAGAATTATTTGACAACTGCTTGTAACATACACAATTATTATAATTACTCCCAAATTTTTCTTTTTCTTTATCTAAATTTCTTTCAACGGATTGACATTTATTATTATTAGAGGAACTATCATGAAGACCCTTCACAAATAGACCCTCTTCCTAAGCATTCAATCTAGTACTCAACTCCTTAGGATTCAAAGAGAATTTCATATCAACTAAGGAGATAGAGTCTCTCCCATACAATATTAAATTAATAAAATTATCAAACGAAATGAACATAAAATAATAAGGGCTTAATGCACACAATTATCATAATTACTTCAAAATTTTTCTTTTCCTTTTTCTAAATTTCTTTCAACAGATCAACATTTATTATTATTAGAGAAATTATTATAAAGACCCTTCACAAACAGGTAGTCTTCCTAAGCATCATTGTCTTTACCATTCAATTCAGTATGAAACTCCTTAGAATTCAAAGTTATTCAATCTATTAAGCAACTCCTTAGAATTTAAAGAAAATTTCACATCAATTAAGGAGATAAAGTCTCTCCCATATAATATTAAATTAATAAAATTATCACACAAATTGAACATCAAACAATAAGGGCTTAATCTTTATCCTCAATTTTAATATCAATATTTTTCAAGTTAATAATAATTTTGTTAAATTCATCAAGATATTTATTAATGTGTGTATCTTCCTTTGTCATGAGTGTATAAAATCATTGCTTTAGATACAAGCAGTTGACGATAGACTTTTTCATAAACAAACTCTCTAACTTTTTTTAAAGTCCTTCAATTTTATCATTTCGCTGACCTCATGAAGAATTTGCATTATGTGCTTTGTTTTCAATATCAGTGACTTTGGTCTATTCTGTCTCATTGGATAAAAATTCATTAATGACTGTTATCAAACCCTGTTAACGAAACAACATCTTCATCTTGATGATCTGTCACAAATTGAAATTATTTTGACCATCAATTTTTTTTGTCTCAAATTTTGCTATAATTATCTCAAAAATTAAAGCTCTGATATCAATTTATTATGAACAAATGCCACAAATAAATAAAACGAAACAAAAAAAAATGAAACACAGAAATTTACGTGGTTCGACTCAACTCAAATTTACGTTCATGAACGAAACACAACAATAAGAGTGTAGTATCAAAAGTTGGATATTATAAATTATTCTCAAAAAATAAAAGACAAGAGAACATATATTTGTTCTACCTATATTATAATATTAATAGCACTCCAAACTTCTTCACGAGAAGAAAACCTAAGATAGAGCAAACCTAAATCTTCTGCACACGATTTTGTCGACGTTATTATTATTATTATAATTTTTGTTTTGAGCAGTCGTCGAAGTGGCATTTTACGTCTAGTGACTCAAAATAATAATTACTTTGGCAGTAGAACTCTAGCCCCAGTTTAACTTGATGCCAAATAGGATAATATATACTTGAAGGAAAACTCTTCACCAAGGTCCAATAAGTCTTTAGTCTTGCAAGGCAATGACTGTGCACAACATCCAATGGCAATCCAAAGTCTTGTGTTAGTAAAAATTTTCACACCGACTGTGCACAAAGTGGTCCAACAAGAATTCAACTATGATGAGATACCAGTTATAATAATAAAATTATCTCTAATTATGACTCAAATCTTATATCAAATTTTCAATGATAATTTTTTATCTTATTCCAATCCGAAAGACTTCTTCAACAAAACAAGTTCTTACCTCTATCTTCAAAGTTGTTGCCACCGCCGACAACAGCACTGCCTATTTGTGCCTCTATCCTTTGACAATAACGTATTACTTTCTCTCTATATTCTTTTCTTCTCTCATAAACTCTCATTCTCAAAAAATCTCTCTCTCGTCTCTCATATTTAATAAAAAACTTACAAATCTACCCATTCAAAGAGGTTGATATTCTTGTTTTTTTCTTTTTGTTAATATTAGTGAAATTTATAAGAAATAAGTTTTAATATTGAATACAATATTTTGGTAGAAAAAATTTAAAAAAAAATTGAGCTTTGAAACAGTAATAGAATTTTTTAAAAAATTTGAATAAATATTTGAGTTCGTCCATTAAAGTGTTTTATATCAAATTAAAATTTTTTATTCAAATTCAAGTTATGATTAAAAATGCTCTAAGACGTATAATAATATTATACATATAACAATCAACTTTATAGCGAGAAAGTTTAAGTAACTCACCCTCCATATTCTCAACTTTCATTGAATTTCAAGATAAGGAAGCTTCCCTCCATAATTTTCTGCTTATATTGAACTTTAAGATATTAAATGCAAGATGAACAGTTTCCTAGAATGTCACATTTTACCATAGGTGCGCCCCTCATAATTATTCTCTACCTCTCCTCCACCGACAAACTACCATTTCTATAAATTTATTGGAGAAAATTGTATTATCTAATAGTTTTTCATATTTTTTTTTATCTATTTCTTGCGTTCTTAAATATCTGTCGTTTTACAAAAATTTTTTTGTTCCATAATATCTGTCGTTTTATGAAACCAAAGCATAATTAATATTTTTTTTTCTAAATTTATCCTTAACTTTTCAATACATTAAATTAGGTGGAGGGTAAGTGTCTTTCATATTCATTTTTTTTTAATACGTATTGAATAAGGGTATTTTAGTTTTGTGCAATTATTTTTTACTCATATTAGAACTATTTAATAGTTTCTTTAATCTCTGTGCATAAATTTTAAACGACAAATATTTATGAACGGAGAAAGTAATTTGTCAAACGACCAAGATAAAAGAAGGGAAGGATGAGGGAAAAAAACATATTATACATTATGTCAATCGCGGGTCCATGCTGCTAGTATATATTAATTTGTATTTGCGGCCATTTCTTGCCCTCTAAGCACTACACATCTTATACTAATGGAGGTACATGCACCTTCATCGAAGCCATTATATGTTTTTTTAAAAAAAATTATTATTACATTGTGATCAAATGCAGATAGGATCTGTTTGATGTTTTTTAAATAGCATTAGTTTGACTGCAGAGTTTTTCAAGCAGCCCCATGGTAATCTCCATGGACAATCAACCAACCGTTAATAAACCCTCCTTTCAAAGAGAGAGAGAGAGAGAGAGAGAGTTCTATTAGGTTACTTTCAAGTTATACCACGAAAAGTTTCACTCACACACACACACAGAGTTCCATTAGGTTACTTTCATATTATACCACGTAAAGTCCATTACATTGCATACACTGATACACACACTCACACACCGCGGGGGTGGGGGAGAGAGAGAGGAAGTTCTAGTAGGGTTACTTTCGTGCTCTAAATCTATTGCCAAACGCCACGTTGAACTGAAACTTTTCCTTAATGAACGTCGAGGTCATCAATTGTAGGGTGCAGCAAAGTGTAAACTTTGTTGCCAAACACTTTGTTGGGATTGAAATTTTTTGGGACAGATTAAGCTTAATGAGTTACGGACGTTACAGCACAAAGCATCAACCCGAGAGGTGGATAAGTTAGCCAGTAGTCAATCTACAAAATCCCAAATTCGAGTTTTAGTTTTGAAAACATCTCAAAAAAATTATCATGATACATAATTACTTGATATATGTACGGATAAAAGAAGTTTGTATATAAAAGAGTTGTCAGATTTTCTAAAAAATTTGGATACCTCTTACTTAAAAAAGATTAAAATGCATCAACTGAACCGACAAATGTACCAGAATAGAAAGTTGCCGCACCATCCTATCCACATCCCTAACTAAGCATGCTTAGAAATAACCTACACTATCTTCAGCTTAACAACTCATCATCCACTAACTACACAAAGTCCCACAAGTAATCCAAAAAAAACACAGACACATACATAGTTAGGCCTTGTGACATGTAAACCACCAAATGTCAAACGGCTAAATAACGTTGCTTACCTGGCATGCTACATGTTCACACGTGTTCAACTCGGATTGTAGTCAAAGATTTATGGCGCCAAACATAACGTTTATCCTTCAAACGGCAGTTAGGCACAAAAGCTTCAATTTCTCCGCATTACTTCTTTTTATCGGCCACGTCCGGATTGTCCATTCTTATAACCACAAGGTGCTGCACTTCCTCTCTAACATCCATTCTCTCTCTCTCCTCAAATTTTAGCTCAACTCATTGAAAATAATGGGTTTTTGCAAATTTTCCAAGTATAATTCTCTTTTCTCGATCATATGTTTCTTCGTGGCATCAAGCGATAACAATGCTGGGATATTGAATGATCGAACTGCTCTTCTTTCGTTCATGTCTGGGATTGTTGTCGACCCAAAACAATTTCTAGAGAGCTGGAATGCTTCGGGTGTTCATGTCTGCAACTGGAGAGGAGTTGGGTGCAATGTCACAAGAGAGAGAGTTGTAAAGCTTGATCTTAGTGGCAATTCTCTTCAAGGCACTATCTCTCCGGCCATAGCCAATCTTTCTTCCTTATCGATTCTTGACTTGTCGGATAACTTATTTGAAGGTCGCATTCCAGCTGAGCTAGGCTCTCTTTTTCAGCTCACACAGCTCAGTTTATCTTCAAATCTTCTTGAAGGGAGGGTTCCAATTGAGTTAGGCTTTCTTCACCAATTAGAATACATTAATTTGGGAAGCAACCGGCTTTCGGGTGAAATTCCTATGCCACTTTTGTGCAATGGGTCATCTTCTTTGCAGTATATAGACCTTTCCAACAATTCTCTTGGTGGAAAAATCCCCTTGAACAATCAATGTGAGCTTAAAGAGCTAAGGTTTCTTCTCCTTTGGTCAAATAATTTTGTGGGTCAAGTTCCTCAAGCACTTTCAAACTCTTCAAAACTTGAATGGCTTGACTTGGAATCAAACTTACTAAGTGGAGAGTTGCCTTCAGAGATTGTAAATAACATGCCATTATTACAATACCTCTATTTGTCCTATAATCAATTTTCAAGCCACAAAGGTAACACTGACCTCAAACCTTTTTTCGCTTCTTTGGTTAATTCTTCTAATTTGCAAGAACTTGAGCTGGCGGGAAACAGTCTTGGTGGAGAGATTCCTTCTATTATTGGTGATCTCTCCCCTAGTCTTGTACAGCTTCATCTTGATGAGAATCTTATCTATGGCTCCATTCCTCCTCACATCTCAAATCTTGTCAACCTCACCCTTTTGAATTTGTCCTGTAATCTTGTGAATGGATCGATACCGACTCAATTATGTCGAATGGGAAAGCTAGAGAGGCTATATTT
The DNA here is from genome assembly GCA_963454935.2 of Ilex paraguariensis. NCBI lineage: Eukaryota > Viridiplantae > Streptophyta > Magnoliopsida > Aquifoliales > Aquifoliaceae > Ilex > Ilex paraguariensis. The sequence continues at coordinate 1,112,049 of CAUOFW020005169.1, read as the reverse complement.
GTCAAACAACTCGCTCTCCGGTGAGATTCCATCGGAATTTGGCAATGTTCCCCATTTAGGCCTTCTTGATTTGTCTAAAAACAAGCTCTCCGGTACAATCCCGGATTCTTTTGCTAATCTCTGTCAACTAAGAAGACTTTTGCTGTACGAAAACATGCTCTCAGGAACCATACCACCAAGTCTAGGAAAATGCATTAACTTAGAGATTCTTGATCTTTCTCACAATAGAATTTCTGGGATAATTCCCAGTGAAGTGGCCAGATTGAATAGTTTGAAGTTGTACTTGAACTTGTCTAACAACCACTTACATGGGCCTATTCCATTGGAGCTGAGTAAAATGGACATGGTGCTAGCTATTGATCTATCATCTAACAACTTATCTAGCACTATACCTTCACAGCTCGGAAGCTGCATTGCTCTAGAGTATCTCAATCTATCCAATAATGTTTTAGAAGGCCCTCTTGCGGGATCGATAGGGCAGTTGCCTTACCTTAAAGAGCTTGATGTGTCCTTTAATCAGTTGGTTGGTGAGATACCACAATCAGTTCAGGAATCTTCAACTCTAAAGCTACTCAACTTCTCTTTCAACAACTTCACCGGGAACGTTTCGAATACGGGGGCCTTTTCATCGCTGTCCATAGATTCTTTCCTGGGCATTCCTGGGCTTTGTGGTTCCATTCAAGGCATGCCAAACTGCAAGAAAAAACGATCCCCCCGCTCTATAATCTTGCCAGTCCTCCTTTCATTGATTCTAATTCCTATATTATGCATCTTGGGATATCCAAGGATCAAATTCAGGAGGCAATTGAAAATATTAGATGGTGGGGATGTTGAAGATGAAGAAAAGGGAAGGAAAGAGCACAAGTACCCAAAGATCTCTCATCGACAACTCACTGAAGCCACCGGTGGATTTAGCAGTTCAAGCCTAATTGGATCAGGTCGATTTGGCCATGTTTACAAAGGAGCTCTACGAGACAACACCAAGATTGCTGTGAAGGTACTGGATTCGACAACTGCTGGAGACATTTCGGGGAGCTTTAAAAGGGAATGCCAAGTGCTGAAAAGGACTAGGCATAGAAATTTGATAAGGATCATAACAGTTTGTAGTAAGCCTGACTTTAAGGCTCTTGTTCTTCCACTGATGCCAAATGGAAGCCTCGAGATTCATCTGTACCCGAGCCACGGATTGAGCAATGGATTGGACTTGATTCAGTTGGTGAGCATATGCAGCGATGTCGCAGAAGGGACGGCCTATCTGCATCATCACTCTCCTGTTAAAGTTGTGCACTGTGATCTTAAACCGAGCAATATTCTCCTTGATGATGACATGACTGCTCTGGTCACTGACTTTGGTATTTCAAGGTTGATAAAAGGCGGTGATGAGAGTATTTCTGTTCATGATTCACCTTCATTCTGCTCTACAGATGGCTTGCTTTGTGGGTCAATTGGTTACATTGCTCCTGGTAAGTAATTTCAAATATTTTTTTGATAGTACAAAATAAAGTTGAAGAATATAAATTTGTACCTATGATTGGTAAGAAGCAAATGAGTTATCCCTTGATTATTAGAACACATATTTCGGTTCAATACTACTCTTCTCATTCTTTTCTTATGCTTGGCCTATGTAAATGCAGAATACGGAATGGGAAAACGAGCTTCAACACAAGGAGATGTTTACAGTTTTGGGGTTCTTCTGTTAGAAATCGTGACACGAAAACGTCCCACAGATATCCTTTTCAGCGAAGGTTCAAGCTTACACCAATGGGTTAAAAGTCACTACCCATACAAGCTCGAAACAATCGTGGAAGACGCCATTCTAAGGTATGCGCCCCATAGCCCTTTCGCATATGACAAGAAGATATGGAGCCGTGTGATCGTGGAGTTGATTGAACTCGGCCTAATGTGCACACAGTGCTCTCCCTCAACTAGACCAACCATGCTGGATGTAGCGCAGGAGATTGGCCGATTGAAGCAATACCTGTCTAGACCTTCAACTCTAAAAGAAGCTTCAACTAAAGTCACAACTTTTTGAACATGATTTGTGTGGTGTTGGCAATGATAGAAACTTTGCAAATGTATGATGGGGAACAGTTCTGTATTCAATTGTTTCATTGATTCTGCCAAAGCTATTCAGTTGGCTACATGGATTTTCAATTCATTGTTGCAATTCTGTTCAGTCCACAGTTTCGGTCAACTTGCAAACGTATGTTTACGTTTCAAAAATAGTTCTAAAACTAAGAAAAAAAAAAATAAAAACATTTGATTGTGAAAACGTTGTTCAAGACTTGTTGAAACATCCCAAAACATTCCGAAAGATTCCAAAACATATGAAGTTCGATATGTAAGCACAACTTCATTTCTGTTTCTACTAAAACTGAAATATTTCTACAAAAGTACAACTACTGAATGATACTGATCATCTTATTTTGAAGCCAATTTAAGAGACATTAAGTTCTAATGTTTCTTGAGAATGCACCGAGACTAAATATAGTATTTGGTCATAATGAGATAGAAAATATCATCAGGATCATGTAGTAAACCTAACACATACCTTTTGGTTTATAAAAGGCTTATTAGGATGACATTATCTTAATTAATTAGCATTGAGCTAGTTTTAAGTGACAAATCGTGCTCTGCATAGTCGAAATGCACTTACAAGTTTCTTTCACCCTACCATTTTAGGTTGAATATATTAATATAAGTAGCTAGTGGATTTTTTATTTTATTTTATTTTATTTATAATGTTAAGTACATAGTAGCTAGTGGAGGGTTGGGATTACCCACCTCACTTGAGAATAAAAGCTAAAATGTTCTTAAAACTTTTCATCATTGTAAACCAGGATTTTTGGCTTTAAAAAACTGATTAATCCCCCAAATAATAGCCAAGGGCTTTCTAGAATCGGGTCTGTATCTCCATCGCCCTGTAGAGATGATAGTTCCATGATTTAAGTCGTGTATCTCCATCGCCCTGTAGAGATTAATGACTGGAAAATGAGCCACAGATATTAATCCCGACTATGATGCTTGTCACTTTGTAGTTGGACATAAGCAAAGTATTGCAAATCACACCTACATTTGCCTTTATACTGTTGGGAAAATAGGCTTTCCCACAAGTGTAAATCAATGGAAGCAATATAAATAAAATAACAGAAAATAAATAAGCACACAAGATTTACGTGGTTCCCTCAAATAACTTGAGGTACATCCACGACGACCGGTAGGTCAGTTTCTTCCACTATCACCAAATCAGATTACAAAGTGGCCAAAAGGCATAAGCCTTACAAACACACCAAGGTGTAAATCACAAGAGGAAAATACCTCACAAAATAAGTGAACCAAATCTCCAAGAACAAACCGCAAGAAACCCAAATATCAAGTGAAGAAATATTACCCACTTGAAGAACAAATTTACAGATTTTTCTGTCACCAAAAAAGGAGAAGAAGAAGGCTGAATTTTTGTTGAACCAAAGACTGCCGAAAAATATATCTTCTTGCCAAACCAACAGAGAAAAGATGAACCAAAGAAAAGGACAAAACTTATAGTCTTTTGGTGGCTGCCAAATTCCTTTTAACTTGAAGACTCCAAACCAAGTCTTGGATAAGAGTCCTACATGGGTAGGCCACCAAAAAATTAGCAAATTGATGAGTCCCACAAAGGAGGGAAACCCAACAATTCTCCCCCTCCCGACTTATGTGGAGGATTCGTCATATATCCCAGTTAATAATGAGAATCTGTTGAATGTAAAAGTGGCACAGCTATGTGGTATAACTTCATCTTAATAAATTCAAATTTCTTTAGAAATCTAATCACCCTTCCATGGAAAATCTCACCAGTGTTCAAACCCTTTGTACCTGAGACAATCAGTATGGGGCACCAGGTAGACTTTTCTCACAGCAGAGTGACTGGGAGAATTGCTAAAATTATCAGGTCCAAATGAAATCAAGAAACTCCTGAGATTTTGCTTATGGAACTTTGTTGATTGAGCATAGCAATATGATGACAATCACATTGGATTGATATCCTACCAAAGGAACTCTTTGAACTATCACCCCAAGGCTTCCAACTTCCAATCTGTAAAAATTTCCAATTTTCTCAGAAAATTAAATACAATAGATTCATTTATGGTATCTTTGATTGACTGTCTAATACATATAGAAACTGTTCATGTTTGTGTAAACCTTTTGTCTTTTAAGAGCTAAGTAAGCCCTATGAAATGTCAGATTGATAACTTTTAAAATTCTTGGTTTAACAACCTTTTTGGATTGCTATTTGTAGGCAATACATACAAAATCACTTGCGGTTAAAGTGAGGCAGTGGTCTGGCCACTCAAAGTTCAGTGATGTTAAAACAAAAAGGGTTTGAAATGGCATGCATTTTGAAAATAGCCACTAGATTTCATGCATCTTTAAGGGTAAGAGGAAGCTACTCACTTATTCCAGTACACAATAGCATAAAATAAAGGTGCATTAACCACCTCCCCCACCCCCAACACCCACCCACTCACGCCGCGAAAAAGAGAAGTCCACATTGTGGTGAAACTGTTCTGCTTACACTGAAAGCAGAGGTCATCCCTTCCACCATTCCTTATAGAATGGCAGGATGGCTACAACAGTCTACAAGCTGCATTCCTAAAGAGGTAGGAAGATATTAATCAAACACTTAAAGGGCTTCTAATGCCACTGAATTTACAGATGAACACTTCTTTGCACCTTATATGACAACTGGAATCTGGGAATTGTGGAATAAAGCAGGTGTAGGGATGGCTTAATCAAGATTAGCAGGGACAGCCTAATATGATCCCTACAGGATCATGAGGATCCGGTTACGATCTGTACCTCCACTTTTCATCCAATAAAATCATGACATGTGTAAAGTTTTTTATTCTATTATTTAATATTATTTTATCATTTTTACAATCAATGGTTACAATAATCAAACTAAAATCCATGGTTCTAGAACAATTTTGATATAGTACCCATATTTTTGCTGTGGGTATCTTAGACTTATCCCAGGTTATCATAACAACCTAAAAATCAACAGTGACAACTGGATTCCTGTCACTAGATCCAACAACAATGTCAAGTCCTAAAGATATGTATCAACTAAAACTAAAAGGTTTCTCAAGTTGTGACAATTTCCCATATTCTAAATGGTTTCTCAAGTTGTGACAATTTCCCATATTTTAAGGCTATTGGAAAAGCCTTCTTTGTCTGCAGTCAGAGTGGTTTTGGTAGGGGTATGATCCTTCTGAGTTTGGGTTATTCTCAGGAGTGAACAAGTGAAGTGATCATGCGGGCAATGGCTTCTTTGCACCACCACCCTGCAGTTGACGTCCTAAAGTTGGATTCAATGCCTAGCAATTCCTCCCTAGTATGACATGACAACCTTGGATACAGCCTTTGTGGGAGCAGTTATAACTATTCTGTCAGCAAATCTAATGCAGGAGAAGAAAGACAGCAGATGTTCTGTTTTCCCTTTTACTTTTCAAATTAAGATGTGTTCTGACACATAGGTTTCTAACTATGGAAATAATCCATTTTTTGATATATCTACATAGATCAAGTGCAATTACAGAGGGCAGTTGATGCACTATGGGTGGCAAAAATTTTGGTATTTTTTTTGAACGTGGTCAATGCCGTTCAATTAAGAAAATTTAGGAGATTTTATTGTATTTCCTCATTTAATTAAGAATTTATTTTAGTTTTATTTTTTGGTTTAATTAGGATTTTATTTTATTTGCTTCCATAATTTAATTAGGATTCTAGTTTCCTAGTTTGTTTAGGATTACTGCTATTATATAAACTAAGCTTAGGGCAAAATAGCTTTTGGGTGAATTAACAATATCTTTTTCTTCCCAATCTAGTATTCTTAGGAATCAACAGATCAATTGAAGTCTTTAGAACTAGTATTCGGTGAATCAATAAGCTTAGAGTAGGATTCTAAACCAGTATTTGTATGCAAATCAATGGTATAGTTTCATTATCCACTTTTGTTCCTTATATCTTTGTTTCTACCCACTTTCATGCATCAGCAGTATTTAAAGTTTCAGCACTTTAGTCAATGCATCCAAAAGGGTGGCTAAGCCTAAAACGGGCAAAGAGTAATCAGGGATTGTTCAGTTTGGTTCACTGGTGCAGTAACACTGACACAGCTTATGATCCATCAACTCCCGAGACATTGATGGTACCCAACTGGGTGACATAATCTCTTTGATCCGGCATTAATGCAGCATTCTTGTGCTGCTAAACTTACAAACAAATGAAGATAAACTATAAGGTCTCATGCCCCGGATTCTCATACAAGTAGATATAACTGGAAGCACAGTTATAAGTGTGCGCGAAAGGTGGATGAGAAACACAATGTGACTGCATATCACAATCTGCATATGTGTGCGAGTATATCACAAATATAAGCACAATCACCCCTCAAATAAAGAATGAAAATTCTGTTATCATCACAGTGTCAAGTTTGAGACAGGCAAAAATAAACAAAAGATTTCTGAAAGCACAAGTCACGCAATCTTTTGTTTTTTTTTTTAAATAAAAAAAACCTATCATGTAATGTTAATGTACAATATCCAATCTATACATATACACATTCCGCTAAAGAGATACAAAATCAACTCACTATCCACACCATTTCTTTATGTTAATCTTCAAAGACAACTAATCCCCTTCTTACACAATCATTTACAAAGCAAAAACTTCAGTAGCTTGGATAAATAACAGCATATCCAGGACCAGTGGCATATGGAAATGAAAATTTGCTGTCTCAGTTGGAAAAGTTTTGATAGCTGGATCAGAGCCAAAAGTGAAGCATTGCCTGTCCATCGCCATCAACAGTTGTCATGTAATTGTCTAATTGATATGGAGCAGAAATGGGAAAATCTTAAACACTTTGATTAGTCTTATTGGATTTATAAATCCATTTCTATGCTTTATAGATAACAGAGAGAGAGAGAGATGAAAACTGGAAAGGATTACCTCCTTGAGATTAACTAGATGTAACTCATCCGTTGGAGAGGACTTCTTAGTCTTCCAACTTCTAATCTCAGACTGTATTGAATTGAGTTGCTCTCGTATCTCATTCAACAACTTCATTTCTTCCTCCTTTCTATTAATAGTTTCATGTCGTATAGCTTCGCTCTCAAGCTCAATTATCTCAGATGTGCTATTAAGCTGTTGTATTTGGGCTTGAGATTGGGAAACACCAATTGTATGGCCAACAACAGCCAAACGGCAGTCAACAGCAACACCATCACTGGGTCTACCTATACAATCATCCCGGTGCAAGGACAGCAGCATTTTCTTTACCCAGTCAGTTTCATCTTTAACACAAGATTTACTAGCCTCCTGTGTAACAATGTCAGGCTTTTCAATCCTCTTATCACCTTCCAAAACTTCCTCACACCATTCTTTTGTCTGGCATCCGCATCCTCTATGATTCTCATGGATTTGTGGAACTTCGAAGACATCATGGATACTCGAGGAACAAGCAGAATCTGAATTTGTTTCTTTTACATAATGAGCATGTTTAGCCTGATCCAACTCGCTTCTTATAACTTCTTTCGTTGCATCATATGCCATTCCAATGCTCACTTGTGAACATATTGAAGAAGATCTCGAGCCATTCTCAGAATTCGCATAGTTAACTCCTGCTATCTCTTTCACTCTTTCATCTAAATTTCTGATCTGTTCCCAGTACGAATTGATGTCTCCAACAGCAGAATTCTCAGGCTTCTTCTCTAAATCCAAAGTCTGACCATTTATTTCTTGTCCCGTCTGTTCTTCCGCTTTCTTTTCAACAAAATCTGTCTCTGGACTAATAGATCTTTCTCTTTCAATCACACTCTTCTTTTGATATGAGTATTTAAGAGGAATTGTGGGCGCAGAACTTCTCCTGGAAATGTTTTGAACACTCATTTCCCCAGCTAAATTTTCATTTCTTTGCAGCAGATTCTCAGGAAATTTTATCTCGCCAACTCCTGGATCACTGCAACCCATGCTCAAAAGTTTGTACCGATAAGCCTGAACTTGGTAATCTAGAGCAGCAATCTCCATTTCTTTCTGATAGATAAGGTCTTCGAAAATTGTCAACGATTCCTCTGCGTGACACATCTTTTCCTCGGCCAATCTCTTATACTGCTCTGCCTCCAACTTAACAGCAGCCTTTTCTCCTTGTAGACGGAATATCATGGACAGAGTTTCACTAGCTGCAGTGGCTGAAGCTTCTCTTTCCACATCCAATTCGTTGTAAAGTTTTTGCAAAAGATGTTGTTGAGCACAAAGGGCTTCTTTTAGAGCTCCTATATCAGCTTGGGACATCCCCATGCTGCTTTCAGCCATAGTACATTTGATTCGAAGTTCAACCAACCAGACTCAGTCCTAATAAAAAGAAGTGACGTTTTAGTGTAAATACAAAGGAGCACAAAATAAGTATTGTTATACTCAGTTAAGTTTCTGAAAATTTAAAGAATTCAACTGAAAATTTGCCATTATCCACATCATTCTTGAGGAAATTTCAAAATTACGAAATTAAGAGATACTCTCTCTGTCTCTCTCTCTCTCTCTCTCAATATCTCCAAATTCAGGGAGCATTCCACAATTCAATTTCAGCAAAATTTGAGATCACCCAGCAATTTTTATATCAATTAAAAAAGAAAAAAAAAAGGAAAACCCCACGAAAAACCACAACTGTGGATAATCATTCCACTTTGACATTGAAAAAACCTTAAAACCTCCAATAGGTGCAATAGCTAATGAACAGATTAACTTTCATATTGAAGAAAGCTGAATGTAAGCTCTGCACACACACACAGAGACACACAGAAAGCCAAAAGGGTTGGGGGACAAGAGCATATAAGAAAATTGGATTTACCTGATTGAGCGCAGGGAAGATCTGGTTTGATCCAGAGTGGAAACCCTGTTTGAGAACAATCTAGAGTAATGATAGTGAATTACCTCCTCAACAGACTAACTTTGGATACAAGTATCACCTCCTTCTCTCTTCAAGCAAACCATAATATACGCTTCAGGAACCAAACAACACAGTCAAGCAAAGCTTACACTAAAACCCCCCAAAAAACCGCAACCCAGAGAAGTCAAAAGAAACCTAAGTCGAAAATTTCAAAATTCTGTGACAGAAAGTGAAAGTAGGAGAGAGATAATTAGCTGGCTTTTATCGGATCAAGGAAGAGATTACTTGAGATACACATAAATTGACCTGAACGCTTGATTGTTGGACCAAAAAAAAAAAAAAAAGACCTACTATAATTAAGGGACCATTAAGTAGTAGGAATAATAATTTGCTTCTCTGATTTATTTTTAATTTTATTTTTAATCACAACAGTAGAGGACAAGAGAAAGTTGAAATTTGTTCATTTGATTTTGAAGTCTAACTGCGATTTTAAACTCTAATAGCGATTTAACAATGCATTTTTTCTCAAATTCTTGTAAATCACTTATTAATAATTTAAATAGGATCCAAAAACTCTCTCATTAATACAAGATTAATTCATGGGAGAACGTTATAAAAAAAGCATATTTTAATGGATTTAGATCATTGATCTCGTGGTAATTCGGAGCTATTAAGCAGTGAGAACGGGTCAATCCCATTAACATGGCTAAACTTAAAGAATAGTATTTATTACATTTTATCCAGAAATAATGCAAAAGAATAAAGACGCTATTATTGTATCTAATATATAAAAAAAAGTATATCATTGGACAGACAAATATAATTAATTTTCTTTTAGGTTTTGTATTAATTAATAATCATCATTACGCGTGGAGGATGATCTCCTGAACGCGTATTCAATAATGACAGTCCTTTAAAGTTTTCAAAAAGTCGTTATGGGCTTGTCTAACGGCTATGATAAGCTGTGGGGCAGTGGCCCACTGTGGGGCCCGCTTTCTGCCGACCACAGCACTTGAGTGCCCCCGTGTAACACTATGGGGGGAGTGGGAGAGAGAGATTGTTTATGAACTACGCAGAGGGATATTTATTTTTTGGTATTTGACTTAGAGTTCGTAGATTATGTAATTATTAGTTATTCTTTGTGTTCCAAGGTATATAGAGTAATAAAAAATAAAAAATATATTTATATTTATATTTAAAATCAAATAACAAATATTAATGAGAGATAAATAAATTTAAACATTATTGAGAATGAGAGGTGATTACGGCAATAGTGGTGGTAGGAAACGGTGATAGTTGTGGTGGGTGACAATGATCGTGGTGTCGGTGGAGGTGGTGACGACGGCGACGACGGTGGTGGTGGTGATGACAGTGGTGGTAGCAGCGATGACAGTAGTGGCGGTGGCGACAGCGATGGTGGTGACGACGGTGGCAGTCGTGGTAGTGGTGGGACAGTTTCAAACCCTATTTTTTTTTAGTAGTGTTATGTATCCCAAATTTGTAACCCAAATTTGTATCCCAAATCAAGGAGGATCAGTGGATTTCATCAACTTTTTTTAATAGGACTCACTGATCTAATGATCCTCCTTGACTTGGAGTGCAAATTTGGGTTATAAATTTAGAATACATATCATTACTTATTTTTTTGAAGTACTTATGAAAAATAATTTGTATAAGTACTTTTAAAAAGTCACTCCAAATACACCCTTAGAGAATTTTTTTTCTATTAAATTGGGAGTTTTAATATTTATCGGTAAATTAACTTTAAAATAAAATTTTAAAAAAATCTCAACCGCGAATAGCAAAAGTCATTTTGTTTATTTTTTAAAATTTGAATTGTATTATAATTTATTATATAGATGTACAATTAAATTTGTGTTTGATGGTGCTTGAAAATACTACGTCCAAGTGCAGAACGAAGACTGTGTGAGATCCAGTGGAGACTTTGTGAATATTGTGTCAATGCAAAAGTAAGTGTTGACATTGGATTAGAGAATAAAATATAAGTGTTTCATCTTAGTCAAAAGACTAGGGTTACATCCATTGCAATTGAGACTTTTGCTCATTGGGGTTTATATTACTTGAAGTAGAAGATAATGGTTACTGTAAGTTATTTTTCTAAGAGTCTTTTCTTACACAGTATATTGCAAATAAGACTCTAGACCCTTTCTTCTGTGATTTTGTCTTCTATTTGTACATGTGACTATCTAGGATTTTTTGCGATTCTTCCTTCTCTTGATAGATTTTGTGGTCCCCTCTTCATTTATCATGTTGTAAGGTCTGTCACTCAGACGTACGTTGTGTCCACGATGCTCAAAATGGAAAGTTTACCAATATTCCCTTTACAAGGGAGTATTTATTTGTTAGAGTCACCAGAATTTTGTCTCCCTGTCCCCTGAACACATGGCGTGACTGGAGTTGCTTGAGATTTTTTTCGTATCGAGCTTTGAGTTCTCGAGTTGGTCCACCCGCTGTACTTGAGATGACCGAGCCGGTATATACTAAGCTAAATGTCACTGGGCTTCCTTTTTTGAGTTGTGGCCCACTTCTTTGACAAAGCGGGCGCTGAAGGTGAGCTACTTGGGCTTGGGCTTTGAATGGACGAGCCAAACCGAAAATCCACCATTATCAGTGTCCATCTGTGTATTGGATGAATTTAAAAGATTCATCCATTTACCATTCGAACTTGCAATAACTAAACTTAGACTTGTTAATATTACGACTATTTTGTGTTGGATTCACAAGGTATATATGTAGAAAAGCAATGCTATTGTGATATAAATTATTAACTTAATTTGTTAATCTAATTCACTATATAGTTTTTGGATAAATTGTGGGCTGCATTAAATATTGAAACTTTATATTAATCCAATAGCTCTACAAAAATCATATTATTATGTCAATAAATTAGATTAAATTTTTAAATTTTTTTTTATCAAAATTAAAATTTTAAGTTCAAATAACATTAATCATATGTAAAATTGATATTTCTAATAGATTATGTTTTCCACACCTGGCATGATCCCATGACCTAAAGCGGAGCGCCGAACAAAGCATGGCCCAGGTAGAGTAAAGCAGCCACGAATTCAAGAATTTTGTTAGAAGGGTCTTCATGAAAGCAGAAAAGTCTTTGGGGGATGAATCCGTTATTATTGTGATGTTTATTCTGCAGAAGATTTTCTTTTTTTTTTTTATTTATTTTTCAAACCCTATGGTTTGGAGGGGGTGTCGCCACCCTCCACCACCACTTGCAGGATTTGTGAGTCTGCTGAGTTGCTGACTAATTCTCTCTACCCACTTATTTACCACGACGGTGAACTCCGTGCAAAGTATATTTTTTTTTTAGTGTGGATGTACTGAATTTTATTTTATTTTATTATTGTACTATACCTCTAAATTTTATTATTTTAATTGGTATTTTTATAATTTGTATGGTTATTTTACATCAAAATTTTTTTTACCACTTTTATGAATGTTTTTATCACTTTTATGGTAAAAATAATTACTACAAAAAATATTTAAATTTAAAATATTCATAAAAATGATAAATAATGATACCGTACTAAATTTTTTTGTGCTACCTTAGACTTGTCCGTGGTTGAAATGTAAGTGAATGATTAAAATATTTATCGTGAATAAATTATAAGTGGTAGTTAAAAATATTTATTGTAATTAAAAAATAAATAAAAATAAAAATATTTATTATGATTTAAACAATTTGAATTCTTTATAATTTTTTTAAATCAGGAGTTTTCTTTTTTTAATACAGATATAGATTGCTGAACTTGTGAATCCACTTGAAATGCGGAAAACGACGTGGCAACCTTATTTTTTTGACATTACAGAAAGAAAATCAGGTTGTTTTCACTTTTCACACACATCATATGATGACAGAAACCTTTAACCAAACACAAGGCAATACAGTAGTTAATAGAAATTCAGAGGTCAGACCAAGTCAATTTTTTTTGGATAAATTACACCGTGAACCCTTAAATTTTGTCATTTATTCAGGAGAATCTCGTCAGGTATAAATTAGTTCATCAAGGGCATGTTTGTTTGAAGGATAATGGTGGTATAAGGATATAAGATTAGGAAAAATAGTACGTGGAGTCCAGTAATACTTTGAGGTTTATACGCGTGTAACTCATAGATTCTTGTCATTATTACACATTAGAAGAACCATCATAATTGCATTCTGTCAACATAATATGAATAAACAATAGGTTTAATCGTAAATTATATTCTGAAAGATCATTTGAATCTCAATTTGTACTTTCAAAATATCGAAAATTTTAATTTATACCCTCAAATATAGAAATATAATAAAAGAGGACCCTATTTGTATACCATATAGAAATATGTATTAATGTGCACTTAAAGCTAACAACCCGAAAACAAAATAGATAAATTATATCTAGATCCTTTTATACTTGTCATTTAATCATCTAGATCCCTCACATTTAAAATATTACACCTACATCCCTTGAGAATCCAAATATGACTAAAAATTTTCCTCCAATTGGGCATCCAAATAATTATGTTCAAGTGATGTATTGCATTAAATATATAAATCATTATATAAATACATTTATTATATTAGTCACTTAAATAGTAAGCTTGATTATGAACTTTAGAGTATAACGGGCTCACAAAATAAAGGATAGTATGAAAATTATAATTTTTTATTATGATGAAATCATGTTTTTTAACGGTTATATTAACAGATTTCAACGACAAGGGACTATGTGTTACACGTGCACAAACATTAGGAGGTGTAAGAGTAATATTTTAAATATGAAGGAATTTAAATGATTAAGTGACAAATTTGAGGGGGTCTAGGTATAACTTACAGTTGTTAGCTTCAGGTGTGAATTGATACAAATTTATATCTTTGAAGATGTAAATTAAGATTCAAACAATTTTTTAGGGTATAATGTATAATTAACCCTAAATAATATCCAAACTATTCTGGCGTGCATCCCAATTCAGCTCTCAAAGAGATTGAAATTAGTTGGTTGGGACATTCTCGACCTTTGAACTAAAAAAAAAAAAAAAGTGGGGGTTGAAATTTTCTCATTTGCATTCATTTTTCTAGGAATACCACAAATACTTCAATGGAAAATGGCTTCGCCAGTTCTAAAGCTTTTTTTTTTTTTAGGGAATTGTGAAGCTTCGTTGAATTAAAATAAATGAATCATTCACAAATACTTGCGCATTTTCATAAAAAATATTTTTTCAAAAATAACTAAACCTACATAGTAATTCCAAAAAAAAAAATTAAATTTGATAATAAATCTAACTACCCAAATCATAAAATCTCAAAAATAGCAACCCCAATTAAAAAACCAATTCATCCATGTAAAATCGTCATTCTTTTTTAATTGAGTTAAAGCCCATTCATCTGGAAAAATCAAAACCTCTGACTCTGTACTGCAACATATATACTGAAGGGGCTGACCCCAATTATGACACGTGTTATAGTATTAAATGAGCTCACGTGAGGTTAACAAGACTAGTCATGAGTTGAAGAATCCTTGATTAAGTCTTTTAACCAAGTCGAGCTAACAGGAGGTTCGATAGACAAAGAAGAAGTTCGATTCTCTTTATTACCGAGCTCACCAATTTGTATAGAAAGAGCTCGGCTTGTATCACACCGAGTTTATTAAAGTGTCCCGGAAGGAGATTGAATAGAATGGCTTGTACCAAACCATTTCCCTAAAACTGTTCGACAAATATCAAATGTGCTCGGCGTTTAATATGTTCGAGCTGTTCAAAATGATAGATGAAAAGATAAAGATTCGCCTATAACTTAGGCAATTGGATAAACCAATCAACAAAATTATAAATATCAGAAAGACTTGTTGGAGAAATATCAGCAACTTTCCAAACTGAATAGCTGAATTGAAGGAAGGTGTGCCACTTTGAATCAAAAATTACGGAAACCCTAAGGGGATGACCATCTATAAAAAACAGAAGAAGTCAAGGTGAAAGATACGTTGAACTCTCCTGGTCTTCTTGCAATTATCTCAGTTCCATTACTGACTATCGAAGTATCGAAGTGCCTTCGATCGAAGCACTTCAATCTTTGGCAGTTTGTTTGTTTAGTAGGAAACAAAAACTAGGAGATCAAGTTCAGAAATATTCATTACCAGAAATATCAAATTCAAATATTTAGTGAGAGGTATCATCAATTTTCACCTCTTACATTTTGGCGTTATCTGTGGAAAAAATTTTAATCATTCGCAACGAAAAGCTATGATGTCAAGACTGAAAAGTGTCATTGGATCACCTAGAGGCGGTTTTGCCTTGGGAAACTCTGATCCCCTATCCCTTCCATCTGACAGCAACATCAGGTTGCATGCCAACAGAAGCCCATCAAGGCCTCACGAAGACGATGATGTGTCTTCAGCCAGTTTCAAACCATCCAGAGACCAAAATTAGCAGATCGTAGGTCATGGAGGAATCCCTCCGTGCCGAGGGGGAGAACCATTCTTTGGCAAAATTGGTCCAATCCCTATAGGACAGGCTTGATGCGTATGAAAAATTATTTAAGAAATCCTACGCTAGGGGAAAATATCTGATAAAGGAGAATGAAGGGTTGAAAGCCCGGCTGAAAGAGTTGACCAAAAAGGAGAAACGTGAGAGGAACAGCCGGCGAGAAAGTCTCGAAAAGAATCCAGGTAGAATCAAGAGCGCCAAGGACAACAAGTATCAACAAAAGAAACCTAGGGTCCAGGAGGAGGATGCCTGGAAACAGTACATCACCGAGGAACTCAATAACCGACTTAGACGACCAGAACAAAGGTCGGCTAAAGACTTAGCTAGAAGAGCGACAGGAGAATACAGAGACGGCTAGGAGTCGTTACCTTTCACCAGATGGATCGAAAGCGGGCGAATCCCGGGCAAGTTCATCGTCCCAAATTTTGAGCTTTACGATAGAAAGATCGATCCGACTTCCCATATCAGGTATTATAGACAATTGATGACCATTCACCGAAGAAACGAACCCTTGTTTTGCACCATTTTTCCTAGCAGTCTCGGAGAGTCGGCCAGGAAGTGGTTCGACAGTTTGTCGAAGGGCTCGATTGACGGATGGTCACAATTGACCGAGCAGTTTATGGCTCGATTCATCACAAGTAGTAACCAGCCTAAGCACATCGGGGCCTTGCTGACTCTAAAGAAGAAAAATAATGAAATTTTGCAAGAATATACGCATCATTATTGGGAGACAATGAATGAGGTAGAGGGATGCAATCCCAAAATTATAGTCGCATCTTTCAAAATTGGGTTGCCAAAAGAGAACCCTCTGTATCAATCACTCACCAGAAGGCCTACCACGGATCTTGAGGAATTGATGGCGAGAATAGAGAAGTATGTCAAAGTCGACGATGACCTATCTAGGGATGTTGTCAAAGAGCATCAAGGTAGAAGGCAATTCGGTCGTGACAAGCAAACTGAGCCAAGTAGAGAAGGTGGGAGAAAGAATGAGAAGGAATGTTACCCCCAAAAGTTCCTTTTCTTGGGGTAAACACGTTGTTCAAGGAACCCATGTACAAAATTTTGAATCATGTCAAAGCAAAGCCATTTTTTAGATGACCCAATAAATTAACAGGGGATCCTTAAAAAAGGAACCTAAACTACAGATGTTCATATCATTGGGATGTGGGTTATATGACCGAGAATTGTCGATCTCTGAAGC
Source organism: Ilex paraguariensis (assembly GCA_963454935.2). NCBI lineage: Eukaryota > Viridiplantae > Streptophyta > Magnoliopsida > Aquifoliales > Aquifoliaceae > Ilex > Ilex paraguariensis. The sequence goes on along the minus strand of CAUOFW020005169.1, from coordinate 1,095,433 downwards.
AACACTTAGAAGAGGTGGTCCAGGCTGGTCATTTCACTGAGTTCATCGAAGGTGGGGCAGGAATCGATGGTGGGAGAGCCGAACCTAAAGGTGATCAGAACACCCCAGCTAAGGTGATAGATGTGATACACGCTGCAATGAATTCGTAAATGTCGACGAACAACGCTGTTAGGGCGTACATACAAAAAGCTGCCAAAGAAAAGGAAGTATACCAATTGCGATAAACACCCGAGGTGAGGAGTAATAGAATTAAGATTGAGGAATCAGCCGAGGCTATCTGCTTCATCGAGCAGGATCTGGTTGGAGTTAACCAACCACACAACGACGCAGTAGTAGTCACCCTTAGGATCGGCAATTACGATGTGAGGCGAGTTCTGATCGATCCAGGGAGTTCCTCAGAAATAATGTTCATAGATCTCTTCCAGAAGCTCGGCCTCAAGCAGAAGAATTTAAAGCCCTCAAATTCTCCCCTTATTGGTTTTAGTGGAAAAATAGTTCTTTCTAGAGGAAAGATCACGCTGCCTGTAAAGACTGGACCAATCTGCATTATGACCAAGTTCCTGGTAGTAAATACCGTCTCGGCATATAACGCGATAATGGGTCGATTCTGGTTTCACGAAATAAAGGCGGTACCATCAACATACCACCAGTTGCTGAGGTTCCCATCATCAGAGGGAATAGTGAACATCCGAGGAGACCAGGTTAGTTCCAGAACTTGTTTACTGGCTTTGGTCAAAACCAAAGATGGAATTGAAGTTCAAGAAAAGAATCCAACAGCCGAAGAGGTGAAATAGCAATCAACACCTGACAGCTCGTTTGATTTGGCCAAACAAGCTGTCATGAAAATCCCTAAAGTACCTTTAGGCGCAGAAAAAGAAGTGACAGACCAAACAGTAGAAGACTTGACTAAAGTACCTTTAGACAAGGATGGAGACCCAGAAAAGTATTTCTTGTTGGGGGTAGCTCTTAGTCCCGAACAGAAGATGGAACTTGTCACATTAATGCGAGAATATGTCTATGTTTTTGCTTGGAGCACCAGCAATATGCCCGACGTACCGTCCGAAGTGGCATGTCATTAGTTTAACGTTGACCCGAGTTTTAAGCTGTCAAGCAAAAGCTCAGGAGATCGGTGCCTCAACATCAAGAGACAGTAAAGGAAGAGATTGCATGTTTGTTGGAAACCCAAACAATTAGGGAAGTACAATATCTGACATGGCTGTCAAACACTGTAGTAGTGAAAAAAAAGAACAAAAAATGAAGAGTCTGTGTCGATTTCACCAACCTCAACAAAGCTTGTCTGAAAGACAGCTTCCCTTTGCCGAAAATAGACCAGTTGGTAGAAGCAACTTTCGAGAATGAGAAAATGAGCTTCTTGGATGCCTACAGAGGTTATTACCAGATCCCCCTAGCCGAGGAAGACCAAGAAATGACAGCCTTTATAACGTCAGAAGGGACATACTATTACAAGGTAATGTCCTTCAAGTTGAAGAATGTTGGGGCGACGTATCAGAGGTTGGTAACTAAAATGTTTTCTCATATGATAGGCAGTACTATAAAGGTTTATATCGACGATATGGTGGTTAAGAGTAGAATGGCCACTAGTCATTGTTTCCGACCTAAGAGACACGTTTGAGGTTCTACGGAGATATAAGATGAAGCTGAACGCTTCCAAGTGTGCATTTGGGGTCGAATCGGATAAATTCCTAGGCTTCTTAGTTACTCACCGATGTATAGAGGTGAACCCTGATCAGGTAAGGGCGATTATAGAACTACAATCACCTCGGACTATAAAAGAAGTACAGAGGCTAACGAGAATGGTAGCTGCGCTCGGGAGGTTCATATCCCAAGCTTCAAAAAAGTGCCGACCTTTCTTCCAAGCAATCAAGGGAAAGAAGGGGAAATTCTGGAGTAAGGAATACAAGGAAGCATTTACAAATCTGAAGGCATACTTGGCGTCTGCACCGATTCTATCAACCCTGCCACCCGAGGAGAAACTTTACCTTTACCTGGATGTATCAGAGCACGCTGTAAGCGGGTCATTGATGAAGAATGATCATGGAAGGCTGAAGCCTATTTACTATGCGAGCAAGATGCTCTTAGATGCAGAATCAAGGTATACACCACTGGAAAAACTTGTCCTAGCACTGATTAGCTCGGCAAGGAAGCTCAGACATTACTTCCAAGCCCACCAAATCACAGTGCTTGTCGACCAGCCATTAAAGTCGCTTTTCCACAATGCCGATCTGTCAGGACGAGTTGCCAAATAGGCAATGGAGCTCGGGAAATTTGACGTTTGATTCGAACCAAGAAAGGCAATAAAGAGTCAGGTAGTAGCAGACTTTATTGCAGAATTTCAGCCTAAGGATAGGTCAGAGCAGAGTAAAGAATCTAATGGCAACCAAAAGTCAGGGACTGCCGGTAGATGAACCCCTATCTTTTGATGGATCCTCAAATCAAAAGAGTGTTGGCATTGGTGTTGTTCTAGTAAGTCCAGACGGATGTACTTTGGAGAAAGCCATCAGGCTCAGATTTGAAGCCTCAAACAACGAAGCAAAGTACGAAGCCTTGATAGCAGGAGTAAGGTTGGCAGCCGAGCTGGGGGTAATGAAGCTCCAAATATTCTCTGATTTATAACTAGTGGTGAATCAGATAATAGGAGAGTATGCAGCAAAAGATAAAAGAATGATAGCCTATGATGCCATTGTAGAGAAAGAACTGAACAAGATACCTGAATACTCTATTCAAAAGGTTGGAAGACCAAAGAACTCGCATGCTGATGCTTTAGCTTCGTTGGCCTCGGTCATTAACCAAGAAAGTGAACTCTTACTGTCGAGTTCCAGTCCGAGCCCAGTATTCTACTGAGCAATTCTAACGAAGTCTTAAATATCGAAACCGAGCCGAGCTGGATGGACCCGATAGTTAACTTTCTAAAGGATGGAACGCTGCCCGAAGACAAGAAGGAAGCCCATAAGCTACGTTTGAAAGCTGCCAGATTCTGGCTATCATCAAAAGATGAGCTTTATCGACGCTCATTTGGAGGCCCGTACTTAAAGTGCGTACACCTAAAGACAGTCCCAGACTTATTATTTGAAGTTCATGAAGGAAACTGTGGAACTCACACTGGTGGGAGATCTTTGGCTCACCGAGCCATCTCTCAGGATTTTTGGTGGCCATATATGCAGAAGGACACTCAACAATTCGTAAGACGGTGCGAGAAATGTCAAAAATTCTCACCGATACCAAGAAAACCTTCTCAGGAGCTGCTTTCATTGGCAATCCCATGGTGATTTGCTCAGTGGGGACTAGACATAGTGGGACCATTACCTCGGGCACCAGACAACAAGAAATACCTTCTTATTGCAACTAATTATTTCACTAAGTGGGGTGAAAGCCGAGCCCCTAGCCAACATCAGAGCTACTGATGCAAGAAATTTTTTCTGAAAATACATCATCACCAGATTCGAGATCCCACATACACTCATTTCAGATAATGACACATAGTTCAATAGTCATCCCTTCAAAACTTTCTATCAGTATTTTAGAATTCGAAATCATTATTCTACCCCTGTTTACCCTCAGAGTAATGGATAAATAGAGATCTCTAATAAAACAATCTTGGATGGAATCAAGAAAATGTTGGAGGATGCCAAAGGAAGATGGGTAGAGAAGTTGTCAAGTGTTTTGTGGACATACCAAACCACACCTCGACGCTTAACGCAGAAACACCCTTTGCACTTGCTTACGGAATGGAAGTAGTAATTCTATTGTAGATCAGTTTGCCGACCCTAAGAATCGAGCTAGTCGAGAGTAACAATAACGAAGCCGTCATCACCCGAGATCTTGATTTTGCTGAAGAAAAAAAAAGAACAAACAGCTATAAGAATGACCTCTTACAGGAATCAAATGTCCCGAGTTTATAACAAGATGGTTAATCCTCGATCTTTCACACTTGGAGACCTAGTCTTTAGACGTGTACTGGGATCAGCTAAAAATCCAACCCATGGTAAGCTTGGAGCAAACTGGGAAGGACCCTGCAAAATTGCCCAAATAGGGGGTAGCGGGTATTACGAACTAGAAACCATGGACCAAAGGGCAGTGTCACGCCCCTGGAACTTTGCTAACCTTAGAAAGTTCTATTTCTAAAAAGTATCTTTTTTAGACAGAACTCCAAAATACCTTCGAAAACCTAAGGGTACCCTTTAAGAGTTGATAGGTGATTACCAAATGTACCGAACTGAAGATTTTAATAAAAATTTATCAAGATTCTTTCCTATTCTTGCTCCACTTTATATACGTCCTACTGTTAAGACAGGGAGGCAGAAAATCCTGATAGAAGTTAAAAAATTAAATTAGGGGCAACCACCCGATCTAATCTAGGCCCTCAGCTAGACATGATGATGTAAGCTGATCAGGGATAAATTTGAATCCAATCAGATTGACGGGTTGGTGCGGAGTAAAAACTCTCTTAAATCTCAAAGGTAAACTAAGAGTAACTCTACCGAGGGACCAAGCTCTAGAAGAAGGGCTGAGCAGGATCATAACTTCTAGAGTTATTAAATTTTTTCTAAGTATGAATGGTTTCTAGTGAGGGACCGAACTCTTTAAAGAGGGCCGAGTAGGGCCATAACTTAGTTATTAAAATTTTTTCTAAGTATGAATGGTACCTGTTGAGAGACCGAGCTCTTGAAGGGCCAAGCAGGGCCATAACTTCTAGAATTATTAACTTTTTTTTAAGTATGAATAATTCCTAGTAAGGGACCGAGCTCTTGAAGAAAGGCTAAGCAGGGTCATAACTTCTAGAGTTATTAAATTTTTTCTAAGTATGAATGGTTACTGGTGAAGGACCGAACTCTTTGAAGAAGGCCGAGCAGGGCCATAACTTCTGGAGTTATTAAATTTTTTCTAAATATGAATGGTTCCTGATGAGGGACCGAATTCTTTGAAGTAAGACCGAGCAGAGGCTTGACTTCAAAAGCCATCAAATTGTTCAAAGTATAAAGGATCCTTATTAAGGGACCGAGTTTATTCAGGGAAGTTCGAGCAAAAGGGACTCAGACTTCAAAAGTCATGTTTTTTCAAGCATTTAATAAATATAATAAAGTTTCGAGCTCTGACCTCATGAACTTTTGGCAAACCTTTAAAGAAGAAGGAAAGGACTTAGAAAAATCCAATGCTAAAAAAGCTTAAAGGAATGTCAGAAATAAGACTTACCAAAATCATATGTTGAATGGCTTGGCGAGACACCTCATCATCAGTAAGGGCCTCATTCATAGCCAAGTCCCGAGGCAAAATCACTCCCCGAGCAACTCCAACTATAACGTTGAAATCCTCTATCGTAGAATCTTTTGCAGTAATTTCTCTCCTTTTAGCTCTAAGGATTGGTTTGAAATGAGAATTCACAGGTTTTGGAGAGAGACTTGCCTCGGTCTCGACAATCTGTCTCTCCTTTGGAGCCAATTTTTTGGTGAGTTCAAAAATTGAATCATCTTGCGGAAAAGGAGAGTGGACAGTATCTGGAGGGTCTAATTCAACTAGAATTGAAGTTTCAATGGTCCTAACTATATCTGCTTGCCCACTGGTCAACAGATCAGCATCATTAGGTAGAGAAGTTTCAGCCAAAACCTTGGAAATAGGTTCCTCAAGGACAAAAATCGGAATCACTGGAGTAGTTGGAGTCGGCTCGATGGAAGGAGTCGATTCGACAGTTGATAAAAATCAAGGAAGTTTTTTACCGTCCTGCACCTAGAGGCTGCAAGATAAGACTTCTTGACTCGAGGAGTCTGTGCTCGGGCAGTCTGGATCGCCTCCCGATTTGTAGCCAGAGTGGCGTTGGGTCGATTCGACACGACAATGAAAGAGGTGTAGGTTGGAGTGTACCCAAACAGGGAGGGGTGGCTTGGCAAAATAGAGTCTCATTGAAATTCTAAATTTTTTGAAGTTGGTCCATCTTTACAGAGGTCTCAACAATCCTTCCCTTCACAGTTTCGCCTGCACAGAAGAAAACACAAGTCAGAAAAATAGAAAATAAAAGCTAAAACAAAAGGAAAAAGACATCGAATACTTGGCATGGCTTCTTCGTAGGGACAACGGTAGGAAGGAACTGCACTAGCAGCGTACTCCCAATTTTCAGAGATAAAAACGATATCATTCTTGTGGCCTTTGTTGGAATCTTGGAGATGGGTCACAAGGTAGCGATCCTTCTTCCTTACCGATAGATAGTAGCTATCTCCAGCAACCTTGATAATGTAGCAGTATAGAATCTCCCACAATCCAAGGCTCAAACTCATAATCTTGTTAATCTTGAACAAATTTAGACAACATTGAAGGGGACAGAGCTTTGCAGCAAAGAACACCCAGATCAGAAGGGGATTGCGAGGGAATCGCACGCCACCCTCGGTTATAGCACGAGTAGGGATAGGGATTGACTCTCTTGTGCCAATCAGGGGCTCATCTTTCCCAGCAACTCTAACCTCGACATTGTCTGGAATGTTGTACTTGATTTTGAAGACAGAAACTTTTGAGGGTGTGAGAGGGGCCATCGAAAAAGATAAAGTGCACAGATAGAGAAGATGCAAGACAAGAGATGGTTTTAGAGGCAAGATGGCAGATAGAAGGAGGTACGAAGGAAAATTGTTTATAAAAGAGAAAAATTATAAGGGGCAATATTTAAATGCTAAAGCGTGCCGCCAAAACTAGGGGGATGACATAGAAACGCGCATTGATGATGAAAGGACAAAAAATAGCTGACAGATGAAAGACGTCTGTCAGACATTTTCTAGGGGAAAATGAAGGGGTTGACCCTCATTATTACATGTGTTATGGTATTAAATGAGCCCATGTGAGGTTAACAAGACAAGTTACGACTTGAAGAATCCTTGATTAAGTTTTTTAACCAAGCCGAGCTAACAAAAGGTTAGGTAGACAAAGAAGAAGTTCGGTTCTCTTTATTACCGAGCTTATCAATCTATACAGAAAGAGCTCGGCTTGTAACAAGCCAAGTTTATTAAAGTATTCGGGAAGGAGATTGAAGAGAATGGTTTGTACGAAATGATTTCCCTAAAACTGTTCGGCAAATATCAAATGTGATCGGCGTTCGATATGTCCGAGCTGTTCAAAATGATAGATGGAAAAATAAAGATTCGCCTATAACTTAGGCAATTGGATAAACGAATCAACGAAATTATAAATATCAGGAAGACTTGTTAGAGAAATATCAGCAACTTCTTAAACTGAATCGCTGAATTGAAGGAATGTATACCACCTTGAATCAAAAATCACGGAAACCCTATGGGGTAAAAAACAAAAAAAGTCAAGGTGAGAGGTATGCTGAACTCTCCTGGTCTTCTTGCAATTATCTCAGTTCCATTACTGACTTAAGTATCGGAGTGCCTTTGATCGAAACACTTTGATCTTGGGCAGTTTGTTTGTTTTGCAAGAAGCAAAGACTGGAGATCAAATTCAAAAATATTCATTACCAGAAATATCAAATTCAAATCTTTAGTGAGGGGTATCATCAATTTTCATCTTTTACATATACTTTTAACATTATTAGAGGGGTTTAATTCTGGTACCAAAAAAAAATCTTAAATATCTCTCTATTTTTTTATTCAATAAAATCAAATTTACTTATTTTATAATTTTTTTGATGAACAGATACACATCATCAAAATTAAATCAACGATTGCAGATTAATTTCGATAAAATACCTTTGTGGTACAGTAACTTTATTTTTATTCAAGAAAACGATGAAATGTTCCCATGAGATCGCAAAGCTTATTCGCTCAAAAAAGTGACGCATAATATTAGTATTCATCAAATACGTATCTCAACTCAAACAACTTTACCATAGGCCATTTTAAAGACGACCCAACTGAGAAATAGAGAATAGATTTTAAAAAATACCTATGCCCAATTTTGTATGATAGAAAAATAAAAAATTGGAAGAATAAAAAATTAGAGGATAAATAAAATATCATATTTACTAAAGATGAAAAAGTAGATGAATTAACTTTATTTCCAACTCACCAAAATCAATTCCTCTAAAATCGAAAGGAAAGTGGATGAAAAGTTAATTATTTGTGTTGAAATGTATCTTATTTGTCTATATATTATGTATACATTAATTTCATATAAAAAATATAATGATAAAATATGTATTAAAAAAATAAAAATAAAAATTTTAAATTAAAAAATATATATTTTTCATCTTTATTAGAAGTGAAAATTTTTGACTCAACACGATGATACGACTCGAACTCGACACGAATTTTATGACATGAACTTGATTATAACTTGACATGAACTTGAAAATGACCTAACACGCGAACAATAAATATAAAAGGCTCATAATTTTATGACTCAAGACAAATTTGACATGATACGACTCGATTGTCACTCTTAATATTAAAAAAAAAATTAAAAAAAACTGATCATTTTAATTTTTTATCCATCCAAACAAATACAAAAGGAAAAAAATATATCATTTATACTTCTCCTCCTTCCCACCAAACGGAACTCTAGTATTAAAAAACAAGTGACATCGTAAGAGGAGCCATCAAATGGATCAAGTGAATGTGCAAAACACATAATCATTGAGCTGAGACAAACTATCAAACCCCGGGTTGGATATTTTCTGACACTAGCCTTAATCAGAAGTGGCTTGTTCTGCTGGTTACGTTAATCAGAAGTGGCTGATAAGTGGTGTCAGTGTAATATTCCAAACCAGAGGGGGTTTATCCGGTAAAGGGACAAAAACATTAAGGGGTCTGAGTGTAATTTAATCTTTTTGTTTTTCTGGTCTACCTACCCAGGTAGAAAACCAAAAAACTTACTCGAGTTTCCACTGACCCGGACACACTTTTCCTCTCGTGACCAAGTCGAACCGAGAGAAACGACAGAAAGAAAAACCCCAGACTTCTCCGGCAACGTTCATGTCTCAGCAATCGCATTCCGGGAGTCCGGATCAAATGGTGAGCATGCTTTTAACTGTTCAGATTTGCTGAAATGGAAAATGAAAATCAATTCGTTTTGTGTGTCTACTGTATTCTTCTTGGGCAATTCGACGTTTTGAATTATAGTGTTATTCTTTGCTTCTTTTTTTTTTTGGTTCTTTTTTCCATTTTGATGACCATTTTCTCTATTATTAACAATAGGTGAAAGTCGATTGATATTAAGAAGAGTAATGTTTCTGACCTAATTACTTACTTAATTACCTATAGTCGTTGGATTGGCAACAAGTCCAAATGTTGGGTAGAGTACACTGTGAATCCAATAGTGGATTAGGATAAATAAAATCTGAATAGCATCATTCTATTAGTAACACTAAAATGCTTTGTAAATCCTATTGTTCTACTTTGATTAAGAAAGAAGAAGGTGTGTCTATGACAAGTGTCCTCAAAGGGATGAGTAGAATATATGAATGGGAGGGAAGGACTCGAGTTACCTATTAATGGAGGGATCAACCACTTGGGTAAAAGGATTCTTGGGTAGGTGGAGAGGGTAAATGCTCTTCATCAACCAAGTGCTTATCTCTGACCAGATAGAAGTGTGTCCTCTGTAGTAAGTAATGTAGGTATTTATAGCGCAGTACTCGGGCAAGTCAAGCTTCCCCATGACCGCGATGATAACTCCTTTCCGCTTGTCTTTCCTTCCAGCCACCTTGATGACTGGCTGGACAACTTCTGAGAGCCTCTGTGTGGATTCACAGAGTTTGGTGTAGGTTTTGAAGTCGCTGTTGACAAGGTAAGCTTTGTACTTGTTGTGCATCCCATCAATGGAGTCATGCTCTTGACATTCAATGGTCTTGTCATGAAACTTGTCAATGTACACCATTAGGGTCTCACCATCCTCCTGGATGATCTTTGTCAGCGACTGAATTGTTGTTCGTTGTTTAACATGAAAAAACTTTGCATAGAACTGTGAGACCAGATCGTCTCAGCCATGCACTGATTTCGCGGGAAGGTTGGCGTACCAAATGAAGGCCTTGTCCTTGAGTGACTTGGAAAATTCCCTTATTCGGAGAGGCTTATTGGAGCACATAATGGCTGAGACTATCAAGATATCGAGTAATATATGCTCTGGGATTGCCATTTTTTCCATCGAATCGACTTGTTGCACAATCAGGACAAACTTAGACATTATGTTCATGGTTGTTGGCATGGACTCCTTCTGTCTATCTTGTAGGGCTTGGACTTATGCCAGTGTGACAAAACCAGTACCAAGCACAAGAAGATGGAAATGAGGTGGTCGCGGTGGGGACTGGGAATGCCGAGGGCATAATTGTGGGATCACCAGAAAAAATATAGCGTTTTTTAAAGTATTGCTCCTTAGGGCCTGTTTGTTTTGTGGGTATGTGGGGTATTGATGTTCAAGGTTTGGGGAAAATAGTCCAAAGGGCCCCCAAACCCCATGTTTGGACTAAAATTTCAATCCTGAGTTATAAAATCCAGCCCGCAGTTGGCCTAAATACTGAATCCATGATCATGAATTTTGTCAAACTTGGGAGAGGTGGGTTAAGGGGTTAAGAATGCAAAAGACAATTGTATCATTTATATTGATTGAGGGGTAAAACAATCATTTACAGGATAAATGGTTATTAATAATTGTGATATATCCGTGAATCCTACATATGTATGTGTTGCATACCAAACATGGGTATGGACTAAATTCAATATTGAATCCCATCTTTGTAAAGAGAGGTTTGGATTTGGAAAGACCTTCCCCAAAAATCCATTCAAACAAGCCCTTAAAGCTCCATTTAGCTCTGTAAAGGGTTATACACTACGTAATGTACACTAATGTCCATTAATGAAGAGTACTAGAAGGGATGGACTAGGCATGAATCTAACTTTTCACATTATTTACAGGCAATGGCACAATCTTGTCATTGTTAATTTGCCACTTTTGACACTGTTACAATTGCCTCAGGCTATTGCACTTAACTGTGCCTGTGAGTAATTTCCAGTTAGTTGTTGGAATTGCAATTTGGAAGAAAAGATCATGTAGAACTTTGTTACTTTGTGGATTTTAATTCGGAATATTGAAAGAAGTTTTGTTCTTTCTTTTGCTAATATGCATAGCCATGATTTCTACTAGATTTTAAAGTATGATTGTGACATCAGTTAATGTGCATAAAGCTTATATTTTGGGCCATTAAAGTCTGTGTACTGGATTCTAGATCATGGTCTAAGTAAATTTGGATTGTGTTGAGCGTGGTACAAAATCTCAAGTTGTGTATAGTTGATCCACCTTATATAGCTATCATATTTTCAACCATCAAAGTATGTTTTGGGTTCTGATTAGTGATTATTCACATGTAGACCACATGATGCAGACAACCTTGTAATTCTTTGTTTGTCATGCTCCACTTAATTGGTCATGAAAAAATTAGCCATATTAATTGTGATCGTATATATGAAGGAGCAAGGTTTTAGAAAGTTTTGAAATGAGAGAATGATTTAATTGTCGATGAATTCTAGGCATATATTGGTGGTGCTGATATTTGTTTTAGTCTTTGCTATAAGTGATTCATTTTAGGCTTGTAGCTACTATTTGAGATTGTGTAATACTATTATATTGCAATGTTGATGCAGGCTATGTATATTCGTGTTAAGCATTGTAAGACAACCTATTTTCTGCAATGCGATCCAACAGAGACAATTCTGAAAATCAAGGAGAAGTTGCATGCCCTCATTGATCAACCAGTTGATGACCAGCGTTTGATTCTAATGGAAACTGGCAGAATTTTAGATGACTCAAAAACATTGGCAGATCAAAAGGTATCAGTCCATTTTCAAGGAATTATCTACTATTCAGTGCAAAATGCCCTTCTGATTGTTGTTATATTTCTTGAATACCTCATCCTTTTAAGTGTTTTGATGTGTTTAACATCTGATTTTTTCAGGTCGAAAATGATGCTGTTGTGGCACTGACCTTGAGAAAAGGTTTGTTTCTTGTCTGCATTGCTTTCTCTGTTGTTTGCTTGGTGTCAAAGAGTGTTCGAGAAGTGTCAGTATCTGCAATATCTCCTGTTCAAGGCTATGGCCATCCTTAAAATCCAATGATATATGCCTCTTGAAATTCCAACTGATAGAGGTGTTGTTTCGTAATGTGTAGTGTACTCCTTTCAACAGATTCAAATTTCCACTGCCTGCTTTCTTTAAATCTTGAGATAAAGAAATGCCGGATCATTATCAGCCATTTATATATCGCCCTTGATTCTGTATTACCACTTATTTCTTCACTTGTGTCTTACAGATTCAATGCATTATCATCCCCTGTAACCTTCCGTTTCATCGTACTTTATCGGGGACCATAGAAATGTGTAATGTCTTGCCTGTTTACGATGGTCTTGCTTTGGATTGATCCAGTTCTAGGCACCATAAAGAGAATTCTGTAAAATTAGTTGATTTTTGGTCAGTGTATGCCAGGCAGCCAAAGAAACATATGGAGCCTGAAAGAGTTTAGATTTAGTCCTGGACCTATAATGTAAGGTATACTGGCACACATGATACATGAGCAGTTAAGAATTGATAGAGATGGCGGTGGAGGCTGATTCTAAATAGAAATTTGGGTTTTGTACACGTGCCAAGTTGCAAGCTGTTACATACACCACACAATGTCTAACATATTGGTGAGTCCAGGTGGAGTGGATGCCAAATCCTATCCCCTTTAATAATAGAAATAGCTGAATACAATTTAAACTGAATTTTTTATTGTCTGTCATAATATGCAACCAAGCTGGGATATGTGTTAGAGATACTTGTGATAGATTGTTTCCATTCAAATTAGTCCTCCCCCCCCTCTCTTTCCCCTCTTCCCTTTTTCTCACTGGAAGTTGCATTTAACCTACCAGAATAGTCGAGTAGTATGCAGAGTAAAAACCCTAGGCATCCGCCCAACATCATTATTTGGTATTAAAGTCTATAGGATAGTGTTTCCTTATACTTTTCATACTTAATCTTGGTACCAAAGCTAGTATGATGGAGTTTCGCACGGTCATCTGACATCAACCTACCATACAGGCAGAAATTTGCCTTGCTTGGGGAGACTTGATCAACCAAATTTTTATATTGAGGATGTTGACTCACTTGATCGGGTTCAACTTTATCTTGGAATTCTAACCGTTTAACTGCCTTTTTTCGTTGGTTAGTAAATGTGCCAATAAACCAAACTACGAGTCTATTAGCAAAGCTATTGTTTTTTACAAATTACAAGTGAAAAGGATTGTATAGGCTTCAATCATCGTACTATGATATATGGAGTATATTTTAATCTCGAAGTGGTAATGTTATTGGATATTGTTAAATGCATTTGCAAACTGTAGGAAATATATGCACATTGATTTTTATTACATATTCTATCGAGCTTAGGCCCTAGCTACACCTTGGACTTGGTTTTTGATTACTTTGGTTCTTGGCAATTACAAGATTGAGTTTGCCTGATCGATAATGACAGCGTGTTCCTTTGGGGTTGATGCTATTGAGAGTACTAGATATTGCAAATGTTTTTTTGGATAAGTAAATGTATCATTCATGTTTGCAAGATATGACAAACGTTGGTAATGGAAGTGGGATGAGAGTTTGGGTGGGGCGAGAGTGATATCTTAAGGGTAGGATAATACTGTATAAAAATCTTAAGGAATTGAAAGGAGTGAAGGTAGGAGATTAGAGATGTGACCAGCCTGAGTAGGTTCCTGCTCATAATTTTGCAGTAGTCAAATGTTTTTTCCTCTGTTCCAGTTTTCATGTGCTTTGGACCTAAGGAGTGTGTCAATTCAACTGTTTCTGATCATTTTAAATGTTGTTTTATTTTGAGTATTACTTGTGCATATTTTGATTAGTGGCTGTTTACATTAGCTATTAAATTGCACATTTTCTTGTTTCCAGATGACAACGAATTTGAGGATGTAAATATTGTGAGGCCAAATGATTTTTACCAATCCCGGGATTCGGACGGTGGAGTGAATTGTTGAGCTACAAATATGGCTGGAATAGCTTAGCTTAGTTGTGACTTATATCTGTTCTTCTATACGTATTCTTCTCATGGCCATTGACTTATCACCTCTTGCTTGGGGTGCCTTTGAACCCTTAAGGAAGTCTGTTACAGGTTTCCAATTGTAAGGTGTTTTTTATGTGGGATTTACGAGCTGGGTCTTCTTGCTGATTTAATTTGTAAGTACTGTGTTGGTATGTTTTGTGATGAATATCATCGTCATCGTCATTATCATTGCCGTTAAAGAAAATTATTGAAATGCAGTGATGATGTCCCCCCTCTCCCCACCCCCACTCTATCTTATTGTGGACTGTGGCATCTAATGTGAACTGCAACGAACCTTAAAAACAAAACAAAAATGCAATCGGCGGGCAACATACATTATTTTATTACAAGACAAACATCATTCTATGTGATTTTTTTATTCCAAAGCAATTTGCATTATGGAACATCATGACGGTGTGTTGAACCATTCAATGAAAGGGTCAAAGCCAGGTTAAAAGTATGTTTGCATTCGATTTAATTGTGATTGAGTAAACTTGACTGTTAGAATTTCAATTCTTGCTCAAGCTCGGCTTCGGCAGAAGCTCATGAGCAATTAGTCTAGAACCAAGACCATTTTTTCCGACAAAATTTATTAAGGATTAAATCTTAAAGCTTAATTCTCAATTCTAAAATAATTATTTTTTCAATAATAACCTTTCAAAACATGTGTAATTAATCCCAAGGTTTAACCCTTGAACCTCAAATTTCCCAAAAGATCTATTAGTTAAAGGGGATAGTGGAAAGTCTGCATGATCCCTGGTTATTTGAGTTTGAGATTTCTTAACTTTTCCAAGGAGATTTTTTTGGTAACAAAATTGGATACAAGGATCTAATTGAATCAATTCAAATCGAATTATACTTTATTTGGATAGGCTCATTTACAAAACAACATGTGAAATTCATTTAAATTTAATTTATTTTGTAACATAAATGAGTCAAAATTGAGACGAGCTTTTAACCGCTTAACCCTTTTATTATAATTGTCAACGTGACTTCTCCGGTCGTTAACAGGGACAAGTAGGACATATTAGTAGATCTTGATTAAAAAGAATCACAAACTATTTTTAAAAAGGACATGTCGGAGCTGGAAAGGAATGGCATATAAAATTGATTTGATCACCATAATTGTGTTAGCATATTCAAGCACATGAATGCCCATCATTTTGGTACTTTATTCATGAAAGACTGGTTGTAATATGCTTGCACTACAAAAGATTTCACCTTTATCCATTGTTCTCTGTTTTATTTTACTATAAAGAGAGAGTCTTCCTTACCTAAAATAACACGAAGAAGTCATTTTTTTTTTTTACAAAGGTGTCTTGGTTTATGTTAATTATTTTCTGAAATTCTAAGTTGACTACTGTAACTCAAGCTGGCTCTTAAAAGGATGATAATTATCAAATTTGAGACATTTTATTTGCAAAAAAAAAAACATATTTAATCATTATACTACCCCTAAGGATTATATGGATAAGACATTTCATTATAACTTGGGTATATAACAAAAGAAGCTCAACACAAATAAATTCAAGATAAAGAATAGTCCAAAATCACGGGCTCAAGAATAATGTGAAATGGACCAAAAAAATTAGACCAAATAAAATGGTATTGATATGATAATTTTACAATCAATGGCTTAAAAATTCATCCAACCAAAATTTATTATTTCTAATCATTATCAATATGATACTGATTTTTTTTTTTTGAGGTACCATAGTCTATTATGTGTAGTATTACTATGTACCCAATGATCAACACTTACTTTTAAACCGAAAGCTTCCATTGTATAAACTTGTAAAATTATTTTTCATTAATGGAAAAGCATGATACCTTGAATAATCTTCTTTTCGATTCGATCAAAAGTAAATTATTCATGTTAAGGAGAAAATATTCATTACAACGGTGATATCATCATCAACCAATAATATTAAAACAAATCAATAAATGGATCCCATAAAAATTAATGACTACCTTACCATGTAATAAAATAATTCTTTCATTTTTTTTTTCATGTAAGCCTAAGTAGAGTTCACCTTGCTATTTGTAGTTTTATTATTGGTTGGTAATACTATGTCATCAATAGTGACATAGTATTACTGTTGTATTTAATATTTACTTAATATATTTATAAAAAATAAATTTAAAAAAATTATTAAAATTCAAACTTTAAAATTCTGAGTTCTTCTTACAACTTGAGTTATGGTTATATTGATCCATTGAAGAAAATAACAGCTGAAATGTGTATATTTTGGTGGGCCTAACAACAAATGAGAGGAAGGTCCCCGACAGGCGACTTGAGAGATACATGACTTATGATGTGTCTGAATCATAACGGGGGCGGCAATCTGTCAACTTTTTGGAGTTGGCTACGGTACAGCTAAACACCTTTCGGTAATATATATTGAAATTTATAACATATATAAATATTTTTATTATTATTATAATATTTTTAAAAAATAAAAAAATATATATATACTATAATAGTAATAAAAATATTTATAAATGTGGTAAAAATATCCATAATTGTGGTAAATAACCCATAAAATAATAATTTTTAAAAAAAATTAGGAAAAATAGTAAAAATAGTTACCATAAATATAGTAAAAACATTTATAACAGTAGTAAAAATACACACAAAATGATAAACCAACCATAAAATTAATAAATTTTAGGAGTAAGATATAGACATTTTTTTTAACAGTATCGTATTCAAATCTCAGATTTTTTGGTCTTTCTGTGTAATATTGTGTTTTGTTGTGAGGTTCATTGTACCAAAAGGACAAGAACGGGTCCTTTTGACAAGGCTTTTGGCCGTTTAGAAGACAAAAAATCCCTACTTTGGATATTACAAGTAAGGAGAAAGCTACGGTACTGTGCTGAAAATAAATTAAAATTAAAAAATTATTGATTAAAAAATGATATTTCAGTGCAATAATAAAGATACAATATCAAAAAATTATATTTCAGTGCTGTAATTAAAAACCTTAATTAAATAATGTTGAGAGAGTAACATACCATGAAGGGGAGATTTGATTTTTTTTTTTTTTTTACTTTTCATCTAAAATCGTTTTGAACATTTATGATCCGTTTAGTAGAATAGATAAAAAAAAAAAGTATAAAAAAGAAAGTACGAAGGATCCACTTTTTTATCCTTACAAGAGAAAAATTTTTGTTTCCTTTTTTTTTTTTTTTGTGAGAAATCGAAAGTAGGTGGAATGGGTCTTTTAATGTTGAGGAGGGGGGGGGGGTTAAATAGAAAATTGGGAGGAAAAGAAAAATACACATGCATATTTTATCATTATATCCACATATAAAATTAATTTATCCATGATAAATTAAAAGAATATCTATTAAAAAACGTAAAATAAAATAACTTATATTATAACACAAACGCTCAATTGTTCTTCTACTTTTTCCTCAATTTTGAGAAAATATTTTGCTACGATAAAAGGGCCACCCTTTTATTTTTCATTCCTTCCATTTTTTCTTCTAAATCGACATAACTTTCTATATCTTATTTCATTAATACAAACTCTTTTCTATCCATCCATTTATTGTATACTTATCGCTTTTCATTAACCTACCAGCATAACCCATACAACCTTCACTTCTCCAACTTAATCACGATTCATCTAATTTTTCTTTAAAATTTTATGAATTTTAAATTTTATAATTTTTCTAATTAATTATTATAAATACATCAAATCAAGATTTACGACAAGCGAACCACTTTTAGTAAGGTACCCTTTCTTTTTTTGAATGTCATAGGTTTATCCTAAGACACAAAGAAAACAGTGGGATGTTTTAGGTGACCAATCCTTTGTTGTCGCATCAGTTATAACTACTCAACAACTCTACAACTAGCAGACGTACTATTGTTGTCACCATTCATGGGTGGGTTTGGAAAAAATATTGGTCTAAACATTTATATTTTATCAGTGTTGTTAAATAGTATATTCATTTTCTAATTTATAATATAAATCAGAACATATTTCAATAGGTTTATTCGATGGTCACTAACACTATTATAATAAATTTAAAAAAAAAAAAAAAAGAGCAATACGACTGCAAAAGAAAAGAAAAAAAAGATATATACTTGTCTGTTGATCTCATGGTTGAGTATTAATGGTGATCAACAAACTTAATCTAATTAGTTAAAATTTTTGATTTATTCGATATAAATAATGTGCAAAAAATTATGAAATTTTAATATAAATACGTAGCTGAGATGATTCTAAATTGAAAAAAAAAATTGATACCCTTTATAAGACGGCTCAATGGAGATGCCATTGAAGCCGCTGCTTTTTAGGCCCCCATTTTAAGAAAGTTTTAAAAAGTTTAATGTTATTTTTAGAATTTCAATTAAAATTTTTAGATCAATATTTAATTAAATCTAATTTTATATTTAGTATCCCAAATACCGATTCCATTAAGTTTAATTTTATTTTTAGACCCCGAATAAAATTTTAAAACTTATGTTTAAGTAAGTCCTCTTTTATTTCTAAGGCCCCCCAAAAGAATTTGAGACTCAATTCAATTAAGCCTAATTTTTTTTTAAAGTCTCAAATAAAATTTGTATACTCATATTCAATCAAAACCAAATTAAATTTTTTTAGGGCTTTTAAGAATTCGTAGGTAAAGAAATTAATATCCCATTAGTGTAAGGGTCTTAAAAATATGTTAACAATACTTTAATACAAAATTTTAATAAATATGTTTGCATCTCAAGAGACAAATAATATAAAAAAAATATTTTATAATAATTTAAATTTAAAATTTGTGTTAAAATTGATAGAACTTCACATAAATTTTCGTTTTAGGCCGCATTTTGTGTCGGGCCGCCCTTGCCCTTTTATGAAAAGTCTTGCACGCACGTAGGTTGACTTGGTCCACAATTCCAAACTTGATACATTGAAATTTTCCACCACCTTTGTTCAAATTGAAAACCATTAAGACATGTGTGGATGGTTTTGGATAAGGAGATTGTATTGATTTTTTCAAACTCCCCCAAACTCAATCCTTATCCTTATATATATGAAATTTATAAATGAATTTTATCCATATATGTGTTTGGTAAATAGTATATTCATATATGAGACTCACGGATTAATTATAATTATAACCAAATATTTATAATATAATTAACTAAATTGTTCTATCCAATCCTTTGTAATTGGGTAAATTAGGGACAAAAAAATCTTTTTACTATTATATTCTAAGTTGGTTGATTTTAAACCCACCCCTTATAGATTTGTTAAAATCTACTCCTTTTGTTTTTAAATATCTGTCGTTTTACACAATTTTTTTTATTTCATAATATTTGTCGTTTTATAAAATCAAAGTATAATAAATATTTTTTCTTCTAAATTTATTCTTATATCTATTTTTCAAGTGCTTAAGTGTTAAAATCTTAAACGACAGATATTTAAGAACGGAAGAAATATATTCATAGGTTTAATTATCCAGACAAATTACAAGCAGAAATATAAATCCCAAATTTAAAAATCTTAACCAAACATAAATATATCAAACTATTTTACTAAAATTCATCCTTTCAAATCCACATAAAAAGCATCAAACAAACAGCCCCTTACACAAAGAGACTAGCTCCGTGGCATCCAAGTGGATGTTGGTCAACGAAGAAATGCTTATTTTGTACTTCTCAGTAAAATCATGCAGTAAAACGCATTGTCATAACCTTGACATTTATTACTCTCTCTCTCTCTCTCACACGCAGAGTAAATACCTATTAACAGTAATATTACGTCATCAAAAAAAAAAAATATTATATATAATAAGAAATCAATAAATAGGCTACTGATCTTATACAATTTAGTAATAACTCCATTCGTATGTAGAAAAAATGAGATTTACTTATCTATATGTTTGTTTTTTATTGAAGGATAACGGCGCATAGTGACGGTGACGTAATATCACCGTCAAATTAATTTTTTGCTCCAAAATCAAAGACAAAATGTCGTGAAATCGATACGGTGATGTCGCATCATTTAATTTTTAATCTTATATTTTAGTATAAACAATATTATAAATAGAATTTCTACGTGCACTAAATGTGTGCACCAAATACTCTTAATTCTAGAGATGTTTTGGTTGCACAAATTTAAATGATTAAGACTCGAGATCTCAAAAAAAAATAGTATTTTACTTTAATTAATATGCCTAATTTGTGAGTAATTGTGTACACATTTTGAATTTACAAAATAATAATGAATTCAAAAAAATGTGATATTGTTTCAGTTCTCAACCAAAAAAAATATATGGTGGTTCTATAGTTTTTTTATTTTGCCATTAATCAAGAGCCAAGTTGAATTTTTCTTTTTAATCCTATTTTGACTTACTCTTATTTTCATTTGGGAAACTCTGCCTCCATCATATATATATATATATATATATATGATGATATATCATTGGATAAAAAAGTTTATTCAATTTATATAATAAAGTAGTTTACAATTCAAATTTCAAAAGATAAACAAAATAACTTTTGCTATTTTCGGCTGAGATTACTTTAAATTTTACTTTAAAGTTAATCTAACAGCTAATATTAACACTCTAAATTTAATGGTAAAAATAGACTCCTAAGGGTGTGTTTGGAGTGACTTTTTAAAAATACTTTTAAAAATTATTTATCATAAATACATTAAAAAAAAATAGTGTTTGAAACCGTCCCACCACTACCTCTACCCCTCCACCCCCACCATCACCATAACCACCACCCCCACCGCTGCCTCCACCACTACCACCTCCACTGCCACCACCACCATCGCCACCGTCACCCCAATCATTGCTATCCACCACAACCATCACCGTTTTCTACCACTATTACTGTCGCCCACCACCTCTCACCCCCACAACAAATCGATACTTTAATTTTTTTATTTTTTTTTATGTTTATGATTTGATTTTGGATATAAATCACAAATATATTTATTATTTTTTATTTTTTATTACTCTGTGCCTTTAAGCACAGACAATAACTAGTATTTTTATAAAAGTTCAACATTGTTTAACCAATGACAATAACTAGTATTTTTATAAAAGTTCAACATTGTTTAACCAATGACGATGATAAGGACGGAGCATGTTGGTTATGTGTCATTTTTTTTTTTGTTACAAGTGTCTAGATTTGTGTTGATTATTTTCTCAAAATCTGAGTCGGTCACCGTAATTTAAACTAGTTTAAGAACATATCTCTTAAAAAATAAGGATGACTAATTCTTATGAGATATAAGAAGTATCAAACCTGAGACTTATTACTTACAAAATGACAGACTTACCTACTGAACAATCCCTAAAAGTTATGTGACATCGTTACTTGTAGCATGTGGCACGCTTGATTATCAAATTTATAAAATCAAACTTAAAAAATATAAGGTCACATTTGAATGGTGATAATTTTTTATGAAAAATGAGAATTGCATTAATAAATTCTGACCTGGTGTAATCGCTTTAGACTGAATTTTTAGAGAATCTCACTTTGCACGTAAAAAAATTTAAAATTTATCATTTTATACTCTCAAAAATAAAATTTCTCATATTATCCAATTTTTTTTTTGTTACTTATTCCGTCAAAAACTTACTCTATTGATGTTGATGAAATGAGTAACAGAAATTAAAGGAAGAGTCATATATAATACTTTTAATACATTGAAGGTACAATGTAAAATATTTAATTTTTCTGTAAATTTTACAGTTTTCGGGGTAAAAAATATAATTCGCCGGAATATTTACTACTCACTCAACTTTGCATAAATGACCGTTCCCTCCCAAGTAAATTACTTCGTCAATGCCACGCAGAATCCCGAAGGACAATTCCGTCAAATTGCATTGTCTTCAATTTATAGGGTGAAGGTAAAATAATATCAAAGTAGGTGGCGCGAAAACAACGTTGTCCTCATTATTTTATTCTCAACGTCCATCAACTGAATTCATCTCTCTCTCTCTCTCTCTCTCTCCATATTTTTCCTAATATTGTTTACAATTTTATCTATCTGCACATATCTATTCTGTTTCTCTCTGCAGCAATCTCTCGCCGGAAAATATCCTTTACAACGACCACCTGACGATCTTTCATCACTTTTCCGACGATTCTCTTCATCGATCACGGGTTAGATTCAAATTTTAATTGTTTAAGTTAAAAATAAATTGCTGATTGTGTATATCTATTGAAGTTCAGTTTGCGTGATTGTATGAATTTCATTGAATTGGTTACGGTTATCAAAAATTGAGTTTGGGATGAAATTTACCGTTATTGAAACAAAAATTACCAGAATTTTTGGTCGCGTTTGTCTCTGTTTTCTGGGTTTCTGAAAATTTCATTGACACGAAAAGGATTAAATCTCTCTCTCTCTCTCTCTCGCTCCCGCGTTCGTTGCTGGGGTTTTGGATTATTACAATTTAAACGAATATTAGGCGAAGTATCATGATTTATTTCTTTATGTGTAAAAATATACGAAATTGTTTTACAAAAATATTGTGAAGCTTCTGTGTTCTTGAAATTTCATAATATTTTCTTTGAAGAAATTTATTTATTTATTTATTTTTGGTTCCTAAATGGCTAAATCTGTGAAAAATAGAGAGAGTAAAATAAGAAATTATTATTTATTCCTGTTTCTGCGCATAACCAAGCCAGAATTATATATGTGAAGATTGAATATTTAATTGTATGTCATGCGTGTGTGTGTGTGTGTGTGTGATACTGTGAAGTCATGCTGTCATGGGGATGGACAATGATCTCCATCTGCACATGGTCCTCCATGTCTGATTCCATAACCCTCTGGACATATCATTTGCAGATACTCTCTCTATATTTGATGTAAATTGAAAAATGCTAACAGGCAAAATACATAATCATTCAGGAATATGTTTATTTTTTTTCAAGAATATGTTTGTTTTTTCAGAAATAAACAACAAATAGTAATTAAAGTACAACAAAAAATTACTATGTGAGTGTGAATGTTACCCACTCATCTAAAAGGACAAGTTAGATAGAAGGAAGAGAGAGAATCTGTGTGTGAGAGAGAGAGAGGGGAGAGAGTTCCACTTTTATATCTTTGGGTATACAGGAATAAAAACATTGCGTATATCTAATTCTCCGTAGCAGAATATGGGCTGTGTTTTCGTTTTACTTTCAATGAATTCCCTTAGTTGGGTGTGGAAGAAGAAAGAAGCCAGAGGGGCAGTTAATGTATGTGTGTAGGTGCATATCCAGCTCACCCAACCATGGCACTCCCGTGAGAAGAACAAAAGGCTAGGGACCCCAAAAAAGGGGAAAAGAAAGAATCACTCTTATCCTACGCAATGCTTCCACCTCTTATCCTACACCCCCACCCCACTTCTCCCTCTGTTACTTCCCAATTACTGAGGGCCCAACCTTACTTTTTTTCTTATTTTGCAAATTGTTGTTAATCTCTACTCTATTTCTCACCCTACTCCTCTCTGACTCAAAGCTTCAGATGTTTCTCTACTTCCTGAGCACTTCTTTGCAATTGCCTGAGTCTGATCTGCTTCAATTTGGGATAATTCAACAACTACAAAAATACCCATTTGCATTGCTGTGTTGTAAGTCACAAAGTCATTTTCATTCAGATCTGGGTGTAAAGATTTATTCTTTTGATTAGCTTTTCCTTTTCTCTTATGGGTTGTTCTTTTCTTTTTTCCTGGCTGTAGAATCTTACTTTTGGTTGTAAATTTTGTGGCAGATTTATAGCAAAGGATCTTCTTTTTGAGCAATCGGTATAGTAACAGTGTTGAATTTGGGTTTCATGATAGCCTGTTAAATGTGGGGAGTTACATGAAAGGAGATATCAATGTGGTCGAATTTGGGCAGTTTATATGGATGTATGTGAATCAGAACAAGCATTACAGAAGCACTCGGTAGAGGAGACCCCAAGACCACCATTGTTTCCGGCGGAGAAGAATAATGGAACCACCCGCCGGTCTCGAACGAGGGAAGTTAGTTCTAGGTATAAGTCACCTAGTCTCTCGGTATCTTCTGGTCCTAGGCGTTGCCCTTCCCCAAATATTACAAGAACAAGTACATCATCATTGGTATCAGTACCAAAGAGGGCTATATCGGCCGAGAGGAAAAGGCCCTCCACGCCACCATCACCACCAAGTTCATCCACACCTGTTCGTGATGCGACCACAGAAGGGCAATTGGAATCCAGAAAGATGATTGGCAGTCGGTTACCAGAGGTTTTATGGCCAGCCACAATGCGGAGTCTCAGTGTATCATTTCAATCTGATACTTTCTCTCTCCCCATTAGTAAGAGAGAAAAACCAGTTGGTAATGCTCTTTCAGATCGCACTTTGAAGCCATCCTCCAATGTAACTCATAAACGGGGTGAAACAACACCTGTTTGTCGAAAGCCTACACCAGAAAGAAAGAGGAGTCCTTTAAAAGGAAAGAATACCCATGATAAGTCTGAGAATTCTACACCAGTTGATGGCTTACATGCTCGACTGATAGATCAGCATAGATGGCCAAGCAGAACAAGTGGGAAGATATCCTCCAGTGCTCTAAACCGAAGCATGGATCTCTCTGATAAGTCAAGTAAAGCTTCAGCTTTACCGCATCCGGGAATTGGAATATCATGCCTGAGGAGAATGTCATTGGATGGTATGACCAAACCTTTACAAAAGTCTGCCAGTGATGCAGAGAGACTACTATCATCACTTAGTGGAAATGCAAGGATAGAGTTTGAAAGGTGTTCAGTTGATGATAATGCACTGCGGGTACAAAATCCACCTACTTCTTCAAATGTATTAGAAAGAACAGCATCAGTGACTCCCTCAACCAGATCTCAAAATTTTCCTTGTCCTGGATCACGCCCTCCATCACCAAACAAGAAATCAGTTACATCATCCTCTGCTTCTAGAGGAGTCAGTCCAGCTCGAGCAAGGGCCTTAAATCCCACTCCTTCGAGAGGGCCCAGTCCATCTCGGACAAGACCATCCAGTCCTTCCAGGCAATCCAACAATTCAACTTCCGTCCTTAGTTTTATTGTTGATATTCGAAAAGGGAAGGCGGCTGCAAGCCATATAGAGGATGTTCATCAGCTACGGCTGCTGTACAATAGACACTGGCAATGGCGATATGCTAATGCCCAAGCAGATACTGCCCTGTATTTTCAGAAAGTAACAGCAGAGGTGCACATTATTAAGCTTATGGAGCTTTACAAATCCTTTTAGTCTGTCATATAACCAAGTCTGGTTACCTTTCTTGTTACCCGTATGCCTGTAGTGCCTAGTTTGTATGTCTAGTATAGAATGTCATTGCCTTCTTGTGGATGGACAGGCAGCTATATTGAAACAACGATAATAATTGTAGTACTATTAACAATAATGACAATAAAAACAACGACAATTAATTGATTGTAATATAATAGCAATGGTGCTTAGTATGATGATAACGATTGGTGCAAAAGATAATTCTTTTTTTTTTTTTTTCCGTTCGTTAACAGAATTTACCAGACAAATGAAAAAGATAATTCTAAGATGGTTATTATGCATCAATGCAAACAGGCTTAATATTTTTGGTTTTCTCTCCCCGAATTATGCTTCATTTCCAGTTCCAAAAAAAAAAATCTGCTTCACTTATCTTACATCTTTTGTAGTTATATTTTGGCATATATTGTTACATATTTGGATTCTTTATGCAATTCATACTCTGTCATCTTGCCAAATTAGATATTAACATAGAACTACTCCTCTGTTAAACTTTAGTGTTCGAGTAATAGTTTCAATCTTTTGATTTGATGCAGAAAACATTATGTAATGTGTGGAGAACTACCTCAGAACAGTGGAATTCAGTAACCAAGAAGAGAATCGACCTCCAACAGCTGAGGCTGAAGCTGAAGCTGTACTCAGTTTTGAATGAACAAGTAATACATCTTCCTCTCTTAAGCCACTTATGTGAACTTGTAGTTTCACATTGAGTTCCATGAGTAGTGTGTAGATGTGGTTCTGTTTTGCAATTCATCACCTACACAGTTACAGAGACGCGTATATATCCGAAAATTACGTGTCCTCTGCTTCCAAATCTTTGATTTTGGATTTATTGAGAGATCCATTGTGTTTTGGGGTGTTCTGAGGTGGTGCCTAGGTGGTGGGTGTTAGTGGTGACTGCTTCCATAGATGTGCTGGGGCTGTGCCATGCAATGGTGGTGTGCATTGATGGTGTCATGCGATGGTGATGGTAACCATACTTGAGAGTTACAAAAAGAAAGAGGACTGTGTGAAATTAGGCGAGCTAAGGAATACAAGGCTGCTTTATGTGGTGCGATGGTCATGCAAGAAGTGATAGAGGACTCTGCGAATTGTGGCTTGCAGTGACTGTTTGGGTGGTAGTGATGGTGGAGGAGGAAGAAAAAGCAGATCGGGCTGGTTGGACATTGGATAAGAGAATGCTGGGTTTAGGTTTTTGAGACTTTCTGTTAATAGTCTAAAATACAATTCTTGATCAATTTCGTGAGAGTATGTGTGTCTATTCTACCCCCAAATCTCACGGAATTGGACGTAAAGTGCCCATTGATTCCAATTAAGAAGTTAGAGGGCTTTATTGGCATAACATTAGTTTAAGGGTTGTATTGACACTAGTGGAGTAATTTAAGGGTCATTTTAGTAATTTACTCTATTTCAGACACCAATCTATGCTGCTTTTTATCCATTTATTCTTTCAATTTACAAAGGTCATTATTTGATTGATGCAATTTTCTAATGCTTTCATGTGAACATGACTGACTCAGATGGCCTATCTCAATGAGTGGGCATTAACTGAAAGGGATCACACTAGCTCTTTATCTCGTGCTATCCAAGATCTACAGGCAAGCACTATCCGTCTTCCAGTCACTGGCGGGGCAAGGGTATGTCAATTCACAATAAGTGATTGATTCTAATTTTAAAAAGAACAATATATGAAAGGTGGATAAAATATTCATTGTGACAGGCTGATATTGAAACCGTGAAGGCAGCTGTTTCCTCAACTGTTGATGTGATGAAGTCAATTGGATCCTCCATATGTTCTATACTCTCACAAGTGAGATTAATTTTATTTATGTTTCTAGTTATTCTAGTGTCCTCAGCTCATGCTTCCGCCATGGTATTTCATTCTGCATCAAGGGTTTACCCACTATTGCAGCAATATTAAGATTATTCTGCCAACCTACCGTTGCATGCTTCACAAACCAGTACCCATATGTGGAGTGAATGCCTTTGAAGATGTAGTCCATCCAGCGTTACATCCCTGGACACTTGCACGAGGTCCAATGGGCCTCATTTGAATAGGTTGGACAATCTGTATCTCTTGTATGACACATAGGTGTATACAATTGCTTCCTTTCTCATTTCACTATTTGAGCCGTAATTCACCCATACACACTCCAAGGAGCTTTCAGGGGTTATTAGTCTGAGAAACTGTATTCTTTTCTTGCCCTTTGAAAATCGTCATTCATTTATATTCATCAGTTCATATGCTATTTTTATATCTTTTAATGAACAATAATTCACCGAGGCAGATTTCAACGACTTTAGTGTTCTTTATCTGAGTGAAGTGAACCTGAATCTACCAGTGCTCCGAATATCATTGCCTTATCCTTTTGTAGAAAAGCAAAAATATGACATTTTACTCTTTTAGAAATGCTGGATGGAGTCATAAATTTAGAACACTTATGTTCCTGATGCGAGTCTCATAGGATTTTTTTTTTATCGGGGTTCCTAGTTTGGAGAAGGCGAAAGTCTTTGGCCAGAATATCAGCCATCGTCCTAAGACCTTCTTCAACATCGACTATCTACACAAGTTTTCAAAGTCATAATATTGCTCTTGGTTTCTTGTTATGATTCTTGCTCGGCTCACAGTTATGCCAAAGAAAATATGCTATTGCAATAAGCCTTTCATATTTTTTTTATCTTCACTCTTTCTTGCTTGGCTCAGTAAGTTATGTACAAGAAGGCATGCATGACTTCAGTATTATTCATGTCTTCATTGATGAGAGCAATACAAATTTTACGATTCGCTGCCCAGCTAGATTGAGTTGTTTGAACTTTGGCCTACTTCTAAGCTTACATGCACTCCCACAAGAATGTTGGCTTTTACATGGGTCGCTACCATTCATTTGCACATCACAACCCTACTAGATTTCCTAATGTATATCCTAAAACAAGAGTTTTGAATAAATCATAGGGATTGCTGAACCCTTTCTTCTATTTACACATTTTACAGGTGGAGGGGATGAACCACCTGATTTCTGAACTTGCTGATGTAGCTGCACAAGAGAGAGCCATGCTTGATGAATGCTCGGCTATTTTGTCTTCTACAGCAGCTATGCAGGTGAGAACAAATATTTTGTAGTTGCCAACTAGAATTTATTTTTTAGATAAAAAAAAAAAAAAACTTCTTACGATATTTGTTCTAGTTTTTTACATAATGAAGAATATTAGCTATGGTGGAATAACAAAGCTTGGGATGAAATTTATCAGTTTAATTGCCATTTGCACTGTTGGAGAGGAAGGATGTAACTTAAATATTATAATTTAAGTATTTATATTTCGACACACCCCCTCACATGCAAGCTAAATTTGGGGTCTAGCACATGAAATTTTTTTTAATAATTAGGATGGTTGTGAAATTCAAACATGTGAGCTTCTGCTCTGATACTATGTTAAACAACCATCTATTCCAAAAACTTAACCTATTAGAGAGGGTGTAACTTAAGTATTTATACTTCATCTCTGATAAGTACATAATATGTTCATTGTTGACACGGTACAGGTTGAGGAATACAGTCTTGGGACTCATCTCGTACAGTTGAAATCAGCTCAGAAGAGTGGTGAACTGACAACATTTAGCAATTAAAACGCCTCAATTGCTGCTAGATGCTACACTAACAATCTTCCACTTCCCCACATTAGCAAAGACAAATCACACGGCCTTCTCTGGTGTCGATGAGTGTATATTTTTTTCTTCTTAACAATGGTGGGAATTTGTAACTTGTTCATTCCTTCTCTTTTTTTTTATGTTTTTTTTCCTACTCCTCTTTCACCGGCAAATAGCAGTTAGTACCATCGTCGCTATGTGTAATTTTTTGCATCAACAAATAGGAAATGAAAAGGAAGGAAATGATTAAATTTTAATGAAGTCCAATTCTCTGATTTATGCCTGTAGCAAAATTTTTTGGCATGGAATATAGTACATTTTAGGTTCAAATCTTGGCAATTTTTGGGGGTTAGGCCATGAGAGATTTATCACTCATGAATACCCTAGTCCTAATGTACATAATGGTCTGTTTTTAACCAGACCAGATAGGGGATTAATCGAGATACACGTAAGTTGATCCAACACCGTTGACAATTGAACCCAAAAAAGAGTAGTGACAATAAATAGATCTATTGTCAAAATTGTTTTTGGTGTATTAGTTTTTTCTGTTAGTTGGGCCAACCATGTCTCGTAGGATCAATGACATTATGGGATCTTATATGTCCAAATGGAAAGGGTTTATCTTATGCAGCAGTTAAAAGCACATAAAGTAAGTTGTATATGACCAATGGTTTGTTGAAGGCATAGCAGTGGTATTTGGAAAAGAATGTACAATTAGGATCTTATTTCACTTTTTTTAGGGAAAAATTGTCCTAATTATACATCTTTTAGGCTCATAATTATGACTCACGAGTTGAACTCGAGAATTTAGATCTTCCCGTCCAAAATTTAAACTAACATTGCTCCAAGCTAGAGCCTAAGCCAGAAAAATTAGCCTAAGGTTAACCTGATCAATGTTAAGATTAAGGTAACTTACAACACTTTATATATTCATGGCTCGATTAAAATTTGACCTTTTTCTTTTTTGTTTTTTGTGAAAATTGGGGCTAAATTCTCCTGGATGGACTTATAATTGAAATTGAAATTGAAATTTATATTTTCTCTCTCTCGCGTGCGTGCGCGCATTAGAAGAAGATCATCACTCTAGTACAATAAATATTTCTCTTTAGATGTCATTTCTCCCTCCCATAACATTAAAATCAGTAGGATTTGAAACATCATCAACAACTACCATATCTTCTACTGCGTTGTCGTCATTATAAACTTCTATGTTATTGGTTTTTAGAAAAAAAAATGTTGAAAAATTTGCTCAATGTGTTGTTAGTTTGATCTCTAATTTTATTTTTATTTTTTGATAAATAATCCCCCAATTTTTTTAAAGTTTCATGTTATTATGTTTTTTGTCGACTATGTTACTATTTTTTTCATGTTACTATTTTTTATTGAGCATGTTTTTACTTTTTTAGTGTTACTTTTTTAGATTTTGAAAACTTGAAGGCTTGTTCCTCTGATTATGGGTTTGAATGCTACTATTTGTGCTTTCAATTTTGTTCAATATTTCATTTTACCATTTTTTTTTGTTAAGCATGTTACTGTTTTTGTTAAGTATGTTACTATTTTTATTGAACATGTTACTATTTTTATTTTTTAAAAATATTAATATTGAATGCTACTATTTTTTTTATATTTAAATATTATTATTTTTTTGTGTTTAAATAGTATTATTTTTTATGTTTAAATGATAATTTTTTTTATTTTTAATGTTAATATTTTTGTTAAGTGATAGTCTTAACCTAAATATAGATATACATAGATATAAGAGACAGAAAATTTTAATACTAATCAAACTCTTAAAATTTAGGAGTTTTTAATTTTTAATTTTTAATTTTACTTCAATTCTAAAGAAAAGAGATAATTTGTTAAAATTGACAAAAAATAAATTTTATAATAAATAAGTTTCTTTGGCGAACTTAAATTCGTATAGGAATCGGCCTTCAAACTTTTCTTATTTTTTTATTTTTAATTTTTTATACAAAACGCAAGTTGTTGGCCCAAAGGCCAAGCCTTTGGCCCAAGAGATGGGGCCCGGACCTAGGCCTGAGAGAGTTCCCGCCAAGTTTTGTATAACAGTTGTACCCATCAACAGTATCACCACTATCCATCGAAGCAAATGATTTGCAGAGCCATAACAACCTATGCACCTCGTGACCGAAATTTCTTTTTAGATCTCGTCAAGAAGGCGACAATTCTCTCTCACCTTAACCAAACACACGCCCAAATCATCCTCAATGGTCTTCACAACGACCTCATAACGATTACGAAACTGACCCACAAGCACTCGGACCTCAAAGCTATAGATCAAGCCAGCCTTCTCTGTTCGACACTCACAAAACCTGACCTTTTCCTTTACAATGTCCTCGTCAGAGGTTTTTCTCACAACAACTCACCCCTTAAAGCTCTCTCTTTATACCACCATATACGTGAAAACACCACACTTAAACCCGATAATTTTACATATGCGTTCATTATATCGGCTTTTTCTTCGTTTGGGTCTGAAAAAGTTGGGATTGTGCTTCATGGGCATGTAATAGTTGACGGGTATGGCTCAGATTTGTTTGTTGGGTCTGCTTTGGTGGACATGTATTTTAGTTTTTCTAAGGTTGGCCATGCGTATAAGGTGTTTGAAGGAATTTCTGAGCCGGACAGGGTTCTTTGGAATACAATGATTTCTGGGTTGGTAAGGAATTGTTGTTTTGAGGAGTCGATTCTGGTCTTCCAAGATATGGTTGTTAGAGGGGTCAAATTTGATTCGACTGCATTGGCTGCAGTGCTTCCTGCTGTAGCTGAGTTGCAAGAATTGAGAGTGGGGATGATGGTTCAATGCTTGGCTGTGAAGATTGGATGTCATTATCATGATTATGTTCTTACGGGTTTGATTTCTTTTTATGCGAAATGTGGGGAGATATCAACTGCTAAGTTGTTGTTTGGTCAGATTGGGAAACCGGATTTAATATCATGTAATGCTATGATTGCTGGGTTTTCTTGTAATAATGAGACAGATTCTTCAGTGAGGCTCTTTAAAGGATTACTTGTTTTAGGGGAGAAAGTTAATTCAAGTACCATTGTAGGTTTGGTTCCTGTGTCTTCCCCTTTTGGCCATTTAGATCTTACGCTCTCAATCCATAGTTTTTGTTTGAAATCTGGTATCGTGTTGAATCCTTCTGTTTCTACAGCGTTGACTACTGTATACAGTAGGCTGAATGAAATTGAATCTGCAACACAGCTTTTCTATGAATCCCCAGAGAAAAGCTTGGCATCTTGGAATGCAATGATATCAGGCTATGCCCAAAATGGGCAAACAGAGTTAGCAATATCTCTTTTCCGGGAAATGCAAATGTTTGAAATCCGTCCAAATCCTGTCACAATCACAAGTATTCTTTCAGCATGTGCTCAGCTTGGAGCTCTAACTCTAGGTAAATGGGTCCATGACTTGATAAACCAAGAGAGTTTCGAGTCCAACATTTATGTGGCAACTGCTTTGATTGACATGTATGCCAAGTGTGGAAGCATTTGTGAGGCTCGTCGATTATTTGACATCATGCCGGAGAAGAATGTGGTGACCTGGAATGCCATGATTTCTGGTTATGGCCTACATGGACTTGGGCATGAAGCACTAAAGCTTTTCACTGAGATGGTGAACTCTAGGATTGCCCCAACGGGGGTTACTTTCGTTTCCATATTATATGCTTGCAGTCATGCTGGCTTGGTGCGAGAAGGAGAGGAACTTTTCCATTCGATGGTCCATGATCATGGCTTTGAGCCCTTGGCCGAGCATTATGCCTGCATGGTAGACCTCCTTGGTCGTGCTGGAAAATTACAGAAGGCTATGAAATTCATAAAAGGAATGCCTGTTGAGCCAGGTCCTGCTGTGTGGGGCACATTACTTGGTGCTTGTATGATTCACAAGGACACAAACCTAGCACGCTTGGCTTCTGATAAGTTGTTCCAATTGGACCCTGAAAATGTAGGATACTATGTCCTTCTATCTAACATTTACTCTGCAGATCAAAATTATCCTCAGGCTGCTTCAGTTCGCCAAGTGGTTAAAAAGAGAAATCTGGCAAAGACCCCTGGGTGCACACTGATTGAGGTTCATGGGAGCCCACATGTTTTTACATCCAGTGACCAATCTCACCCACAAGCAGAGGCAATCTATGCAATGCTGGAAAAGGTGATGGAAAAGATGAGGGGAGCTGGATTTCAGACAGAGACTATGACAGCATTGCATGATGTGGAGGAAGAAGAGAAGGAGCTAATGGTGAAGGTTCATAGTGAGAAGTTGGCCATTGCTTTCGGTCTTATAAATTCTAAACCAGGAACCGAGATCAGGATCATCAAAAACCTTCGAGTTTGTTTAGACTG
Source organism: Ilex paraguariensis (assembly GCA_963454935.2). NCBI lineage: Eukaryota > Viridiplantae > Streptophyta > Magnoliopsida > Aquifoliales > Aquifoliaceae > Ilex > Ilex paraguariensis. The sequence continues at coordinate 1,062,138 of CAUOFW020005169.1, read as the reverse complement.
CCATAATTTTACTAAATTCGTTTCCAAGATCACAGAAAGAGTTATTGTTGTGAGAGATGCAAATAGGTTTCATCATTTTAAAGATGGTATGTGTTCTTGCAGAGACTATTGGTGAAAAGTCTGCCTCCTGCATGATGAAGGTTGCAGCATCGGACATACAATCAATTATACCTTCTGATGCGTCAATAATTAAATTGGGGTATCCTCGTCTAAAGATGCATAAGATTTTTAGACATCCTTGTGAGAATTGACTGAAACAAGATGTGAATAAAGTACAGTTGTTACTACTGCTGTTGAGAAATCCTGCAACTGTGAAAATTTAGCTCTTGTTTCCGCGTACTGAAACAAATAAAATACATTAAACCCCAACTGAAACCCTTACCTGATCCTAAATATTGGTTAGTAAAAATTGTTTTATTTCTATCTTCAGATTTGATATCATTGCCTACTTTTAATCAAAACCAGAACCATGTCCGTCCCCTCTTTTCTTTCCTTCCTTTCTCTTAAAAGACACAGAAACGGGCTGGTATTTTATGCTTTTCTGTTAGAGGATAGATCAGTTAGGCGTACGTCATCTTGAATGACCTGAAGTTTGCTCGATTTCCCAGAAAATTGTCCCTATTTGGAGTATATATCCAGCTGATGACAAGAAGGCCTGTAGTGGAGGATGAGGAAGGCATATTGTCTTCAGCAAACAAGCTCATCAGGGGACGGGTATAATCTTTTCAGCAAAACAATCTCATGAGGTACAAATACTCTCACTTGAAACTGCTTAGTTTGGCCATTGGCATGACGGTTTTTAAAATAAATCGTAGAAAAGGAATGCCCAATTTAATTTGCTGTTCTGGTGGTTGTATTTGGCCATTAGTTACTACGTTATGTTCTGAGTAATTTGTAGTTTGAGATGATATGTTTAATCCGTGGTCTATTGAGCTAAATGCCCTTCCCATGCTGTATTCATTAGAAAACAATCCACTTCGTATTCCAGGAAATTTATCTGTGTTGTTTTGAAAGCCTTAGAAAAAAAAAAGCACCAGAGTACAATAGGTTAGGCTAACAAAACTTTTCACCTTGGATTTATTCTTTCTTCCATCACTCCATTGGCCTATACAAAAATACCCACAAACTTTGCTGAAGAGCAGCTCTCAAAAGGAACACAAATAATATGCTTAGCAATTAATTCCGCATTGCTTGACATCAGGTCCCTTGGTTTTTAACACAAATGGGTCAATTCTGACCCAAAGCAAGGAGAAGATAGAAGCCAAAAGCACTGACCATATAACAACAATGGTGGGTGTCCTGTTCTGCCTCCCCATGAGACCTTTGAGGAATGGGTAGAGATGAACAATTACCCAAAAAGCAAAGAAGAGCTTTCCAAATAGTGGACCCCATGATTGGGACCCATTGTTTATGGCATCAGAGATTCCAGCCACAACCCCAACAAGATTGATGATCAAGAGAGTGGTTGGAGGGATTAGGAGTGTAGTCCATTTGAAAGCGTATAGTTCTGCAAAATCCTCATCATCTGATGCCTTGGATGTGACAGTAAAGTTGGTATCTATTCCAGCCAAAATCTTAAGAAGACCTTGTACAACAGCAAAGAGATGTGCAGACACGCCACCTATCACCCAAAATTGCTCATTTCTCCACCATTCCTCTATGCTTACTCCACTCCACCTCAGCTCAAGAATGCCCGTCGCAAAAATTGAAAGGAACAAAGCAATGAAGAAGAGACTTGCAAAGGTGCTTATCTGAATCAAAAAACGAATGAAGCTTAAGTCCAGTAGTAAGGAAAAAACACAACTGCGGAGCTACATATAAAGGGCTTTTGGAATGCAAGTGAAAATTTCAGCATCTACTTTGTTTGGCATAGTATTTTGGAATGATTTTTTTTATTTTGTAGGATTCAAACTTAGACAATTTTAGTGCATGTAGGGATTTGAAGTCAAAAATAAATCTCTTACAACTTATGCGATGATTCCAATTTTATGATGATTGCTTTTAGATGTGGCTTAGGGCCATAAAATGACATGGAAAGCAAATGGAGTAATGTTCAAGTGATGGCCATACATCCTCCAGTTGGAGTTTAGATGGAAGGGGCAAGGATTATGTAGTTACCTCTGGCATAATGAATTTTCCAGTGAGCAAGCAGATGGCAGGGAGGGTACAATAGGCAAGGAGAGGTATGGAGGTGAAGGGATAGACAGTTGTGTTAACATATGCCAACCGCTCGAGCCATTTGAGTTTTCCACCCTTGTAGCCATACCAGGCAGGGCTGTGACGACTGAAAAAGATCTCAACAGATCCTAGAGCCCAACGAAGCACCTGGTTGAGACGATCTGACAGATTAATAGGAGCAGACCCCTTGAATGCAGGCAACTCGGGCATACAGTATATGGACCTCCAACCACGGCAATGCATCTTAAAACCTGTGAGGATATCCTCTGTGATAGAGCCGTAGATCCATCCCAACTGCACAACCAACAACCATTATAAATATGAAGGTGAGTGGAGAAAAGCAATTTATGGTACTGTAGATGCTTATGGTTTGTAACATGGAATTCCACATGAGTGGGAAAACACGATGCCTTCTATTGTAGGAGACATTTTATGTGTATTTCATCATTTTCCAACCATTCAGAACATTACAGAAGTCTTGTGTTAATGGAAAATTTGATGTAATTTGGGAGTCTTGGAAGCTTTAGGAATTGTAGCCAGAATTAACATGACATGTCTTGATTTTCTAGTTTTCTATATTACCTCAGAACCCCATTCAGTTTTGTCTTCATAGCCACAGCTGATCACATGAATGGCTTCTTTCAGCAGGGCCGCCGGGCTGGAGGAAGGAGGAACACCTCCCTCAACCATTAAGGTTGACGTCACAAAAATTGCTGACTGCCCAAACTTCTTTTCAAAATTCATGTGGGACATCAATAGCTCCTTGTCATCATCAAACCCTGATCACAGAACAAACATAAATTTTGGATGGTTGGAAAGGAAAATATCAAATAGGCATCAATTAAGTTATTGTGAAGGAAAGAATGTCAAAAACCTTGAACGTTATCACCATCTCCATTTGCACCATGTTTAGAATATTTCTGCTGTTTTTTGCGACGTCCAAAACATGGGCAGCAGTCACAGCTTACCATTTTTGGGCGCTTGGTGCCCTTTGGAGGCTCATAGCCATACAACGCCTGTCTTCTGAAGACACATCCAGTGCCAACATATACAGGACCTTGAATCCCATCTAGACCTTTCATGTTTATCTGCCAAAAAATAATAAATAAAATACACCAATAAGAGGCACATAAACAGAAGACATTTTTCGATGAATGCATTCTACTTTGTTTCTTTCCAGGGACTTACATCAAAGAAGACTGTGTTTCTGTTGGCATATCGATCGTGCCTGTCTATGCCATCAAATCTTTGAGGAAATTGGACATAACAGACCTTTCTCCCAATTTGTGGGTCCATCAGGAAGCACATTGCCTCTCGTGCAGCCTTGCTGTTATTCAAGTAATGGTCACAGTCCAAGTTCAGCATGAAGGGAGCATTGGTAAGGACTCCAGCGACACGAACCTGTGGATTTAGGACATTAATTTACATGGTTTTGATGAAAGTTGTGATTTCTTTTTCTCACTTGGGTTTTGAATGGTTGAAATAAATTAGATCCTTGTACTGCAAATAATAGTGCCAAAACAAATTAAAAGAAGAAGATTACAAACTAATTTGTAACAATTTCTCCAGGTCTTAAAGGAATCAAACTATTAAGAGATGTGTTTGTGATCTTCACCAGGGCATTCATGGCACCAGCTTTCTTATGATGCTGAAAACCAGGTCTCTTCTCACGAGAAACGTAAACAAGGCGAGGGAGCTCATTTCCTTCTGCATCAAGGCCTCCACTCTGACCCAGAAAGACTTGAATCATACCCGGATGATCCTTGGTATTGTTTCCTGGCCATGGTGTCCCATCTTGCATGATCCATCCTTCTGTAGGAACCTTCATGGCTTTTGCAACAATTGCATTGATCCTAACCTTAAATTCTTCATACTCTCTCTGCCACAAAAAAATTACATTTTCAAGTCGAAAGTTCTTCTTTTATGATTTTTTATACTCTTGAGCTGTTATGAAATAAGGGAGTTAGATGAAGGACCTTCATAGCTCGACGCTCTTTGACAAATGTAGGCTGCACTTTGTCCTTAAGATAATCAATCTTCAGAGAGAAGTACATCTCTGGGGCTCTAGGTTCAATCAAAAATTTCTTGCAGAAGGGAACCCATTTTCGAGCAAATTCTGCAGTTTCTGATAATGCTTCGAAGGTACACATTGAAGCCCCATCATCGGAAATGTAACATGAGATTTTGTCGACTGGGTAGTCCATTGCTAAGATTGATAGAACAGTGTTAGATGTAACAAGAGGAGGTTCCTTCATGGGATCCACTGTACTGACAAAGATATCCACTGGAGCTAGCATATTTGGTTCGCCTTCCCTCTCGTATCTGCATCATAGATTTATTGAGTTATATCACTACATGTGATGTAAGTACATTTGTTCAACTTGGTCTCGTTTAATTGCTAAAACTACATTTTGAGATACCTAGCTATACGAGATTAATCTTGCGACTTTGAATTATATATTTACTCCTTGGGGCTAAAGATGCATATAGTTCATACTGTGTAATGCTTGGATGAGGTCCAGAAATTTACAGTTGGAGCTATATCCTCTGCTTATATAAGTTTGATATCTGATCAGTAGTTGTATCTCAGTTCATGCATCAAATTCAGCTGGATAAGGTCTATTTCTGAATGACACACCAATTGGTGCAAAATGAAGTAAGACTGCCTACCATCTCTTGCAAACTCTACTATAGGTGGCCATGTGAGAGCTTTGTGCACTTGATACAACCTTTTTTAGGTGTGATCTATTCAAGTCATTACCGGGTTGATTGGCCAAACCAGCTTATTAAATGGGATGACACAAGCCTAGATTCATGTCACCAACCCGACATGCTACAGACACAATTATACACAGCCATAAATGGGTATAGTGTGATTGAACAAATTTTAACATAATACAAACCTAACATGACGTAACATATTGTCAGAGCTACTCAGTATGAATAACATTGTCGAATGAAATTAATTGTGTCAATTAATGCCTGCAATTTTTCATGGAATAAAAAGTTACACTAAGAACAAAGTAAAGCGTGTTCTTATTCTTTGTGCAGTCATAGATGAACTTATGATTATGAATGCTATTTGCCACAGTATTATGCTTGCATTTGTAAGTGCTTGTACCTGAGAGAAAGGCGATCGAGATAAGTTTCGCGATCAATGGGGAGCCATTTGGGGAACTGATCAAGGATCCAGGAGAAGGCAAACCAGATCTCACATATCACAGAAGTAAGCCAGAGGCCGATGGCATCGTGCACTGGGTTGAGGATTCTATAACGAAGGAAAATGGCGAGAACAAGAAGCCGAGTCACAATCACCATCCGGTAAGGATTGATCTTGCTGGATGCAATTGGTACTTTCCTTGAGAGTGGTTGCCTTGCTTCATCTACCCTGCATTTGTTAACATGAATAAAAGTTAAGTTAAAGGCAACACTTTGATGGGAAGTTCATTATTGTGACAACTACATAATGCATAGATTTCTGTGGAAGGAAGATATAGTTCTTAATGAGAGCTGCTTAATCCTAGAGATCGAGTAGTCTGTTCAGCCCATGTGCACCCTGGTTCGGCATAGTGGCGTCCAGGGCGGTGACGACTAACTTGACAAGAGTCATCTTCCAAAATTTCTCATCGCTTCATGAAATATGTTTGAAGTGTTTGATAAGTAATATGCTTCCTCCATTGTACAATGAATTTGAATGTTCGGGGAGACTAACACAAAACAGTAATGCTATACAATGTGGGTCCGAAGCATAAAATTTGTGATACAAATGGCTCATGCACTCATAATCTTGTTCAAATAGCATTATTTTAAAGAACATACAAGGCCATGTCAGGGTCAGCCAAGTCATCGGGTTCAGGTCCCAGATTGCCTTGCTGCATTTTCCAGTCATCCATCCTTTCTTTCCACCCTCCCTCTTTCTTCTCATCCCATCTTGCACTGCCTGTTTTGCACATCATGTAATGTGAAACAAAACACTATAATAGATACACAAGAAAACAAGTACAATACAAACCATAGTATCAATAAGTACGTTGAGGGTGTCACAACTGGTATCAGAATCATTTGCTCTTGTTGTGCGGAGACAACATAGTTTGTGCACCCGTTGTACATGGCGCATTTAGCAGAGTGGTGGATAAAATGATACTAGTCATCATTTAGAATCTCATATCATCTAGTTTTGGACAAGTCCCACACTAGGATGTGTGGCCTAAAAAGAGTGGATTATGGTGATCCAGTTCTTCATTATTTGGTCAATTGTTTGTGTGAAGTGATTTGGTTTTTAATTTATAGCGGTAGTTCATTGTTACAGGGAATAATCAATTGTTATAACTTTCAAATGATACATCTCTAGCAGAGGAGAACACACCTACAGACCCCAAGAGATGGCAATCAGAAAGCAATCTTTGCTTTTGGCAATGATTGGCCACTTCACCTCTTGGTTGACAGAATTTTGAGAGATTCAACCGTGACCAACTCGTCTAAGCTCAGTTGTTTTTGTGTGAGATGCTTTATGAATGTGGGTTTTGGGGGGATATATTGCAAAGTGAACAATTTTATAAGTCCAATTAAATCCATTTTGGGGACGGGTTTCAGGTGGAATGGAGGGTTCTTGGCCGGTTGTGGATTGTCACTTGTTATTGAATTATATGTACAAATGGTTATAGAATTATATACCAGGCTCAGAGAGTGGATATGGATGCACACGTTTATGTAAAGCTGAAGGCTGCATCTGCTCTCCATGAGCATAGCTTGATATTGGGAACTCGCCACTCACCTGCATTCATGACATGCATTGTAGCATAAGGTTTTTATTGCGTTTTATATAACAACTTAGAAAATAAGCTTGATTATGATATGATCATTCGTTGGTTTGGCTTACAGGGTGAGATCGGATGCCAGCAATGATCGGTGGGTACTGGGCGGTTTCGTCGTCTTCTGGGCCTCTTCCATAGCTCATCTTCCCATGAAGCATGGCTTCTGCTATGTTTTTGTTCCTGTGTTTTTTGTCATCGATGTTGAATTCATGTTCTATGTCGTCGACATCTTCTTCATCATCATCTCCCTCCACCCTTGGGCTCCCTTCACATTATTTAGCATGTAAAGAAAGAAAGAAAAAAAGATAATTAGATGCCATTGATATTGTCCCCAGACTCATATCTAACAAACCTCTTAATTAGTGTAAAATCTTTGTAAGAATAAGCAAATCTTGTCTATGGCTGCAAAGGAACAGAGCCATTTATGAACAAATTAATAAAGTTCATTCACTTTGATTCATTTATCAAATAAAATGAGCTTGAAGCTGGTTTAGTAAACGAGTTAACCCCGAGCAATAGCTTGTTGGGCTCATCAAGCTTATCAACTTGTGTGTATATATTGTAATGAATTGCATATGGATATGGATGGGATAAAGTTGTATTACACAAGTCTGAAGTCAAGTTTTAAACTCAAGCGCAAGCTCGAGCTCAGTTTAGTTAATCAGACGAGATGAATCAAGCCTAAGTTTGAAAAACAACTAATAAATGAGTGGCTTGTTGCAATTACGAGCCGATCTCGAGCATTCTTTGACAAACTCGAATGTAGCTCGTTTTGGTTCATTTGCACCCTTACCTTTGACTGTACAATGATTTTTTTTTTTTAATTCTTTTTGTTTAATGGTCAAGGTGTTTAAGCTAGCTTGCAAATATCTTAACTAATTCTCTTAAGTCCGATTAAAGACATGTTATTCACGTTGGGACTAAGGTATTCATGAAGGATAAATTCCTTATAGCTTGATCTTAACAAATTGTCAAGATTCAAATTTAAAACGTTTAAATTTATAGTTTATTCATGTTTCTAGTGTTGCTATATTTTATAACTCTACAACTTTTTTAAATTTTGTATTGAAATTCTTCCAACCCTATTTGTGGCAAGAGGGAGAAAATGTTCCAACATGCTCACCCTTGAGACGCTTATATCTGGTCTTGCACTGGGGGCACAATTGATTCCCTTCTCTCCTTTCATACTCGTAGCACGGCCGGCACACTGGAAAACCGCACTCATTGCATGCCACGAACAAATCGCCGTCCACCGTCAGCCCAATCTCATCGCCACATATCTCACAGATTTGACCAGTTAAATCCCTCAATGCCTTAGGCTGCACCACAAGAACAACCATAAATTAAGCAATTTGTAGTCTGCAAGACCACAAGTGGAATGCTAAACCATATACAGAGTCACACACCAACCCAACAAACGCAGTTTTTAACTAAAATTACGGCTCTTTGTCAACTTTATCTCCTTTCTACGGTTGTTTCTTTCTTATTTTTGCCATAAGAGTATGGATTGAATTGAACTCACTCTTTTCAAGCAAGAAATTTGTTTTCAAAATACGCTTTCAACGAAAAAGATTTTAAGCATACGGTTTGTGAAACACTTCACCATTGAAACTATCGTAATTAGAGAAATAAATGGAAAACAACGATATAAAGATAAAAAAAACGAAGTTTAAAAACGACTGTAATATGATCATTGATTCCACAAACACATGTATATACATATATATGTGCATATATGGTCTTGTTTATATATGGTAGCCTTAGGCTGCACCAATCTCAAGAACCACAACAAAGCATATCACAGTCTAAACTATATAAGTTTCGTGAATGTTATCCCACAGACACCCACAAACGCACAACACACATATTGTAGGCAAAATAGGTGGTACAAGAATCGAAGTAGAAGAAACAGTAGAAATATGATATATTTATGTGTGTGCGTGTGCGTGTGTGTGTTCTTGTTTATATATGGGGTTACCTCTTCATGGCCGTGAATGACGACGAGCTCGTTACGATTGTGAGATCCGGCAACAAGTCCGGCGCTGGCTTCCATGATAGATTGGAGAGGAGGGTGGCAGTGAATTGTGTGAGAGGAGGTCTGAGAGTGATATGGTGAGGGGTTCTTTTTAAGGAATGAATGAGAGGGTAGAGTTAATATCTCAGTCTCTCTCCTCACCTAATGTGTCCACCTGTGGAGGGGTGCTGTTGGTTGCAGAGTCTCCATTGCCTTGAAGTTAAGCTAGCTTCCTCAGTTTCAACTACCCTACCATACTCTCTCTCTCTCTCTCTCGACCAAATTTGTATGTATATATATATATTCTTATTATTTTATCAATAATTATTTATTTAAGCAAATCGCCAAAATCTCTTTTATTAGATAGATAATCAGATCACACATATGGTATAGTTGGGTTTTATATGTTTTCTAATGATGTAAGAAGGGTGTAGGATATATATTTTATTTAACGGTTAAGGGTGTTTGAATCAACTTACACACATTTTAACTAATCTTTTTTCTATTGAGTAAAGACAGACCATCCACACCAAGACTAGGACATTTATACCGATAAATGGTTAGGGATGTTTGTTGGAGTAATTTCCTAACATAATAAAAATAACAAAAATATGTCTAATTAGAATTTTAGTTAGTGGATTATGACTTTATATTTATTTGATTGAATAAAAAAATTACAAAAACTTGGGACAAAATTAGAGAAATTGATATGTTTTTTCTGGTTGTAGCTATACAAAATTCAGTCGATTTCATGAAAGCGTAGTTGGATCTCACGTTGGAACATGTGTTTTAATTTCTTATATATATATATAGCTTTTAAGCGTCAAGTTTGCATTAGAAATAATTATGCATAGCATATGAAAATAATAAAAAGACATAAGAATATTAGGGTTGGCATCCGGGTCGTGTTAATTATTATATTTATTTTTATCATGCCAATGGTATATAGATTTCTCTTCAATTGGGTCAATTCGAACTTGATACAACAATTAATTAAAATAACATGTTTATTATTATGTGAGTAATAAGACACGACATCAGGCCGTCAGCTATAAATCAATTATTGAATAAATCGTGTCAAGTTAAGCAGATTTCACCAATTAAATTGGTTGAACATGCCATATTCTAGGAGAAGACAAAGGTACCAGAGAAAAAAAAATGATATCGCACCTTTTAATTTTATAACTTTAATGGGTGTTTTTACAATTTTATAGGTCATTTCAGCACCATACCACAATTATAATTTTTGCAAGGATTTCACAACTTTTGTGGCTGCTTTTTAGAATTTTTGTGGTAATTTTTTTTATCACTTTTGTGATACTTTGCTATCGATCTTAAAATGGTAAAAATAGTTATCACAAAAATGATAAAAACACCCACAAAAGTTGTACATGACTATATAGCACCGAATTTTTTTTATTTTTTATTTTTTATTTTTTGGTACGGCAGATTACTCCCATATTCTAAGGTGCAAAAAGAGGGAATGTTAATGACAGAACTCTTCAATATACTTTCAATGATGGCAATGGAACCGTAGCTCCTTCCAAATACAAACACCATTAGCCAACTGAATGGAAGTCAGATTTTCCCAAACCATTAACCTTAATCGACCTTTTTTTTCTTTTTCTTTTTTCTATTTTTTTTTTTTTTTGATTTTTTTCTATGATCAAGCCATCAACCGTTCAAGTGGAACCGATATAGACAATTGGATCTTCACTTGACCCCAAAATTGGATCTTCCATCAATACACGAACCTGTACATATTATGAAAAAGTCCATTGAAAAGGATCTCATCTCGTCGAGAAGTCCATTTGTTAGATCTAAAAGCCAATTGCATTTTTGGGTTAAATGAAAAAAAAAAAAATTGTTAATCAGTTTGCAAAATTTTAATCAAGCAGCCAAGTTATGTATACATTTGTCAAAGAACTTACCCATCAAATGATTAGCTTCGGATAAATTGAGGAAAATCACCAGATGTCACTGGTCTGCATTTTCCTCTGAACTACCAAAGCCATGATGATGGGCTTCCAAATTCTGCATAGTTGTCTTTCAATTTCCAAAACAATACTTAATATTTTTTTATTTATTTTTGGCGAGATTCAAATTCACGAATTTATATTACAATAATAGAGACGATGACTATTAGACCAACCGATAACTTCACTTATAGAATAATTTGTGAACATACACAATTTTATCTAAGTAATCGTGTCATCTCCTGATGTATGTCCATGACTAATCAACCCTAACTTTTAGTATTCATATCATACCAAAAATTAACACCTGACATACACAAAACATACAATCACCAGACAAGAGAATAGACATTCAATCTAAAAGAGTTTGGTTTGGATTATATTTTAATCCTATTCAATAGAAAACCTGATACACCACCAACCTGTAGCTATCCGTAGCTTCCACAGAGCCAGCAAAGAGAAAGATATGATATGAGAATGCTTGAGGTGCAAGGACTTGCAAGTTAAGTCATATCTGCTAGTTAGGTTGGTAAGTTGGAACCTCCATATCATCTAGACAGCTAAGTTCAACTGGCTATATAACTCAGGTTGGGTAGTCCAGGACTTCAGGTCCATGTTGTATTACCACCATTTCTTGAATAAATAATTAAGCTCAATACACATATATGTTGGTAGTAACAATATGCTAAGATCATACGTCTATATAACAGAAAGCTATAGCAGTATCCCAAGAATCTATCAATCAGGAATTGGATACCTTCTAATACATTATCTCTCATTCTCCGTCAATGGTAAATCACCCATCATACAGACCCAAAATCTATGTGGACGACCTGATTGAAAATGAATTGGAAAGATCTAGATCCATGACGTTCTTTGATATCAGTCCCGATACAGCAGTTAAAAAGGTTAAAATTGCATTCAGAAAGGCAATCTGCAGTGGGTTTCGAGGAAGATATGCACTAAACAACCACAAAGTAGAACATTATGTACTACTAGAATGCTACCTTACTATAGGTATTTAGACTACTTCATTTGATAGTTCTTATGAACATCACCCACAAAGTTAATAGCTCGTGTTTAAAAGCCGTAAGGAAAAGAAACTCCTTCATCTAGATACTTCTCCAGGACTGACTCTTTAAAAGTACAACAGAAAAGCCTGATTTTGTTATTGACAAGATCAAACAAATACATTCCCATACAGATTATATTAACACTAATTCTATACAAGATAGTGACATCTCTGGTTTAATAGAAAAATATCAGCGAAGTTTACCTACAAACTGTCCACCCTTACGGAATCATGCAAAACTATATGGGTGCACTTAAACACCAGCTGAGACTTCAGTAACTGTTGACTTTTCCTTTTTCTTTGGGGGCTCTTGAGCTTTCTGCACAACAGTCTTATTTGGAACCAAAACTATAGATATCGTCCTTTCCCTGAAGGTTTTGCTCTCCTCGGTTGCAAGCTGCAATGCAGCACAAAACGAAATGGAGATATAAAATTTGGAAAAGTGTAACAGGTAAGAGGAAGGGAGGAAAGAGGAGGGAAAGGAAACCAAAATGAAAGTGAAAGTATCACACTGAAGTTGTCTCCCAAAGTGAAGAACAGCATTGACTAGATGCAGCAAAAGTATGCAAAGGAATGTAAGGAAATCTTTGATGGCACAGCTTCACATCTAAGAAGCGAACCACAAACGTGCTCATCAAAGAATATATGTAGCCCAAATTGTTTAAAGTTCATCTTTTAGAGTAAAAATATAATTTCCAAAACTTCAAAGAAGAATGGCTTACACAATATTTAAAGGAAGACTTCAACATTCCAGATAACAACAAACGGTGTGCTCAATTCATTAGATGAGCATAGAGAACCGGATTACTTACACCTAACCAAACCAAACCAAATTTTATGTCCCGTTATTTGGTATCAGCTATATGAGTCCGTATTTCCCATTCATTACGATCATGCGCTATACTCTTATTTAAGTTAAATATTTTTATATCTTTTATACTCTCATTTAAGTTAAATATTTTTGTATTTTTTCTTATTATTTCGTTCAATGTTAATTTAGGTCTACTCTTACTTTTAGTACCCTTAAGAAAAATTCTATCACTTTTTTTAACCGGTGCTTCCATCGGCCTCTGCTGCACATGACCAAACCATCTTAATTTATTCTCTCTTAACTTATCCTTAATTGGAGCTACTACTACAATTTCTCTAATACGATCATTTCGTATTTTATTCTTCAAGTTTTTTCATACATCCACCTTAACATTCTCATTTCCGCTACACTCATTTTGTCACTATGTTATTTCCTAGTTGCCTTACATTCTGTCTTATACAACATTGTTGTCCTTATAGCTTTTCGGTAAAACTTACCTTTCAATTTTATTGGTATCCTTCTATCGCATAATATGTCAGAGGCTTTCCTCCACTTAAGTCAACCGACATTGATCCTATAAGTTATATCATCTTCAATATCTCCATCATTTTTAATGATCGACCCTAAATATCTAATCGTTTACTCGTTGATATTTCTTGATTTTTAATCTTAACTTTTTCACTGTCTACTTCTATTACTAAAATTGCATTGCATATAATCAGTCTTACTCGTACTTATTTTAAACTCTTTTGACTCAAATGTCTTTCTCCAAATTTTTAACTTATTGTTAATCCACCCTCGAGTTTCATCTACTAATACAATATCATCCGCAAATAGCATACACCATGGGACATCATCTTGAATGTGCCTAATGAGTTTATCCATAATTGGGGGAATAGGTATGGACTTATGACCAATCCTTGGTGTAATCCCACCATAATTAAAAGTTATTTACTTTCTCCCACGGAAGACCTAATTGTAGTTATAGCCCCGTCATACATGTCTTTTATCACCTCAATATACTTATTCGTCGCTCCTTTTCTCTCTAGAATCCCTAGAATGCTAAAAATGATTGACAACTCTAAATGCAAATCTAAATTTTGTTTTCATAATCAGAATGAAGACAAAAAAAATGTTGTAATATATAGCTAAAATCTCTTGATATTAATTAAACTACGGTTGGTGGTCAAATCTGAAATATATAAAACCCTAATTCGTTAGTTAAATATTGCATTATTCATGGCATATATCATAGATGCATTTTTTGTGAAATTATTATGTATTAAATATTATTTTATAATAGTGCATGCATACATATATATTACGTTGATATAATTTGATGTTTAGGTTAGATCTTTTCTAGTCAACATAGGTAACTTGGTTAGATGGACTCATCAAGTTCTAAAAGACTAGTCAATCCTACTTGGAGTATTTTTAGCCTTCTTTGACTGTAGAGAATTAAGGAAATATTGGTAGAGTTGAGAAAATATTAGTGGATTTGAAGATATTATGGTGAGTGGTAACAACTAGTTGATATATCCTCCACTATAACGGCTGGCTGATATATCTTCCACTATAAATAAGGTTCTCTGGATACAAAGAGTATATACCAAAAAACACCCAATTTGAGAGAAAACTCATTGAGGGAGAATCCCAACTCTACTGCTTTCATATCAAATGGAGTTTTTAACTATCAAAGGCTAGCTCCCCATTCATCAAATTTATCAAGTTCTGTACCACAAATTTCCTAAAAAAAAAAGTCTGTTTTCACACATTTTCAACACCTCACAATGTACATTTGATTTGCCAACATCTTGAAATTTGCATTTCAAGTGTCTACGTCATGTGTTCAAGTTGTAGTATGAATTAACAAGAGTTTTGCAGTTACAATTCTGTTTTTGAAAGTAGTTCGTTTGAGGAGACAATTATGTGTTCATTTCTGGGTGTTGTATGAATACATGCTATTTTTTAGTGCTAAAAAAAATGTACATATGATGAATGATATTCAACATTTTTATATTCACACGAAGAGCGAGCATGTATTATCAAATCATAAGTCTGTTTTCATACCTTTTCAACACCTTTACAATGCACTTTAGAATGATACGCAATATGATATATTTACTCGAAGAGTGAGCACCAAAACATTTGTAACGCACAACAAACAGCAATATTTGTATCATCCTATAAAGATGTAGATAAATTACAATGCATACCTCCCCAATGTCATTTTGAAAACGCCTGATAAGCTCAATGGCATTGTTTCTAAACTCGTTTTCACGGCCCTTCAAATTCACCATAACCTTAACCTGCAGGTATTTACTTTATGTTAAGAATTAATATGGCAACATCAAAAGCCATTAATAAGATGCATGCATCTGTTTGTGGTTATCAGGTATGTGCTGTCATGAGAAATGATCAACCTTGTCACCATCTTTCAAAAACTTTTGAGCAGACTTCAAGCGCACAGAATAATCATGCACATCAATGTTGTAACTGTGGACAAGAATCAATAGAAACAATTAAATACAAGTTAATGTGATAAGTAGCAAGAAAAATGACTTCAATTTCCTAAATTCTAAACTACAAGAATTTGAAAAGTATATATAGATATTTTGTGTCTGCGTGTGTGTGTGAGATAGAGAGAGGGGGGGGCAGGTACGCAGAAAGACAGACAAACAGAGGGGCTAGCTTCAGTATTAAAGAAAGGAAGCCCTGTAGAAGTTACAACTCAGAAGTAGAAAACCACATCTACCCTTTCACACAACATGATGGCTATAAAGCATGGGTACTTTGTCAATGTCGACATACTCGTATTGGATACTATATCAGATACGATACTTGTTGGATACTACATATCTTTGATATGCACCATACGTATCCAATAAATTATTAAAATGTGTGGATATTTTGCGGATACTTCTACAAAGTAGAACAAGATGTACAATTTTTAATTTTAATTTATACCCTCTCCTTTCGAGTTCACATACAATACAATATATCAAAAAAATTTCATTTGATTTTGAAGATTATGAGTGCTTTTTTTAGTATTATCTACTATCAAATGTCAAAAGAGTATAAAAAAAATGAGTTAGTTACACTATAATCTTATAAATAAATACTTGTAAATAAACCAACTAGTTACATATTGATTCTGATTCCTTTAATTAGTCACATTCACTTTATAAATATATCATAATAAAATGATATTATACCTTTTCAAGGTAAAAATTGTTAATTTTGCTTACTATTGTTAAATAATGATTAAAAATTATAATTTTTAAGTCATTAAATAATAGTAAAATATAAAATATATTTTATTATAAATATATCCTAGCCGTACCTAAATCTTATTTTTTCATGTTCGGTCATATCGTCATATCCGTATCCATGCTTCCTAGGTGATAGCCATAAAATTGATTCATAAATAGATTGTTGTTACTAGTGTTAAAGAGGTTATTTCTATTAACTTCCATTGAAACTAAAAAGATTTATTATGTGTAACGTATGTTCGACCTGTGTACAATAAAGAGTTCCAAGGAAACAAAGTTCACACGTTGCCCGGGACATAGATAGCTTTGACATGCAAAACAACAATATAGGGGTGCTTATGCACACTCTAAACTGTTTTAATACAAGACTGAGCTCATACTAATTACTGCATCAAAAAATCTATAAACGCTATGTTAAGTTAAGAGAGTTATAAAAATATTAGAGAGAAAAAAAAGGGGTCAAAACTTAACCTACCTCTCATACATCACTTGTATTTATAGTTAACTTACAATAATCAGAAAGATGAATACACCCTCTAATATTTACACATACTACCCTAATACTCTTAACAATTTACATATAATATCCTAATACTCTTAACACTCTCCCTCAAACTGGACTATATATATCATATAATTTAAGTTTGGAACAAATGACTATAAGAGGTGTACGACTCAATGCTTTGGTAAACATATCTGCAAGCTGATTTTTAGATTTCACAAATGGAGTCGTAATCTCTCTGACTACTATCTTATCTCGAATAAAATGATAATCAACTTCAATATGTTTGGTTCTCTCGTGAAACACTAGGTTAGCAGCAGTATGAATAGCTGTCTGGTTATCACAGAACAGCTGTAAAGAAGGTTGAACCAAAAATCTAATTTTCTGGAGGAAGTGTAATAGTCAAGCCAACTCACTCGTCATATACGTCATTGCCCTATACTCAACCTCAACATTGGATCTTGCTACCACAGATTGTTTCTTACTTTTTCATGAGACAAAGTTATCTCCTAAAAAAATACAATAACCAGTAGTTGATTTCCAATCATAAGGAGAGTTAGTCCAATCAACATCTGAAAAACCTTCCACTAAAGATGTTCATTAGCTCGATATAGCAGTCCAAGGTCACCAACACGTTTAAGATATCGCAGAATACGAATAACTGCCTCTCAATGCGGTACTCTAGGGCATTCCATAAATTGACTTACTACACTGACTGCATAGGGAATATCTGGCTAAATAATAGTGAGATAATTAAGCTTTCCAACCAATCTGCGATACCGATCCGAATTCCCAAACAGTGCACTATCATCCATCAACAGTTTCTGATTTGGATCCATAGGAACATCAATTGGTCTGTCACCCAACAAACCTGTTTCCTCTAGCATGTCAAGTACATATTTTCTCTGAGATAAACAAATTCCCTATTTAGATCAAGCCACCTCAATACCCAAGAAATACCTGAGTTTTTTCAAATCTTTAGTATGAAATCGATCTTGCAAGAAGATTTTTAACTTGGCAATCCCCTCAGAATCATTTCCAATAATCACAATATCATCTACATAGACTACCAATAGAACGTCTTCAACATTCATCTGTCTATGAAATACAGAATGGTCTGTTTGACTTCGAAGAAGACCAAACTCTAAAGTGGTGTTTGATAAAACTGAAAACTAAAATCTGAAAGCTGAAGTCTAAAAACTGAAAGCTGAATGTTGAATTTGTGGATTATTTGATATTCACTGAAATTTAAGTACTGAATTAAACTAAACTGTTTGATAACTACATAGAGTTGACGTCTGAAAATAAATTAATTATCAATTTTACCCTTTCACTCTTTAATTTAAAAATATTTATAAAATATGTCATAACATAAATCATAATCACTATTATTATATTGTAGTCTACATTTAACAACTATTTGATCAAAATAAATAAATAAATAACATCTAAATAACACAATAAGTGAACAATAACATATGATTAAAAAAAAGAACAATAATTAATAAGTAATCAAATAATATTAAAAAAAATACAATAAATTAGATTTCATTAACAATATGTGTGTGCGCCGTGTGTGTGTAAGTATGTGTATGTGCAGTGCATATGTCTGTGTGTAATTGTGTGTGTGCAATGCGTGCGTTTGTGTATGTAATTATGATTATATATGTATATTTTTGTTAATAAGACAAGGAAAAGAAAAAGAAAAGAAGAGATCGACAAGGAAAATATATATATATATATATATATATATTTTAGAGCTTATTCACTTGGAACAAACTCTCCAAAAATAGGCGTATGCCACAATATGTAACGAACACACGATATTCTTTAGTAAAAGGCGAAAGAATAGTTCGCTCTGTGATCACTGCATGGCTGCGTTGACAAGGAGAAAATATAGGTTATGGGTTTTGAAGAGAAGACTAATTAGAGTTTTAATAGGATTGTAAAATATTTCAGAGTATAATTGTCATATTGTAAATATTATTAAAGATGGTTTTGCTGAGCGCTTTCAGTTTTCAGAATTAAGTAAGGGATCTACTACTTAATATTGTAGCCTATTTTTAAGGAGCACTTAATATATTAAGAGAATTTAAATTTTAGTTATCAAACGAACTTAATTAATAAGTGTTAGAATACATTTATTTTAAGTGCTAAATTTGAGTTAACAAACACACCCTAAAACTACATTTGAAAACTTATCAAATCATGCCCTCGGTGACTGCTTCAAACCATACAAAAATTTCTTTAACCGACATACACTCTTACCGTACTTCCCCTAAGTAGTAAACTCAGGTGGCTGCTCCATTTATACCCCTTTAACCAAGTCACCATGTAGGAAGGCATTTTTGACATCTAACTGAAATAAGGGTCAATCAAAATTAGCAACCAAAGAAATCAAGATACGAACAAATAAAATTTTGGCAACAAGAGAGAAAGTCTCCTCATAATCAACACCATAGGTCTGACTAAAGCCCTTTGCAACAAATCAGGCTTTAAGACGCTCCACAGAACCATCCGGATGAAATTTAACTGTATACACTTAACGACAACCAACAGTTCGTTTATCAGGAGATAAAGGAACGAGATCCCAAGTCCCGTTATGATGTAAGGCATTCATCTCCTCTTCCATAACTTTCCTCCAACCAAGGTCAAATAATACATCCTGTAAGTGCTTAGGAATAGATATAGCAGATAATTGAGGTAAAACAAGAGAAGATAGGTGACAAGGCATCATATGTAATATAATGAGCAATGGGATGATTAGTAACACACGAACGAGTACCTTTTCGAAGAGCAGAGGTAAAGAATCTAAATTACCAGATGTACCAGGATTAGAAGACAGCAAGGAAAATGGTACCGGTACCACAATCGATGGGCAAAGACGACGAGAGTATACACGAAGAGATAAAGTAGATGGTAACACAGTAAACAGTAGAATTTCTGAAGATAAAGGAAGAGATGGTGGTACAAGAGACGACCCAAAAGCTGAGCAGGTGCTGAAAAATATGGAACAAATTCCTCAAACGTGATATCGGCACTAGTAAAGTATCGTCGCAGAGAAGGACTATATCAATGATGCCCCTTTTGTGTGCAAGAGTATCCAAAAAATACACATTTAGTTGCTCGAGGGTCAAGTTTATCAAAACAAGACCAGATTGTGAACATAACAGACACATCCAAAAACCTTAAAAGTTAGGAAAAATAAGGGCTTACCAGAAAAAAGAACAGAATATGAACTTTATCCATTTAACACAGAGGATGACATACGATTAATAAGATAACAAACAGTAAGAACAGAATCACTCAAAAAATGTCAAAGAATATTCATTTGGAATAACAGGACACGGGTGACTTCCAACAAATGACGGTTCTTGCGTTCAGCAACACCATTCTATGGAGAGGTGTACGCACAAGAAGTCTGATAAGCTGAAAAATAATCATATTCATATTCCTGAGCATTATCAGAACGTAAAATACGTATACGACAACTATACTGAATTTTTATTTCCTTGCGAAAGGTCTCAAATATAGAGAATAATTCAGAACGAGCTTTTATCAAAAATAACCAAGTTACACAAGAATAATCATCCACAAATGACACAAAATAAGGATATTTATTAGATAAAATATTTTTTATTGGACCCCATACATTAGAATGTACCAGCTCAAATAGACTAGACACACGATTATTGACTCTAGACTGAAAAGACACATGGTGATGCTTCCTAAGTTGACAAGTTTCACAAGACAAAGACAACATAGAACTAAGAATGGGAACTTGACGCTTCAAATTCTGAAGAGAGGGATGTCAAAGACCGCAATGTCATTGAAAGGGAGATAACGAGGTCTGTAGAGCCAGAGTACGTGAATCAAAATCAAAGTAATATAGGCCACCAGCTTCATACCCCGTACTAATCTTCCTCTTCGTTTTGAGATCCTGAAAGACACAATAAGAGAGATAAAATGTTACAGAACAATTAAAAAAACAGGTAATCTTGCTAATGGAAAGTAAATTAAAAGGAAATTGAGGAACAAATAACACGGAAGATAGGGACATATCAAGACTCAAGTAAATAGTCCCCAAACCTAAAACTTTAGCACAAGTACCATTAGCAAAAGTAACACTACGTGTGGAAGTAGAAAATTGATGAGTAAAAAAAACATCAGACGCACCAGTCATGTGGTCAGAAGTGCCAAAGTCTATGGTCCAGGGATTGCAAGTGAAGGACAATAAACAAGTGAAAATAATACCTGATTGGGCAAAAGTAGCAGTGGAGGGAGATGGAACAACCTGGGATAAGAACTGAGTATACTCCTCTCGTGTAATAGTAACAAACCCAGTGTCTGGCGGAGCTGACCGAAGTATGGAAGCAACAACATCTTGATTGGGTTCCATAGTAATGCAACAAATAAAAAAAAAGAAATCTCTAGATCACTGAACCGGACAAGAATTACCTACTGTACTACTAAACAGAAGAAGAAAAGGTTGCTGGATCACCAAACCGGGCTGGAGAACCTAGCTGGAGCACTGAACCGAACCAGAGAAGTCCACTGGACCGCTAAACCGGAGACAAAACAGATAGAACCAGCCTGAACCGGTCTAAAACTGCCTGAATCGGTCTAAAACTGACTGAACATGGCCTGAACCGAGCCTAAACCGGTCTAGTCTGAGGCTACTAGATCTGAGTCTGGATCTGTGTATGGATTTGGATTTGGATTTGGATTTGGACTCGGTTTTGACTTGGATCTAGATCTGAGCTGGGCTTGTCTTCTTCACCAATGCACAAACCCTAATGTTCCTCCTTCAACGTCAACTTCTCCTTCAACGTCGACGGCAATGAACACCCAACAAACAATCGATTACACCACTGGCGCAGAACCAGAAGCCACCACCACAAACAATCAGTCGATTACACCACTGGCGCAGAACCAGAAGCCACCACCACGAACAATCAGTCGATTACGCAAAACTAGCTACCAAAATCCACCACGAAGCAAAAACGAACGTTGATCACACCAGTCGACTACCACCAACGTCGACCACACCAGTCGACTACCACCACCACTGGACAAGACAACCACGATGAACAGCACAACACAACCGCAACCCAGAACTAATATATATATTGTTTTTGCTCTGATACCATGTTAAGTTGAGAGAGTTAACACAATATTAGTGACAATATTAGAGAGAAAGAGAGGGGTCAAAACTTAACCTACCTCTCATACATCACTTGTATTTATAGTTAACTTAAGACAAATACACCCTCTAATATTTACACATACTACCCTAATACTCTTAACAATTTACACATAATACCCTAATACTCTTACACGCTAGATTTATTTTCCTTTTTAACAAAAGAGGATAATTCAGACACCAGCGCATTAATATACAAGACTGGATGGATTAATGTTTCTTATAGCTAAATTTGGCATTTAAGAAATGCAAATGTCCAATTTTAGATCGGTCGATCTGATCATCAGCAACTAGCGCACAAGAATCTTTTGGAAACCTGATACAGAATTTTGCTATTACACCTCCCTTGGGCCTTACAGCCATTATTAAAGAGGATATGCAAGGACAAATCTATGTACGTGTATTCTATTACTTTCATGTGTTATTTCATATTCTCCAAGTATATTAATGTCCACAAAATCACACAGAACATAAGCTTTACTAAAAATATTTCAAAACAGAATGTAACAGAAGGTAGGGTAACAACATGCAAGAGTAGCACAGTGATAAAGTGAAGTTTTAATCAGTAGCTATCCAATGATGAGAGATCAAGCGAAAAGAGATCACAGAAAGTTCCAATGACAAAATTGCAAGAAAAATTAAGATGTTAAAGACTTGGGATCCCTACCCCATCTTGAGCTCCTTCAAATCCATGCGGGAGGCTAACATTCAGGTGCAGAAATTGGTCAGTATTCTTCCTCATAACTGGAATTGTGCATGAATAAGAAAAGAGAAAAATGCTATACGGAAAAGCTATTCACCAGCACTTTTCTTCTGCTGTCCCCTTTTCTTCTTTTGTAGCTCATATCTATATTTACTGCAAGAGTAGAAAAACGGCATATCAATATGCATCTGGATTTAACAATTCAAAAGAATTTTATATAAAAGAGAACAAGACATTGGGAGCATAAACTAAGATAGTGATCGTTATTAACATTACAGTGTTCCTTTCCACGTGACAAATTTGAATTTTTGGTTCTCAATGCCCCTAATTAGAGTATCCGAAATGGTATCTTTAAGATGTAGAAGTGACGGATAAGACTCAAATTCGCATATATTTGAAGATTTCAAAAATATGAGCACCCTGCAATCCTCAAAATGTAACTACCACTACAATGGGATAAACACCCACAAAAAAACTGACAATGAACAGAAATCCAAACAGAATTTACAATATTCGGAATTTGCATACCTTGAGGATGGTTTGCAAAAGCCTAAAAAAAACTAACAGAAAATAGATAAAAGGATCAACATTCTTAGTCCACCAAGGAATCTCACTCATTGAGTCATCATGCAGATATACAAAGATTTTTGTTTGTTACTAATTGCTAAAAACAGCACAATTTAATCACTACGAACTACCGAATCTGACCACCTATGCCACACAAAAGAACCCCCTGTGTTTAAACCAAAGTCACTTTGCCAATAGATTTCATAGCAGCAGGAAATACACCTACTATCCAGATTGGGTTTATCCCTGGAGTAATCAAACGAATTCATATAACAAGCAGAAACAAGAATCAGAAGATATATCTCACTTGTAATCCATTATCCTGACAACTGGAGGATCTGCATCGGGAGATAATATTACCTACAAAAATGACAGACAAAGAAGTCTTTAAGCAGACTGCTACCATTATTCTGATGGCATATAAGAAATTATAAAATAAAATTTTCCTTTTTAGGAAGTGGAGAAGAAGCAATGAATTGGGGCTTATCAGGACCAATGCTACAAGCATCTGGAATAAACAAATGGCACAAATCAATGAGACTGTCCAAATTACGACTTGCAATGGAACGTATTAAAAAAACAAAAACAGTAAACACATATAAACAATATTGGCCTTGATAGTTCATAATTGTAACCTGGACTACTTGGTTCATAATTTAAGCTATTGGCCTCAATAGTTCATAACTATAAACTGGACTACTCGGTTCATTATTATGTATTCACTCAGTCTTTGAACCATTTATGTATCAACTCCTCCTTGCCCTTCTAACATGTAAATTAACCAGATCACATCTTAGCACGTATTTAAACTAAGAGGAAAGGAACAGATTTTGTGCATCAACAAAGAGTTTCAAATCTTTATGCAAGCAATGTGGCCCAGTCAGTGATTATATTATCATTGGGGTACGAAGAAAAGTAGGTCCGATGCAGTGGACACTTATTAAGTGATCCTATAATGCCTCAGTTTTGAGGTAACATTTAACAAGAGATTTAAACCACTAAAATTGTAAATCCAAACAAAACCTAAATTCACAGTGAGACTGAATATGAATATATCTAATGTCTAATTCATCAGAGAGTAGCACGCCAAACAGAAATCACATCCTCAATTAAACAAGAAGCGCCTTACCCCACCTAAAGAGGTTTTTCTCATGGACACTAAAATCACCAAAGATATATGTATTGTTGCCAAAATACTGGCAGCAAATTGGTCACTAGAATGACGAAAAAATAAATTAAATAATTAAATAAAAGCACAAAGAAAGAACACCGAAATTTATGCGGTTCGGCAAAATTTCATCCTATGTCCACAAGGCATAATTCGGTCACCTTCTTCAATATTGAGCAAAATTGAGTACAACAGTACAAGCCTCACCACTCGAGTTTAATATCCCAAACCCGAGATTTTTACACTCCACTCAATTCTCACCCACTCAATATGAAAATACAACAAAGAGCTTTATTATTGGACTCTCACTACACACTCTGATTTCAAGCAAAATTCAGATGCCTTGAAAGTGAAATCCCAGTGCCTATTTATAGGTAAAGCTCTTATGGCAATTTCGTAAAGAAGAGGAACTTTAAGGCCAATGCTTTTTGGCCCAAAAAAAATCAGATTTTCAAACCAGCATTTTTCTTCCTCCTTAACGTTTCTGCAGCTTTCTCCACAGAAAACTTCCATGCAGTTCCTTGTCTTCTAGCGTCAACACATCGTGCCCACTGACAACGCCACCAACACCACATATTGGCGCCGGATTTTCTTGTCGGACAGCGCCAATCTTTGAATTAGAGTCACCTTTAGCCGCCTCTATCAACAATCTCGACCTTGGCAAAAATTCAATGACTTCCACCTAAAACCTTATGTCCGCATCTTAGTACAGATGTCTATCCCCATGCCTCCAGATGTTACATCAATCTAATAGTGCGAAAGATTGATCAAGTCCAAGTAATGCTTGAACTTCTGAGAAGTGACCAGTTTTGTCGTCATATCAGCTACATTGTTGTCCGTATGAACTTTCATCAAGTTCACCTTACCTTCTTCCACCCATTCTCTAAGAGCATAATACCTCACGTCAATGTGTTTTGTCCTGGCATGGTAAACTTGATTTCTCGTCAAATGAATTGCACTTTGACTGTTACAATACAACTCCAAGCTTTCCTGCTTCAATCCCAATTCCTTGACCAAATCTGTCAACCACCAATCTTCTTTGGCAGCTTCCACCGTTGTCATGTATTCCGTTTCAGTTGTGGATAAAGCAGGATTTGATTGAAGCATAGTTTTTAACCGATAGGTCCACCTACAAGTGTAAATATGTAACCTATAGTAGATTTCCTCTTGTCCAGATCACCTGCAGAGTCTGCATCAACATAACCCACAACCTATCCTGGTTCATCGTGTCTCTGATACAAAATACCAAAATTCTCTGTACCTGAATATCCATTTTACTGCATTCTATTGCTCCTTACCCGGATTATCCATGTATTGATTGACAATATTGACTGCCTGTGAGATGTCTGGCCTAATGAAAACCATGACATTTTCTCCAATTCATCATCCATAGAAGCACACGATCTAACAGATAATTTAAAGTGGTTAGCTAAAGGAGTACTGACCGATTTAGAATTACCCATGCTAAACTTCTCTAAGACCTTCTCCACATACTTCTTTTGTGATACCCATAGTTTGTCTTTTTCTCTATTCCTTCGGATTTTCACTCCAAGGATATTTTTAGTAACGCTTAGATCCTTCATATCAAATTTCTTCCATAATTTAGACTTCAATGAATTTAGCTCATGTATGTTATTCAAAACAATTAACATGTCATCAACATAAAACATCAAAATTACAAAAGAAACATCACCAAGTATTTTAAAATAAATACAACTGTCATAGTTGCTCTTCATATAACCAATATTAACCATAAAGGAATCGAACTTCCAATACCATTGTCTTAAAGACTATTTCAACTCGTAAAAAGATCTTTTGAGCTTGCATATCATATGATCTTACCTTGCTCCTTAAATCCTTCTGATTATTCCATAAATATTTTCTCCTCCAATTCCCATGAAAGAATGTTGTCTTGATGTCAAGCTACTGTAATTCAAGGTCAAATATAGCTATCATAGCTAATATAACACGAATAGAATAATGCTTAACAGGAGAAAAAATTTTGTTATAGTCAATTCCTTCCACTTGCCTATAACCCTTGGCGACATGTCGTGCCTTAAACTTTTCTCTTTTATTTTTCGTTGTAGGTTTTCTTTTTTCGATATAACCATTTGTAAGTTGTAACCAATCACTTTTTGTCTCTTGGGTTTTTCAAACCAGCTCCCAAGTGTTATTCTAGTATAGAGATTTCATTTCGTCTATCATTGCTAGCATCCGTTTTTCACTTTCTTTACTTTTGACTGTCTCCCGAAAACAAGACGGATCTCCACTATCAACAGTTAATGCAAAAGAAATCATGTCTTCAAAATCATACCTAACTGGTGTCTTATAGGTCCTTTTCTCCCTTCCAACAGTAAAGGTAGTGAGTTCTCACTGCTTGACATTACTACTAAATGTATCTTCTTGAGAAGATGCTGGTGCATCATCCTCTCCACTAGGCCCATGTGTCACATCTGGCTCCACCTAAACTGAGTATTTATCTGCATGAGCCTCCACCTCTTTATCGGATTCCTCCTTTTTTAAATTTAGCATATATTCTTCATTGAAGATAACATTCTTGCTAACAATAACCTTCTGCGCAACTAGATCCCAAATTTATACTCTTTCACACTTTTTAACCAACAAATATGCAACTTTGACTTTAGATCCAACTTAGATAGTTATGTTTATTTTAAAGCTTCTTTTATAATTCTGATGTTTTATGCTAATAACATATTAATTGCTTCAAATAACATGCATGAGCTAAATTCGCTGAAGTCTAGAATATGGAAGGAATTCGATATGAAGAATCTAGATGCTGCTAAAAAGATTTTTGGAATGAAAATCTAGAGGGACTGGGAAAAAGACAAATTGTGGGTATCACAAAAGAAGTATGTGAAAAAGGTGCTAGAGAGGCTTAGCGTGGGTAATTCTAAATTGGTCAGTACTCTGCTAGCAAATCACTTTAAATTATCTGTTAAATTGTGTCCTTCTATAGATGATGAAATAAAGGAAATATCCCGTATGATGTACAACAGTGTTGTGGAAAATCTAATGTATGTCATGGTTTGCAGTACGTTAAACATCTCACAGACAATCAGTATTGTCAATAAGTACATAGATAATCCAAGCAAGGAGCACTAGAATGCAGTAAAATGGATATTCAAGTACGGTGACTTTTGGTATCTTGTATCAGATACACGATGGAACAGGATAGGTTATAAGCTATGTTGACACAGACTATACAAGTGATCTAGCCAAGAGGAGATCTACTACGGGTTATGTATTTACAATTGCAGCTGGACCTGTCAGTTGACAAGCTATGCTTCAATCAACTCTCGCTTTATTCACAACTGAAGCAAAATACATGACAACGGTGAAAACTACCAAGGA
Source organism: Ilex paraguariensis (assembly GCA_963454935.2). Lineage (NCBI taxonomy): Eukaryota > Viridiplantae > Streptophyta > Magnoliopsida > Aquifoliales > Aquifoliaceae > Ilex > Ilex paraguariensis. The sequence continues at coordinate 1,034,486 of CAUOFW020005169.1, read as the reverse complement.
TGTTTTGTGGTTGATAGGTTTGGTCAAGGAACAGTGATTGAATCAGGAAACCTTGGAGTTGTATTGTGACAGCCAAAGTGCAATTCATTTGGCGATGAATCAAGATTACCATGTTAAGACAAAGCACATTAACATGAGGTATCATGCTCTCAGAGAATAGGTGAAAGTAAATAAGGTGAACTTGATGAAAGTTCATATGGACAACAATCCAGCTAATATGATGACAAAGCCGATCACTTCTAAGATGTTCAAGCATTGCTTGGACTTGATCAATCTTTCGCACTGTTAGATTGATCTAACATCCCAAGGCTTGGGGATGGGTATCTGTACCAAGATGTGAACATGAGATTTCAAGTCAAGATCGTTGAATTCTCGCCAAGGTGGAGATTGTTGATAGAGACGACTAAAGGTGGCTCGAATTCAACGATCGGTGCCGTCCGACACGAAAATCCGATGTCGGTGGACTGTTGGAACAAATAGTTGTAAGACGTGTATGACTCAATGCTTTGATAAACATATCTGCAAGCTGATCTTCATATTTCACAAATGGAGTTGTAATCTCCTCAGCTACTATCTTATCCCGAACAAAGTGATAATCAACCTCAATATGCTTGGTTCTCTCGTGAAACACAGGATTGGCAGCAATATAGATAGCTGTCTGGTTGTCACAGAACAACTATAAAGGAAGTTGAACTGGAAACCCAATTTCCTGGAGGAAGTGTAGTAGCCAAGTCAACTCACTCGTCGTATGTGTCATTGCCCTATACTCAGCCTCAGCACTAGATCTTGCTATCACAAGTTGTTTCTTACTTTTCCATGAGACAACATTACCTCCTAAGAAAGTACAATAACCAGTGGTTGATCTCCGATCAGAAGGAGAGTCAGCCCAATCAGCATCAAAGAAACCTTCCACTCTAAGATGTCCATTAGCTCGATAAAACAGTCTAAGTCCAGGAGTGAGTTCGAGATATCGCAGAATACGAGTAACTGCCTCCCAATGTGGTACTCTAGGACATCCAATAAACTGACTTACTATACTGACTGCATAGGAAATATCCGGTCGAATAATAATGAGATAATTAAGCTTCTCAACCAATCTGCGATATCGACCTGGATTCTCAAACAATGCACCATCATCCATCAATAATTTCTAATTCGGATCCATAAGAACATCAATCGGTCTACCACCCAGCAAACCTGCTTCCTCAAGCATGTCAAGTACATATTTCCTCTGGGATAAACAAATACCCTGTTTAAATCAAGTCACCTCAATATCCAAGAAATACCTGAGTTTTATCAAATCCTTAGTATGAAATCAATCCTGTAAGAATATTTTTAACTTGACAATCCCCTCAAAATCATTTCCAGTAATCACAATATCATCTACATAGACCACCAATAGGACATATCCAGCATCTGTCTGTCTATAAAACACAGAATAATCTGTCTAACATCGAAAAAGACCAAACTTTAAAATTGCATCTGAAAATTTACCAAACCATGCCCTCGGTGACTACTTTAAACCATACAAAGATTTTTTTAATCGACATACACTCTTACCATACTCCCCCCTGAGCAGTAAACCCAAGTAGTTGTTCCATGTATACCTCTTCAACCAAGTAACCATGTAGGAAGGTATTCTTGACGTCTAACTGAAACAAGGGTAAATCAAGATTAGCAGCTAAAGAAATCAAGATACGAACAGAAAAAATTTTGGCAACAGGAGAGAAAGTCTCCTCATAATCAACATCATAAGTCTGAGTAAAGCCCTTTGCAACAAGTCGGGCTTTGAGACGCTCCACAGAACCATCTGAATGAAATTTAACAATATACACCCAACGACAGCCAACAATTCGTTTACCGAGGGGTAAAGGAACGAGATCCCAAGTCCCATTATGATGTAAAGCATTCATCTCCTCCTCTATAGCTTTCCTCCAACCTAGATCAGATAATGCATCCTGTAAATGCTTAGGAATAGATATAGCATATAATTGGGTAGTAAAATAAGAGAAAACAAGAGACAAGGTATCATATGAAACAAAATGAGAAATAGGATGATTAGTAACACACGAACGAGTACCTTTGCGGAGAACAATAAGTAAAGAGTCTAAATTACCTGATGTACCAGGATCAGAAGGCGGCAAGGAAGACGATATGGGCACCTCAGTCGATAGACGAGGATGGCGAAAGTAGACACGGAGAGGTAAAATAGATGGGAACACAGTGAACAGCGGAATATCTGAATATAGTGGTACAGGAGATGATCTAAAATCTAGATCCAAAGGCTAAGAAGGTGCTGGAAAGTATGGAACAGATTCTTCAAACGTGACATCAGCACTGGTGAAGTATCGGTGCAGAGAAAGACTGTAGCAACGATACCCCTTCTGCGTGCGGGAGTAACCAAGAAATACATATTTGGTAGTTCGAGGGTCAAGTTTGTCAAACCCAGGACCTAAATTGTGAACATAACAGACACATCCAAAAACCTTAGAAGTCAGGAAAAATAAAAGCTTACCAGAAAAAAGAACAGAATATGGACTTTACCCATTTAACACAGAGGATGGCATACGATTAATAAGATGACAAGCAGTAAGAATAGTATCACTTAAAAAATATCGGGGAATATTCATCTGGAATAACAGGGCACGGTTGACTTCCAACAAATGACGGTTCTTGCGTTCAGCAACACCATTCTGGGGAGAGGTATAAGCACAAGAAGTCTGATGAATAATGTCAGTTTTACTAAGATAAGCTGAAAAAGGATCAAATTCATATTCTCAAGCATTATCGGAACGTAAAGTACGTATACGACAACCATATTGAGTTTTTATTTCCTTACGAAAGGTCTCAAATATAGAGAATAATTCAGACCGAGTTTTCATCAAAAATAATCAAATCTCACGAAAATAATTATCTACAAATGTCACAAAATAAGGATATTTATTAGATGAAATATTCTTTATTGGACTCCATACATCAAAATGTACTAACTCAAATGGACTAGACACACGATTATGGACTCTAAACTGAAATGACACAGTGATGTTTACTAAGTTGACAAGTTTCACAAGACAAAGATGACACATAACTAAGACTGGGAACTTGACGCTTCAGATTTTGGAGAGAGGGATGTCCAAGACGACAATGCCATTGAAAAGGAGACAACGAGGTTTGTAGAGCCCGGGTAGGTGAATTAAAGTCAAGGTAATATAGACCACCGGCTTCATGACCTATACCAATCTTCCTCTTTGTCTTGAGATCCTAAAAAACACAATAAAAGGGATAAAAGGTTACAGAACAATTGAGAGAACGGGTAATCTTGCTAATGAAAAGTAAACTAAAAGAAAACTGAAGAACAAATAACACAGAAGATAGAGACATATCAGGACTCAAGTGAGTAGTTCCCAGACCTAAAATTTTAGAACAAGTACCATTATCAAGAGTAACACAACGTGTGGAAGTAACGGACTGATAAGTAAAAAAAACATCAAACGCACCAGTCATGTGGTCAGAAGCGCCAGAATCCATGATCCAGGGACTGCGAGTGGAGGACAATAAACAAGTGGAAGCATTACCTGACTGGGCAAAAGTAGTAGTGGAAGAAGATGGGATAGCCTGTTGTTGGGACAAGAACTGAGCATACTCGTCTCGTGTAATAGTAACTAACCCAGTATCATGTTTGGGTTTCATAAGTGCAGCAAATGGAAAAAGAAACCCACTGGAACACTGAATCGGACCAGAGAAGCTCACTGGACCACTAAACCAGTCTAAAAACAGACTGAATCGGACCAAGACCGGTCTGGTCGTCTAGTCTGGTCTGGGCCTGGATCTTGGATCAGGATCTACCCAAACCCGTAAACTGATGGACCTGATTGGATTGGGCTTAAAACAATTTAAACATGTTGATGGAATCGGGTCTGGACCCTTTCTTCTTCCTCGATTAGGGTTCTAGCAATCCTAGTCTTCGACTATGCAACCACCACCACAATGGCCACCCACGACGACGCCACACCAACCCTAGTCTTCGACTGTGCAATCACCACCGCAATGAACAGCAACCACCACGATGGTCACACACGACGACGTCGAACGATGATCAATCAGCGACAACACCACAACAACTATACCACCACCACTGTTGCTTCGACGAACAATCAGTAACACCAGTACCACCACCACTGTAGCTTCGACAAACAACAGTAACACCACCACAAACAGACCACAAATATAGTCAACAAATATATTTAGGATTGTAACTTTGCTCTGATACCATGTTAAGTTTGGAAGATTAATATAATATTAAAAACAATATTTAGGGAGAAACAGAGAGAGGTTAGAACTTAACTTAACTATCATACATCACTTGTATTTATAGTTAACCTACAATAATAAGAATTACGCATACACCCTCTTTCTATTAACAATTTACACATACTATCCTACTATTCTTAACATAAACAACTCGGGTTTGGGGATATTAAATTCAAGTATTGAGACTTGTACTATTGTACTCAATTTTGATCAATAGTGAAGAAAGTGATAGGGTCATGCCTCGTGGACGTAAGCAAGAGTTTTGCCGAACCACGTAAAATATCAGTGTTCTTTCTTTGTGTGGTTTGATTATTTTATTTATTTATTTTCTTTTTATTATATTGACCAATTTGCTGCGAGTATTCCCTAACAGAAGCAGAGAAACAACAAAAGATAAAATAGCCCAACAAAACTCTCTATCATTTAAATTTCAAAAGAAATTGACATTACAACAAACCGGGATAAAAAAATGATTAGAACATACGAGCAATAGATGAATTATCAGATCATGACAAATAATACAAACCAGAAAGCACGCAAGTAAAAGATGTCTCACCAATTCTGATCCATGCCTAATTTTTATTATCTTGCGTTTCTGCCCTCTTATACCTTAAGTGGCTCCCCCCATGCCGGTCCCAAAAAAGTCTGTAATTTTATTGGTCAAAGCTAATATATCCTTCTTTGTTTTCTTCCTCATGGAAGAAAAACACAATGCATATTCATGTGCTTGCACATGTATTTAAGCACCATAAATGCAGGAAAAAACCATCACCACCACTCAAAACATTAGCTAAAAATATAAACAAAAGGCCTTCCCGGCCCCAACCAAACCCACGAATTGATTATATAAAAAATAATGCCAATGCTATGTGGTCATTGAAAACAAGAGACTGGATGATTAAGAATCCTTAATGCTCCCTTCAAAAGGAAGCATATGTTGTGAGCATAGTTCAATAAAATTGGAGAATACAGTAATTCATTCAACTCTGTCTTAGATTATGGTTACCACATTATTCAAGAGGCAAAAACATTAGAATTTACAAAGTCAATTTGGGAACATACCAGGTCAAGCTCAGCATCTTCAACCATTTGAAGAGCTTCACTTTTAGACACTATTCCAACCTATACAGAGAAAAAAAAACACAACCCATTTCACAATGTTATATAAATTTACAAGAATTTCTTTTATAGCATTATTTTGACATAAACAATAATTTGATATGAGTGTATAAGTACTGACCATGTTTTGATTTTCATCAATGAGCCTCACACTATCTGACCTGTTCCAAGTCATCAAAAGCGAAATAAATAAATAAAAACCGATGCAGAAACCTAATAACAGCTCAATTTTTTGACAACGAAGCTGTTAATACCTTATAGTGGACATATCAAGAGATGGATCTTCATCGGAGCGAGACCGCTGGTAGTCCCTGGGCCCCGTCCGGAAAGAACCTCCGCCGCCTCCGCCGTAGCGGGCTGAGATGGACACTGGGGAGGCAGATGAAATGGGAGAGGCGGAAGTGAATGAATTAGAATTGGGTAGGCGGAGGCCGAAGAGTTTGGAGTCGAATAAAGATAGAGAAAGTGGAGGTGATGGTGATGGTTTGGGTTTGGAGAGTAGGGGTTTAAAGGGGAAGGTGCTGGTGAGACCAGCCATGGCGTTCGACTATGGAGTTTAACAGTAGTACCCGACCTTATCCATTTTCTGCCGCTCTGTCTATCTGTCTCTCTTTACTCCCCCCCACACCCACAAAGCCACTTACAATTTTGAAATTTTCCTCTTTCTTTTTTTTTTTTCTTTGGGATAATTAAAAATCACATACAATTATTAATAATAAAAAAATATATTATATTGCTAAATAATTTTTGGATCTTTTAGAAAGCGATGCACCAAATTAGACATAATTGTAAAAAAAATACACTGCTGATAAACAAAGATGTAACTGTCCATTTTGTAAAATTTTCTTTCCTAAAAATTATAACAAATAATTTATCTTAATCGCTGAAATTTAAGAATATTTATTTTCTAATCTCTTTATTCTAAAATTTATTTTCCTAAAACGGTTTTAAAAATATATCTTAACTAATTATTTAGATACACAATAATAATGGCTAACAGCTGAAATATATGAATATTTATTCACGAAGCGCTTCATCCTTTAAAAATGTTTGGGTTTATTCTACCTCTCCAAAAGCCACTCCATCTTCCTTAGCGACAAGCCCTAAAATTGTTCACTGAACGTGTATAGGGTTTTGTCTTTGAAGGAAAAATCTTATGTGTTAGCCCATTTGATGTAAGATCGTCAACAACATCTATTTTTTGAAAATTTGCTCGTCATTTAAATATACATATGAACTTCAGCATTTGAATAAATAGAACCAGTTGTTGAAAGTGGATTGTTGGCCTGTGTGAAATATGATGTTTTTGCCATGTGTTTTTGCCATATTAATTCATTGTATGTGAATAAACTATGTGTATCCCCTAACTGTTGATTGTGTTTTCCTTATAGTGTAACAAAAACAATGTAACAATACACTGTAACAAATACAAAACTAATATAGACTATTTGAATGAAATTATATGCAAATATATGTTTGACAAAATATAATAGTACAATATTTTGTATAAATCTATTATTACATTGTTATTATTACAAGGTTATGGTGTTCGCATATTAAAAAATAGAATAATTACCTTTAAAATGACAGAAATAAACTTAATGGAGTCATGAATTCAAACCTTTTAATTGCTTAGATTGAACGATAAAGATGAAATAATGTTTTCAGACTTGTATTGATAAATGGCATACATGCCGATGAATAAGAAAATAACAAAAAATACTGTTGCAAAATTTAAAATTCAAATCAATTGATTTATCCTCAAAATAAACGGAAGAATCAAATATTTCATTACTTTAGGATATTTTTAATGCATACATATAACCTGAAAATAAATCAATTTCAACAAAAAAAATCGCATGAATTAAGGAATGACACAAATGTTAAAGAAAAATTTAAAATATGTACTTAGACACAAATAAAAATAAAATTAAGGATTTTTTTTCTCTACATTTTTTTCTGTATATTTTTTTCCAATTAACTCTAATTTAATGTACTTTATTCCAATTATCAATAATTTTCGAATAATTGGCTGTGAGTACTTTTTTGTAGAATTTATTTGGCTTTGAATACTACATTCAAACTTATACTTCATTAAGTCTTATTTTCAATCAAATAGTTGTCAATAAGTACACATTTTAAAACTCTTCAAATTATTTTTTAAATGTATTTTATAATTCCCCCTACTATAAATATTGTCTATCATTGTTAGTTTTAATGTTTTCAAATATACCAACACCTAACTTGAAAATTGTGTTAGCATTAACATTGTTTTTCTATCTCATATATATATATATATATAATAAAGTAGCTATATTGGTTTGTCTTGAGTTTTTTGTGACTCAGATCATTTTCAGATTTTTGATTTGACAATCCTAATTAATCTACATTTCTACAAGATTCTACTAGATTCCTTTTATCTCTCCTCATCCCCCAAAATATTGGAGAGATATCTACATCTTTACAAGACTCTACTACATTCTTTTTTATCTCTCTTTATTCTCATTCAAACCATAAGAGATATTGACTTTGATAGTTATATATATATAATAAAAACAAAATATATCTAAAATATATTAAAACTCTAATAACAAGGATTATCTCTAATAAAATATAAGTTCATTAACATATGTCATCCTATTTATCTCTCTCTCTCTCTATATATATATATCTATATCTATATATATAATCTAATCTATATAATAAGTAATTCAAACTCTTAATTTAAAATTAAAAAAATAATAATACAATAATAAGGATTATCACTAACAAAATATAGGTCTATTAACATATATCATCCTATATCTATTTATATAATCTATAATATAAAACAGCACAGACTTCAATAAGTCCATCCGACAGTCTCAAATAGACTCATCCAACAGTCACCAATATCTCTCTCAAAACTATTCACATTGAATTCTCCCCCTTCAATTCTATCACTTCTTACTTACATTGTGGCTCAGATCGTTTAACGATTATTGATGCCATGGTCCTAATGCTAAATTCCCTCTCCCAAATTTTTGAACATGACTTTTATTCGTTCCACAATTCTAAGACTTCGATATCTCTCATAACTCTCTCTCTCTCTATCTCATATTACACATTAATTAGGTTATTAATTATCATTTTACATAATTATGGATTATTTTTAAAAGTTTTAAATAAACAAATGAACCCTAAATACAGATTTTTTGCATCAAAACAAGTTGAATAACTATAATATAGGTCATATTTTGTATTAAAATAAAAATATTATAATATTAAAATGATATAATAAACGAATAATATATATATATATATACACACACACACACACACACATACATATATATTTGTTTAAATTTAACTTTGCTTGACTTTTACGAGTATTCAAAGTTAAAGTCAAGTTGAAATTGATTGTAAAAACAATAAAGAATAATTAAATAAAAAAAAATTATGGTGTCACTATGAACGAAAATAGATAAGAATTATTTTATAGGTTTAAAATAGAAGTGTTAATTAAGTTGAACTTAAATTTAATTCTCGATTTGACGTAATTATGGTATAATAAGCAAAGAATATATATATATATATATAATTTGTGATATATCTATATATTAAGGGAGCTATGATTGTTGGTCTTAAGTTTTTTGTGGGTCAGATTGTTTTAAGATTATTAATCAAATGATCAAAACTATTCCTCCAAATTTTTTTCCTACGCAAAAATTACAAGAATTCTTTCATTTTACTTGATTATCAGTTCAAATTGATTATGATTAGGATTCGAATTCAGCTAAATTTGATTGTCTAGTATAAAATATATATATTTGTTTAAACTTAACTTTGTTTGAATTTTACGAGTATTCAAAGTTGCAATCAAATTGAAATTGATTGTAGAAATAATAAAGAATAATTAAATTAAAAAACAATTATGGTGTCACTGTGAACGAGAATAGATAAGAATTAATTTGTAGGTTTAAGATAAAAGTGTTAATTGATCCGAACTTAAATTCAATTATCGATTTAATGTAATTATGATAAAGACTCGAATTGAGCTGAATTTGACTGTCAAGTATAAAGTACAAATTTTTACTTAAACTTAAATTTGATTGAATTTTACGAATATTTAAGATAAACTGAAATAGAAATTGATTTTAATTTTCTTAACTAATTTTTTTACATTTACTAGAATTAACGTGAAACTTTTAAATGTTTTCTTCACAAAAGTTACACAAACAAACATTGAAAAAATAGTGCAAAGATAAGGTTATAAACTATAGGTAGAAACCTAAAAAAACACAAATAGTTATAATTTTTTCAAATTTGAGATAAAACTTATTAAAAATGATAAAATCGTAAATGTTTGATCAATAATAATTATATTTTTTTAGATTTTTGAACTAATATGTTACAGTAGTTGTAGCGTGACTTTTGTTATATAAAAGTTTGATTATATATGTTCTGCATATAGATTGAACAATATTAATTTGATCGCTGTAGTGTTCAAATTATATTAGACATTGTATTTATTTATGAATAAATATTTATATTTTTTTACAAGTAATATAGTGCATTCGGGCACGAGCAATTACTAATATATCTATAATATAAAATAGGACGGGCTTCAATAAGCCAATTCAACGGTTTCAAATAGACTCATTCAACGACCACCAAAATTCATCTTAAATTCATTTACATTGTATCGTGCATTTAGGCACGAGTTACCTCTAGTATATATATATAATAACACGCTCAAAAAAAAATAGTAATATCAAATAATAACACGCTCAACAAAAAAATAGATATCAAAAAGTAACATGTTCAATAAAAATAGCATGTACCTGAAGACACAGAGTACTAAAAAATGATAAATAATAAACATATTTTTATTCATATCAAAAATCAAATCACAAATACAGAGAAAAAATAAATGAATTTAAGCATTAATTTATAATGAGGGTAAGAGGTGGTGGGCAGTAGTGGTGGTGATAAGAGATGATGATGGTTGTGGTGGAAAACAGTGATAGTAATGACGGCGTTAGTGGCTGCTGCGGCGATGGCAGTGGCCATGGCCATGGCGGTGGCGGTGGGGTTGGTGGTGGTGGTGGGACGATTTCAAATATTATTTTTTTTTAAAGTATTCAATCCGTTTCTAAATATCTGTCGTTTAAGATATTTGCACAGGGATTAAAGGAAACTATTAAATAGTTGTAATATGAGTAAAAAATAATTGTACAAGATTAAAATACCCTTATTCAATACGTATTGAGAATGAAAGGAATATGAAATACACTTAGCCTCCACTTAATTTAATGCATTGAAAAGTTAAGGGTAAATTTGGAAGAAAAAATATTAATTATACTTTGATTTCATAAAACGACAGATATTATGGTACAAAAAAAATTGTGTAAAACGACAGATATTTAGAAACGGAGGGAGTATTTATGAGAAATAATTTATAAAATTACTTTTAAAAGTCACTCCAAATACACATTTAGAATCCTATTTTTCCTATTAAATTTATGATGTTAATATTAGCCGTTATATTAATTTTAAAGTAAAATTTAAAGCAATCTTAACCGTGAATAACAAAAGTCATTTTATTTATCTTTTAAAATTTGAATTATAATATATATATATATGAGCATAATTTTAATGCTAACACAATTTTCAAGATATGAGTTATTAATACTAATACAATTCCCAATTTAGGAGTTATTAATTTGTTTCAAATAAGTTTTGACTAAGTAAAACTATTAAGAATATTTTGAATAATGTAGATCAAAATAGATTTATCCCGAAATAAATTTTTTAAATGTACTTAAATCCAAATAAATCTATAAAAAAGAGTAATACTATTTGGACCTAAAAATCTGATATAATTTGCTAACATAATAATGTGGCTTTAGCAGAATCATTGGATCAATACCAAGTTCTAATGTTTGATGGACTCTACAATTAATTCAAATGTTATAATGAATTAAGTCAACAAATTAAGTCAATAAATTAAGTTTCAATGACATTTGCTCACAAAAAAATTACCGGCCTCCTAAGGCCCTTCTAAGTTTGCAATTGGAGGCCCAATTGATGGTTTCTGATTTCTAAGGCCTGGTCCAAGAACGAAAAGTGTAGAGAATTGAAGAAAGTGGTCTTAAAGTTGCCAGGTGTTATGAAGGGATCAAAATATAACACGTCACCACTGCCCAATACCGCCTGATAGGGCAATCACCGTTTTAACCGCCACCCAAACTTGCACCCCCATATTCCCAAATTACCCCCGTCTGTAAAACCAGTATATTTTTATTTCGAACTTGTAATTTATTAATAAAATAATGATATGATATTTGTAATATTGATTAATCATTACATATGAAAAAATAATAATTTGATTTGGATTAAAATTTAATTGATTCATATTGAATCGAAGTTAGAAACTTTAATTCAAATTTACTTTTAATATTCTATAGGTCTTAAATTTATAATTGGTAATTAAAATAGGAATCTTATCTAAAAAATTTATTTAATTAGTATAATTCAATCAAACTAAATTACAAAAAATTAAATATGAATTTCAATTTAATTTTCTTTAGACAAATTGGGCTCGGATCAAATATTAACATTTTTAATCTAAAATCATGACCATATAACATAATAGTTTTAAATTCACACATATAATCAATCCATGACCATAACATATTAGGTTTAAATTCAAATAATCGATGACAAATAGTTTTAAATTTTAATCGTCAAATTATTTTAAATATATATCACGGTCACAATAATATTGGTTATGTGATTAATTTGTTTCGGATAAAATTAAAATCAAAATAATTTTTTATTTATTTTAAATTTAGGCAAAATTTTAGTTACACATCTTCTAATTTATCATATCCTTAAGGACATTCTCTCTATTATTTAAAATATCACTGACACCATTTATAGTTAAACCATAATTTCTAATAAAAAAATTCATCTGAAATACTAAAATTGCCCCTACATAAAACCCCCAAATAATTTTTTTACACAAAATTTGAGTAGATTAAAATTTATTATTCTAGATATTAAAATTTGATTCAAGCTAATTAAATTTTATTTTTTTAAGTATTAAAATTTTAGCCTTTAAAAAAAAATCGTTTTAAAATTCTAGAAAATTTGAGCTGTTAACACTGATTAAAATTTATATTTTTTTACTTTTTAAAATTCAAATCAATTAAAATTCAATTCAAGTTGATTAAATTTTTTTTACGTATTAAAATGTAAGTTGATTGAAATTTATTTATTTTTACTTATCAAAATTCGATTCGATTAAAATTCAATGTGAGTTGATTAAAATTTGATTTAAGCTAATTAAAAATGAATTTTAATCGGCTCGAATTGAATTTTAATTAGCCCAAATTTTAAAACGTAAAAAATTGATAAAATAGAGAGGATCTCATTAAAGATATGTCTATTTAGAGAGAGTGCAAATGAAGATTTTACTAAAATATATCTTAGACAATTATAAATTATACCCCAAAAGATAATTTAAATTTTAATTTGTATCCTAAAAGATAAAAAATCTCAATTTTCACTCTTAAAGATAAAAATTTATATCAATGCATAATTGAAACTAACAGTTCTCAATTTGTCGTATAAAATTAAATAGATAAATTATACTTAGATTCCCTCATACTTGTCGCTTAATTATTTGGACACCTCACATTTAGAATATTACTTCTACTCCTCTTAACGTTTGTGTACGTGTAATACATAACCCTTATCGTTGATATATGTTAATATAATCGTTAAAAAATATAATTTTATTCTAATAAAAAATTATAATTTCATACTACCCTTTATTTTGTGGACCCGTTATACTCTAAAGTTCAAAATTAAGCTTACCATTTGAATGTCTAATATAATACAGGTATTTATATAATATTCTTTATATCTAATGTAATATATCACTTAAATAGAATTATTTGAATGTCCAATTTAGGGAATATTTGTAGTCATATTTGAATTCTCAAAGAATGTAGATGTAATATTTCAAATGTGAGAAATTTAGGTGATTAAGTGACAAGCATGAAGGAATTTAAGTTTAATTTATCTATTTAGTTTTAAATGATAAACTGACGGCTATTAATTTGAGGTGTATATTGATAGAAATTTTTATTTTTGAGAATATAAATTGAGATTTTTAATATTTGAATTTACAAATTAAAATTCGGACCAATATTAACTCTTTTTTTTCTCGTTTTTCTAGGGTGGGGGAAATTACAACGTTCTACTTCTCTTCTCGGGAATTCTGTAGGCCCGTCACTAGTATATATTACCCGCTCTTCTTTCTTCAAGCTTTTTCAAGAACAATCCTCTTCTTGAATATTCTCAAAGTATCTTAAAAAATACCTATATATACTCCCATTTCTTCCCAAACACATCTCACTTTTTTCCTTACACAGTGAATCTACCCGAAGCTAATCAACCAAAAAAACCTTCACTTGTTCACAGTTTCTGCAAACTTTCATCAAAAAACCTTTTACTTGTTCACAGTTTCTGCAAAGTTTTCATTAGTCATGGCGACGGCGAAAGAAGGCAAGGGAATAGGCATAGACTTGGGCACAACATACAGTTGCGTCGGCGTATGGCTAAACGACCGCGTCGAGATCGTACCCAACGACCAAGGCAACCGCACAACCCCCTCCGTTGTAGCCTTCACTGACACCAAACGACTCGTCGGCGAAGCTGCGAAAAACCAAGCAGCCATGAACCCAACCAACACCATCTTCGAAGTTAAACGCTTGATTGGCCGGCGTTTCTCTGACCCATCAGTCCAAAACGATATAAAGCTCTGGCCGTTCAAGGTCGTTCCTGGCCCAGGTGACAAACCCATGATAGCTGTTCGATACAAAGGCGAAGAGAAACTCTTTTCCCCTGAAGAAATATCGTCTATGATCTTGGCGAAGATGAAGGAATATTGTGAGGCCTTTCTGGGTCATCCTGTGAATAACTCTGTGATCACTGTGCCTGCTTACTTCAATGACTCTCAGAGGCAAGCCACCAAGGACGCTGGTGCAATAGCTGGGCTGACTGTGATGAGGATTATCAATGAGCCCACTGCTGCGGCCTTAGCCTACGGTTTGGACAAGAAAGCTTCGAGGAAAGGTGAGGAAAATGTGCTTATTTTCGATCTTGGTGGTGGGACTTTTGATGTTTCTTTGTTGACGATTGAAGAGGGTATATTTGAAGTTAAGGCAACTGCTGGTGATACCCATTTGGGGGGTGAAGATTTTGATAATAGGCTTGTGAACCATTGTGTGGCTGAGTTTAAAAGGAAAAATAAGAAGGATATTAGTGGGAGTGCCAGGGCTTTGAGGAGGTTGAAGAATGCTTGTGAAAGAGCCAAGCGGGCTTTGTCATCGACCACTCAGACTACCATTGAGGTTGATTCTTTGTATCAAGGGATCGATTTTTACACCATTATTACACGGGCAAGGTATGAGGAGTTATGTATGGATTTGCTCTTGAGGTGTATGGAGCCAGTGGAGAAGGTTTTAAGGGATGCCAAGATTGATAGAAGGCAAGTTCATGAGGTGGTTCTTGTTGGTGGGTCGACTAGAATTTCAAAAATTCAACAACTTTTGCAGCATTTCTTCAATGGGAAGGAGCTTTGCAAGAGTATCAATCCTGATGAGGCAGTGGCTTATGGTGCAGCCATTCAAGCTGCAATTCTAACAGAAGAAGGGGATCAGAAGGTTCAGGACTTGTTGTTGCTTGATGTTGCACCATTGAGCCTTGGGCTAGAGACCGCTGGTGGTGTCATGACGACTTTGATCCCAAGAAACACTACAATCCCAACCAAGAAAGAGCAAATCTTCTCTACTTATTCAGATAATCAGCCTGGTGTTTTGATTCAGGTGTATGAAGGTGAGAGAGCAAGAACACGAGATAACAATCTTCTTGGGCAGTTTGAGCTCAAGGGTATTCCTCCAGCGCCCAGAGGTGTGCCGCAGATCAATGTGAGCTTTGACATTGATGCAAATGGTATATTGAATGTGACTGCAGAGGATAAAACTGCTTGTGTGAAGAACAAGATCACCATTACAAATGAAAAGGGAAGATTGAGCAAAGATGATATTGAGAAGATGGTGAAAGATGCTGAGAGGTACAAGGCTGAAGATGAGGATGTGAAGAGGAAAGTGGAGGCGAGGAATGCGTTGGAGAATTACGCCTATAATATGAGGAATACTGTGAAGGATGAGAAATTTGCCGGTAAACTTGATCTGGCGGACAAGGAGAAGATTGAGAAGGCGGTGCAGGAGACGATAGAGTGGTTGGATAGGAACCAGTTGGCTGAAGTTGATGAGCTTGAGGATAAATTGAAGGAGTTGGAGAATATATGCAATCCCATTATTTCCAAGATGTATCAGGGTGGTGGTGGTATGCCTATGGGTGAAGGCATGCCTGGTGGTGGATATGGTGGTAGTGGTGGGTCTGGTGGTGGTGCTGGACCTAAGATCGAAGAGGTCGACTAAATGTGATAAAGCGGTAGCTTGGGTCAGTTGTTTTTGTAAGGTATTTTAAGGTTTTGTTTAGGAGTTTCATTTGCCTTCAAAGAGTTCCGTACAGTCATGTTTGTGTATCTGTGGGATGATGTGTAAATACAGGTGTAAATATATGTATGTGCAGAAGTTCATATGAAGTTTTATATAAAAGTTCTGTTTGTGTTGAAATTCAGCTGCAGTTTCATTTGATGTGACTTGATTTTTTTTTTTTAACAGTTGAGGGTGTCCAGTTAAATTGCTGCCTACCTCACCTATTTTTTTTTTTTTTTTATATAATAAAAATTTGGTCATTCATTTTGAAATTAGAGAGTACTAAGATTCGAACTTAAAACGTTTAGATTTATAATTCAGCTTTAGTACCACTTGAATTATTTTTAAAATCATATTACCACTTAAACTATTACTTTGAATTAATGCATGAACATACCCTAATTTTATTTTTTTTGAGCTATTTTTGCATTTTAGGTGCTTGAGCAGAACCAGAGTTTGGCGTAGAAAGGAGTATAAGTCAGATACTAGCAAGTCAGTCAAGATACTAGCAACATATATGTCTTTTTTGATCAAACACCATATATGATTTTTTTTTTTTTTTAACTATAACACCTTTTAAGATGAAAACTGCAAAAACTAAATGGGTCAACCAAAAGGAACACAGTCACTTCCCTTACGAAGGAGAAAAAAATTAGCAGAGGAACAGAGGTAGGAGTCTCACACCATTTATCCCCTCCCGGCCGCCATACCCCATAGCCGTAACTTGGTTGCAAAGCCCACTCTGTCTACAAAACAGGTAATTGTGGAGTCAAGTAGCTTGATTATTGGATTCATACTTGTTATTTATCATTTGGTTGGATGGATAAACATTTGTCATCATTGGTGTTTATTCTTGCAATGGGAAATTATTAGGATATACTAGGATTGGAAGTCCTTTTAGGAAGTCTCTGTCTCAAATTTTCGTTGTTGCTACCTGTGGTCTGTGGGTGTTTCTCTACTTCAGACCATATCCCAAATTAACAGTGTGATTAGAGATGTCAAATGGGTGGGTTGGGTTGATTATGGGTTGGGTTGGGTTAAATTGGATTAGGTTAAAATAAATTCAATCAATTTTTCACTTACGTAGTAAATGGGTTATAATGAGTTGGATTAAACTAATTAACCCATAAAATAATTAAAATTCTTAATAGATACATTAATATACCAAAACACACACATATTAATAATACACCAAAATACAAACACACACACAAATACACCAAAACAAACACAAATTAATATATTAAAAATATACACACTAATACACTAAAAATGCACACACATATACTAACACAAAAACTAAAACACATTTAATAAAAAAATACACACATAATGGGTTGGGATCAATTGTGGACTATGAGTTAGTTGTGGGTCATGGGCCATGGGTCGACACATGCGTCATGTGTCGATCAATGGGTCACGGGTCAATCCATTGGTCATGGGTCAACCCGTGGGTCATGGATGGTGTATTAGTGTGTGTATTTTTTGTGTACTAGTGTGTGCATATTTTAGTGTATTAGTGTGTATGTGTGTATTTTTTGGTGTAATAGTGTGTTTATTTTTTGTTATATTAATATATTTATTTAATTTTATTATTTGTGTTATTTAATAAAAAGATAAATACTCAACCCAATTGATACCCATTTGTAATTCATATTAACTCGCTTAATTAAAACGAATCATATTACTTAATTTATTTAGAACTCATATTAATTAATATAGGTATCCAACCCATTTATTTATGGACAAATTAGACGAATTAATAGATAATGAGTTAAGATTACCACCTTTAAGTGTGATTATGTTGGTGTCATTCCTACTTGGGAGTTTCTTCAGAAATGGTGGTAGTTCTCCGATTGCATTTTCTCTTTCTGGGAGCTCCTATGCAATTGGGTTATTTTGTTGAAGGAAATGCACTAATTGTATTTGCGGATGTTATTTAACATTGGAAGATATTATAAATTTAATAGATACAATGAATTAAGTCTCAATAGCGTTACTTGAAATATGTCAGTTGAATTATGTTGGGAGCAAACTGGACTTGATGGGTAGAATGGGTATTTCAAGAAAGATGAGAAAATAAAAAACAGGAGTGAGGGTATAATCGTAATTAGCTCCCCATGCCTTGGAAATTGGAGATAACTTTGGCTGAGGGGGGGCAAAATATAATTTATCCCTCTTAGAAAGCCATTTAGATATATTCCTCTTGCAAAATATCTTGTGGTAACCACATTGTCCAATTAAATACATCTTGCCTGGATTTGAGGGCAGTTTTCAAATTCCAAATCTAGAAAGAATTCACAAAGTGGTGTATAAGGTTTATGATAGCGAAAGACTGGGAGAGTTAACTTTTAGGTACATACGATTATTCCCCGACTAGTATTTGTAACATTAAATAAGAATTTGTAATCTTCCATGTTCTACCCTTGATGGGAAATTAGGATAAACACTTTAATTAACGAATATCGTATAAATATACTTGCACGAGCAATGTTAGAAAAACTTAATTTGAAGATTTAATTCGAAAACTTAAAGAATAGTGTGATTTTTTTGATTAATAGTTGAAATGGAGTTCATTATTAGTCTAAGAATTATTAATATTTTTTACATAATTAGAGATATAATTTGGAAACTTTAGTGTATTATAACCTCTGAATTGATGTTGTATATCATTTAACGCTGGCAGTCTAGTAGTGGCTTCAATGACCATTGTTATAAGGTTTTGAAATTAGATCTCCAAACTAAATCTCAATATTATTGCTCTTAATTTATTAATCATAGGATAATATTATAGGGATCTAATCTGAAGATCTAATTCACTGCAACTATTAGATTAGTTGTGAAAATTAGCGATTCAATAATTATTATAATTAATTAAGTCTCCGGATTATACCTCTAAATTAAGTATGAGTATTAATTTTTAATAATTATAAATGCATTAGATCCTCCATTAGTTACAAAAAGCATCAATATTGTCCTTCCAAAGAGCATCTAAGAGTAACTTTGCCTACTTAAATACTTTTTGCTTGAATTTTAGAGCAGCATTCAAATTTCTAATATGAGGATAAATTTAAAATCATGCCATTAATGGTGCAATGTAGTAAATTGTAATAAGAAAAGTTAAAAAGGGGGAAACCCGAGATTGCAACATAGATTTTAGCAATTCATGTTATAAATAACTTGTTTTAGGAATGAATGAATACTATATACGATTGATGAACAAATCGAATTTGAGTGAAATAATTAAAAGAAATATACGATAAGAATTATTTATATATAAATTATGGACTTGAGTATTGTACAGACAAAAAAATTTCAGACCATACATTCAAAATTTATGACTTCAAAAAGTATTTTTATAAATTTTGTAGATCATATTACAAGTAAAAAAATTATCACTTTTGTGTATAATTTACTAGTTTTGTGGTTTTTTTTACCTCCATTGTGGTAACTATTTTTCCTACTTTTTTGGTAAAAAAAAATGACCACTTTTATGAATGATTTATTACTTTTATAGGTCTTTTTACTATTATTTTAATATAATAGTAGTAAAAAAATTCACAATAATAATAAAAATACCCACAAATATGTTAAATTTTTTGTATTACCAAAATTTTATTTTTTAATACCATAAATTATATATGATCATACACGATATAATTTCAATATGATAAAATTTATTAATGTACTAAATTTTTTTTTGACTCGAACTCGTGTCACCCAATTAACAGCCCTAATCCAAACCAGCCCCCCAAAAAAAAAAGCACCTAGATTGTGACGCAATTACAACGTGGCAATTCCACGGCGATCAAACTCGTACCACACTATTCACCCAAAAAAAACAATCGTACCACACTAGGAAGTAGAAAAGAGGGTATGTTAGAAAGTGTGGTCAGACCAGAACTGACCGGCACGTGTGGGTCACTGCACATAGCTGTCGAGTGCAGAGTGACACCATTGGGAGGTCGGCATGGGACCTACTTCCGGTAACCGGTAAAAAAGTCGGGCGTTACAAAACGCCACATTTTTGTGTTGGGAGGGAATTTATAAGTTAAAAATGTAAATTTAATGAGCTGATGGGTTATATCTGGTTCGGCAAGTTACCAATCTAGTCCTCAGATAGTTTCCTTTCTTGACTTGGACAACATTACTGATCAGTTTCATGGGTGAAATTACCAGGGTGGCCTTGTATCATATTTATTTCTATTTTCTATCCCCAAAATGTGTTGGAATTCTACCTTGAGCCTTAATGAAACAAGAGGAAGCATGTTTTTTTTTTGGGTTTAACTAGAATAATATATTTTTTCTTATTTTTGGTCTCCCGATATATTTTAATCCATTATGAGTAGTAGATGTATTTTATATCATAATTTCTAACTCGTAGATTTTTGTGTGAACTTTGATGATGCACAAAAATAGTTTTGAACACCACCTGTCAAGTGTAAATAATAAATGCAGTAAAAGTAAAGAGAGAACTGGAGGAGACAAGATTTATAGTGGTTCAATCAACTCGACCTACATCCACTCTTTAATGACTTTCGTTGTCGAGTACTTTATTAATTTAAGGGTATGGAGATAGAGAATACAAGCTTCGAGGGAGAATAAAGAATCAAGGAAGGTGTAGTGCCAGACAATCAGTGTCCTTCCAAGTGTTGATGGAGCATGCAATTTATAGTGGCCCCCTAACAGGTTGGGGCTACTTTCCAGCGACTAAACTCCCCCCAGCCTTGATTTCCTCTTTTAAAGAGTTGTCAATCTCGCTTGTGTCCCACTTCATCGGAGCTCGGATCTATAGAAAACCAAGCTACCATTTGTTAAATGTGAAACAGGGACCTGATGAGAATCTACGGTCTTATGTCCAACGGTTCAACTCAGAATCCTTGAAAGTGGATGTCCCAGACGAAAAATTTACTATTATAGCCTTCATAGCAGGTCTGGGAGTTCAATCAAAAGATTTGATGTTTTTCATCTCAAAGAACCCCCAGGCTAGTATGACGGAGGTGCTTGCCAAAGCAGAAAAATACATAAATGGTGAGGAAGCACTCTTCTCCAAGGTCGAGAGCTTTTCGTCGAGAAAGGAGAAAGGGAAGGAAGAAAATAAGAGAGAACGAAGTCCCAGAAAGGAAAGAGAACGAGACAGGTCTTCAAGAAGAGACGGAGAGCGTTCCCCGAAGAAAAGAGAAAATGTCAGGGATCACCTCGGCCTTCCACAACCAGAGCTACAACCAAGGTATGCACCCCGGTAGCTCACCCCTATGACTGCTACGGTGTCTCAGATACTGTATGAGGTGCAAAATGAGAAGTTCTTAAGGTGACCACCCCCGATGAAAGTAGACCCGGCAACAAGGGATCCTACGAAGTATTGTGACTTTCATAGAAACCATGGTCATCACACCGATGACTATATCCAATTGAAGAAGGAAATAAAATTTTTAATCCAGCGAGGGCAACTGCGACGCTATGGCCAATGATAATCAAAATCGAGCTCTCCCACCTCCGCCCCCTCAGCGTCAAGCACCAGAGCCACACCAGCAACCTATGGGGGAGATCAGAGTGATATTTGGAGGATTTGTCGGAGGAGAAGGGTCCAGCTCTGTTAGAAAGGCCCACTTGTGAAAAATCAGAGTCATAGAAGCTCCTGGAGTATATACTATGTCTAAGTCTCCACGCTTAGACATGGCTATCACTTTCTCAGATTCAGATCAGGAGGGCTGCCAACATCCCCATGATAACCCTTTGGTGGTAAGAGCTGTGGTGGCCAACAAGACTGTCCATCGTGCTTTGATTGATAATGACAGCTCGACAGACATCATTTTTGCTTCTGATTTCGACAAAATGGATATAGGAAGGGAAAAGCTTGAACCAGTAAGTGCCCACCTATTGGGATTCTTAGGAGAAAGGGTGCTGCCTCTGGGGTTAATCCAACTCATCTTGACCTTAGGTGACCCACATTGTCAGACTACAACAACTGTGAAATTTCTAGTGGTTGATTCACCTTTAGCATACAATATGTTCCTTGGAAAACCCTCGCTCAATTCTATAAGGGCTATTCCCTCTGTCTATCACCTTGTAGTGAAGTTTCCAATAGAAAATAAAGTTAGAGTGGTCCGAGGAGACCAGCACGTAGCACGAGAATGCTACATGACATCCATGAGAAATAAGAAGGTTGAGAGCATCCAATTGGATGAGCTTGACATGATGGATGAACTCGAGACCAAGCTAACACCATTAGAAGAGCTGGAGCCTGTTCAAATTGATGAGGAACATCTTGTTTACATTGGATCCAAGCTGAGCAAGGAGATCAAGGATCTCCTCATTCAATTCCTGAAAAGGAACAAGAAAGTTTTTTTATGGAAGCAAGAGGACATGAAAGGGATTGATCCCTCTGTCATCAATCACAAGCTCAACGTGAATCTAGCTTGTAAGCCTGTTAAGCAGAAGAGGAGGAGCTTCGCCCGAAAGCATTAGAAAGCCATCAACGAAGAGGTCAACAAGCTCCTTCACGCGAAAGCCATTCGAGAAATGGATTACCCAGTCTGACTAGCCAATGTAGTCTTAGTTAAGAAGACAAATGGTAAATGACGTATTTGCATTGACTTTACAGACCTCAACCGTGTTTACCCGAAATATAATTTTCCTTTACCCCGAATAGATTTGATTATAGATGTCACGGCGGGACATGAGCTCCTCAGCTTCATGGATGTCTTCTCTGGGTACAATCAGATCAGGATGGATCCCAGTGACCAAGAGAAGACCTCATTCATAACTAAGTAAGGGACATACTGCTATCAAGTGATGCCTTTCGGGTTAAAAAATACAGGAGCCACTTACCAGCGTCTGGTGAATAAGATTTTTAAAAACAGATTGGGACATCCACGGAGGTCTATATTGATGACATGCTGGTCAAGTCACTGAAGGCAGAGCTCCACATTGGACACCTAGCAAAGTTGTTTCAGGTCCTGAGAGAATACAAGATAAAGCTCAACCCAGCTAAGTGTGTCTTTGGGGTGTCAGCAGGAAAATTTATGGGCTTCATAGTTAATAGCAGAGGGATAGAGGCTAATCCAGAAAAGGTAAAAATAGTGTTAGATATGCAGCCTCCCTCCAACACGAGAAAATACAGCGTTTAACCGGGAGAATAACTGCCCTGAGTCGCTTTATTTTCAGATCAAGCGACAAGTGTCAGCCCTTCTTTCAAGTCTTAAAGAAAGCCTTTCAATGGGATGCTCGGTGTGAAGAAGCCTTCAAAGCATTGAAAGAATACTCGAGTTCCCCACCTGTCTTGGTAAGTCCGTTAGAAGGAGAAGTACTTACCCTTTACCTGGCTGTCTCAGAGTTCTCAACCAATGCAGTGCTAGTAAGGGAGAAGGGCAGAGCTCAGCAATCAGTCTATTACTGCAGTCGAGCTCTGAGGGGGGTAGAAGAAAGGTATCCTAAAATGGAAAAACTTGTTTTAGCCTTAGTGACAACTGTTAGGAGACTAAGACCCTACTTCCAAGCTCATACTATCGAAGTCCCAACAGATTAACCTATGAAGCAGGTGCTGCACAAACTAGAATCTTCGGGGAGACTGATTAAATAGGCCGTTGAACTTAGAGAATTTGACATCAGATACAAGCCAAGGACAACCATTAAGGGGCAGATATTGGTAGATTTCATTGCAGAATTCATAACTGGGATACCTGCAGAGACAATGCAGTTAGTACCTGACCTCCCTACGCGGAAACTTTCAGTAGATGGAGCTGTCAATGCTTAGGGCAGTGGAGCTGGTTAGATTTTGACTTCCCCCGATGAGATAGATGTTGAACACGCACTGAGGTTTGGATTCAAAGCTTCAAATAGCGAAGCCGAGTATGAGGCAGTCATAGCAGGGCTCAGTTTAGCTCATTCAATGAAAGCCGAGCAACTGGAGATCTGTAGTGACTCACAACTCGTAGTGAAATAGATAGAGGGTGCTTACGAGACTAAGGGTGAGAAGATGACCCTTTATTTTAGAAAAGTTCAAGAACTGATAAAAAAAATTGTACAAGTGAAGATCCGACATGTTCCCAGGGCTGAAAACTCGAGGGCAGACGTCCTGGTGAGGTTGGCAACAGCTTCGCAAAAGAATATGGGCAGGTTAATTCTGGTGGAACACTTAGCAGAACCCTCTGTGTGTATTGAGAATTAAGAAGTTTTTCCTGTGCAAAGTCCAACAAGCTGGATGTACCCCATCATGGAGTATCTCCAGAATGAGACCTTACCAGAAGACCCCAAGGAAGCAGCAAAGCTGAGAACTAGGTCGGCTAGATTTTTCATTTTGCAGGAAAACTTGTACAAGCGAGGTTTTTTAGCGTCACTCCTCAAATGCATGGAGAACGAGGACGCTGATTATATACTCAGAAAAATTCACGAAGAAGTCTGTGGCAATCACATCGGAGCTCGGGCTTTGGCAGGAAAGACATTAAGGCAGGAGTATTAGTAACCCACGTTGCTCAAGGATGCAACAGACCTGATCAAGAGATGCAAGACTTGCCAAATACACGCTAATATCCCTCACGACCCATCAAAATTCCTGACCTCCATAGTAAGCCCTTGGTCATTCCAACAATAGGGTCTAGATATATTAGAGCCTCTTCCCACTAGTGTAGGACAATTCAAGTTCACCGTTATAGGGGTGGATTACTTTACCAAGTGGGCAGAGGTAGAACCTTTGGCAACTATTACAGAACAAAAAGTTTAGAATTTTACTTGAAAATTCATAATCTGCCGATTTGGGATCCCTAAAACAATTGTATCGGATAATGGCAAGCAGTTCGACAACCCAAAGTTCAAAAACTTCTGTACCGAGCTTGCATTAAGGAATTATTTTTCTGCCCCAGCTTATCCTCAGTTTAATGGACAAGCAGAAGTCACCATCGGGACTATAAAGTCAGCCCTGAAGACCAAGCTGAAAAAATCTGAAGGACAAATGGGTGGAACACCTCCCAGAAGTACTATAGGCTTATAGGACAACCACTAGGTCGACAACACAAGAGACTCCATTTGCTTTGGCTTTTGATTCTAAGGTAGTGACGCCTGTCAAAGTTGGGCTCCCTACACTTAGAACAGAATTAGCAAATGAGAAAAATAATAATAACTCTCTTCTGCTAAGTTTGGATCTGTTGAAAAAAAAGAGGAAGACAACACTGAACAACATAAAGAACTACCAAAGAAAAACAGCTAGGTACTACGACAGGTAGGTCAAGCATAGGAGTTTCAAGGTCGGAGATCTGGTGCTGAGGAAGCTTCTGCTGGCAAGAAAGGATCCCACTCATGGAAAACTGGGGCCTAACTGGGAAGGTCCATACATAGTCTCTCAAGTAATTAGACCGGGAAATTATGAGTTACAAACGGAAGAAGGAAAAGTCCTGCCCCATTCATGGAATGCAGAACATCTTAGAAAATTTTTTCAGTAAGTTTATCTTGTATTATGAACCATTGTTAAAAAAGTAGCAAGTCTGTAATTCATCTATCCTTATGAGCACGCAAAAAAAAAAGAGAGCCTTAGAGCTCAATATGAACTCATCAATTCATAAAAAGAGCTTTAGAGCTCACGATGAACTCGTCAGTTCATAAAAAGAGCCTTAGATCTCACGATAAATTCATCAGTTCATAAAAAGGATTTTAGAGCTCACGATGAACTTCTTAGTTCATAAAAAGAGTCTTAGAGCTCACGATGAACTCATCAGTTTATAAAAAGAGCTTTAGAGCTCACGATGAACTCATTAGTTCATAAAAGGAGCCTTAGAGCTCACGACGAATTCATTAGTTCATAAAAAGGGCTTTAGAACTCACGATGAACTTATTAGTTCATAAAAAGAGCCTTAGAGCTCACGTTGAACTCATCAGTTCATAAAAAGGGCTTTAGAGCTCACGATGAACTCATTAGTTCATAAAAAGTGCCTCAGAGCTCACGATGAATTCATCAGTTCATAAAAAGGGCTTTAGAGCTCACGATGAATTTATTAGTTCATAAAAAGGGCCTTAGAGCTCACAACAAACTCATTAGTTCATAAAAAGAGCCTTAGAGCTCATAATGAACTCATCAGTTCATAAAAAAAGGGGTTTTAGAGCTCATGATGAACTCATTAGTTCATAAAAAGAGCCTTAAAGCTCACGATGAACTCATTAGTTCATAAAAAGAGCCTTAGAGCTCACGATGAACTTGTCAATTCATAGAAAGAGCCCTGGAGCTCACGGAGAACTCACCTGCTCATAAAGAGAAGCCCTGAGCTCATGATGAACTTATCAGTTCGTAAGAAGAGCTCAAGAGTTTAGGATGAACTTACTAATTCATAATAAGAACGATGAACTCATTGGTTCATGGTAAGAACCTTATGGTTCGCGATGAATTCATCAAAAGAGTCACGGAGCTTAGAAACATCAGAGATTACAAAACAAAAGACTTCTTCAAATCACAAATCGTTCATGATGTTCAATACATATGGGAAGATTGAGATTTTTAGAACAACAACAGTTACAAGGTTACAATCAAAGCAAAATTCCTAGTCGTCTCTCCAACTCAGTTATCCTATCCTTCAGACGAAGGTTCTCCTCTTTCAGCTCACCCCTTTTCTTCTCAGCTGATGATAGAAGATCCATCAGCTTTTGTCCAGCAGTGGAGAACAGAACTTCCCCCAGGCTAAAGTCAGAGGTAGGGGAGGAAGAACCATCCCTTTTACGCCTCTTCGAAGGAGCTCCAGTGTCTTCGTTTTTATCAGACTCTGAAGAAAAAGAGTTGGGTTCAGGAAAAAAAGGAAAGTCTCGTTCAGCCACAATAACACTAAAAAAGAATAAATTGCCTGATGTCATGAGCTCAGAAAAGGACATAGGCTCAGCTTGGGTCATTAGTTCTATCCTTATCAATTCAAGCAAGTTCAGGTCAAGAACACCTGCACACCAAAAAACAAGATAAGTAGATAGCGTCATAAAATTTGATCCAAAGAGAGAGACCCTCGTCACTTTCACCTGGGTAAGGATACCTCTTTCAGGATCGAGGGACTCTACACTCCCTAGTGCCCACCTCGGAAGACCTCCACGAGTCACTGAAAGCAAAGAAAAAGTGTTGGGCCCATCCCGAAGGAGGAGAGGGGAGATCAAACACTAAGCGACGTAGCCTGAAGTCTCTCCACCGAAAGCAGACAAAGCATGAAACTTCATCCTCCTCAAGGTCAAAATAGTAAAAAAATTCTGTAACCTTAGGAAACTGGTCATTACCTCGCAAATGCCAGAAGAGGAAGAAACTGGTCATGACAGCCCATGAGTGAAAGACGAGAGGGACACAAGCCGATATAGGCCAAAATAAATCAAATAGAAGGATGAATGGGAAGACGCATACCCATCACTAAAGTTATTTCAAAGAAGCACGTCTCCCCAAGAGGAAGGTAATTACAGGGTTTATCGGAGCTTGGGGCACGTAGGGGTAACTCTAAATCAAGAAAGAACTTATTCCTTATCCTCTCTAAATCAGAGGATGTCACCACTGAGGAGCAAAGTAGCGAGTATGCCACATCCACTCAACCCTAAAGGAGGTTCGTTCTTGAAACAGAGTAGAAAAGAGGACAGACATTGCGGATTCAAGCAAAAAGATAAGAGAAGGAAATAGAAGGCGTTAAGCCCTCAAGAATAACAAAGGGGTGCCTGGAGGGAAGCGGTGCCTGGAGGGAAGCGATAACCAATACTTATAGGGATCCTTTGAAGACTCCAGATCTTTAGGAATTACACGAAACCTTAAGTTGGTGGGTTTCTAGGTTTTCAAAATAAGGGAGCAGGAACCTTTTTGGTAAGAAGGCTATGCATCGAAAGCAGACATCAATGACACTCAGGGATAAAACAAGCAGACCTCCAAAGAGGAGTCCTGAACATAAAAAAAAAAAAAAAAAATTTCATATCCTAACTTTGAGGATGAAGTAAGGACAAAGCTCTGGAGGTCAGTTGCTGGAGTTTGGGCAGATGTAGGTTGAGAAGCTGGGGGCTCAACTAGGCATGTCAGCAGCTATTCCTAACCCTTTTTGCCCCAAAGAGGTCTAAATGACCCTTTGAAGCAAGGGGGAGGAGAGTTGAGGAGTATTTGAAGAGTTGAGGAATGTTATATCCGATAGAAGTTGTTAAAAAACAAACTTGTGAAGTTACATTCCAAATCAAAGGAGGTACAACTATAAGTTAATAGATTTGGGGAAAAAAAAAAAACTTGCTCTACATCCTAAGTTTCTGATGGGGGAGTAAGGCCAAAACTCTGTTGGTCAGTTGCTAGAGCTGGGACAGAAGCAGGTTTAGGAGCGGGAAGCTCAGCAGAAGAGATGGGAAAATTAACAAAGTTTGGGGAAGATCCAACAATGGGAGCTTCTGAATGTGGGGCCTCTACAGTAATTGGGAGAGCTGAAGCTTCAGCAGCAAGGTCAGCAAAAGGGGGAGCTCGGCAACAGGGTCGTCTGAAGAGGCAGGGGGCACTTTCTCTTCCTATTGCAACCGCCTCTGTACCTTCAGGGGGGCACCCTCATTTTCTGCTTCAACCACCTCTGGGCCCTCATCATCAGGGATATCAAAGTTGAAATCGAGGTTAGGGTAGGTCTCCTCAGCTCTTTTCTGAAAGGCCAACCACCCAGAAGCTCATTTGGTGGTGACATCATCTCGCAGCTTGGTAATGTCTTTGTCCCTTGCAGATACAACAACCTTAAACCCTTCAAGCTCACCGTAAAAGGATCCGCTTGCCTCAGATAAAGCAACAAAATCTTGGGTAAGATTGGAAAGGAGCTTTGAGCAGCAAAAGCCTCCTTGTTAGCCTTGGCCCAGGCATCCCTAGCCTTTTTCTCCCCTTTCTTTAGCCTTGGCCTTCGCAACTGTTAAGCCCTCAATGGTGGAAGTCTGCTTCTCTATTTTGTCTTGAAGTTCTTGTAGTTGAGCTTGCAGATCATCATTCTCAAAAGATAGCTTGGATACTTTAATTTCGTAAGCTTTCATCATTTTGACAAAAAATTTTTGCGGAAAGGACCCTGTTCATCAATCTCTTTGCATGAATAGCAGACCGAGGACAAGAGGGAAATAGATAAAAGTTAGTGAAGTTCAGGTAAAAAAAAAAAAAAAGGAAGTGAGAACTTACTGCAGCTAATCCATGATAAACGGAGCTTATTGAATCCTCAAGGGACATTGAGAGAGCCTTTTTTACATTTGAGTTGGGAAGAATTGAAGAAAGGGCTCCAGCAGCGAGGTCAGGGCTGTCGAGAAAAGATCCTTCGCTTTTTTCTACCTTGAGATGTTCCTTTTTCAAAACCTTGGAGCTTTTTAAAAAAAATGATGCAAAGGGGGGATTGAGAAAGGTCAGGATTTGGTTGGTCTCTTCTAGAGCTCTCTCGACCTTAGAGGCTGAAGGAGATGTCTGTCCTGAAGCAGCAACGCTTGGAGTAGAAAACGAAACACCTTGAGAGGGGAGATCAGGGACAGCTGGGGCAGAGAAAGTATATGACATGCCAGTCATGGGCACCTTGGTAGGAGGAATGAAGCCATCGCCAGAGCTAGGTTCTGACTTGCGCTTACCACTGCTCTTGTCGCTATTCTTGATCTTCCTCATTAGAGAAAACTTGGCCTTGAGTTCAGCAGTAGTGGGCTCCATTGAAGATGAACCTCGGAGACCTAAAAACAGCTAAGCCTCATCCTTTAGCGGAGAAAATAAGATAGAGGAATCAAAGGTAGGAGGAAGATGTTACCTGATATATCTTCGGCGAAAAGCGGGATGAGGCCAACAACGAAAAGTGAAAGGGGAGCTTCAACCCTCACCTCTGGAAAGACAAAACTCGTGTTCTACGAGAGCCCAAGGTTGGATGAGCTTAGAATATTTTTCTGGTTTGCACTTTTCCAATTTCTGCAATACTTGCTCTTCTTCAGTGCTGAGCTCAAGTCGGATACCTAGAAAACCAAGGAAAACAAGAAATAAGTTAACAAAGCAGCCAGGAGGTCAGCTCAGACCAGGAGGTCAGACACATTAGCAGAGGTCAGAGGGTAAGGGCCGAGTGTCTCTTAAGGCAAGATAATAGTTGGATAACCACGAGAAGGTCATAAAGCATTAGGAAGCTGTAATCAAGGCACCCAATCTCAACCAACCAAGATCTTCTCCTATAATTAAGGAGAAGCCCATGAAATAAGGACAAGATTCTTGACTAAGATCTTTCTTAGCAGGGAATGACCTTATAAATGCAAGGTAACACTCCCTAACAGAAAAAAATGAGAGAGCCGAGTAGCATGCAATCAGTCTTGTAAACGTTTCGGATAATCTATAAATAGAAAAAGAGCAAGAATCTACATTAAAGAGTGGATTGACCGAGCTCCCGAACTGGTGAACCACTATATTTTCTGTGTCAATCCCTCAATTTCCCCTCAAGACCAATCTTTGTTCTTTCGAGCCTTGTAGCTCAGATCCTAGTAATCACATACTAATCATCTCATTTGTTCAATATCATAGAGTTGCACCACGTTGATTTACACCATCAAATGGCAAAAATAGAAATCAATGAATAATACAACATGCGTAATTAGTTCATTACACTAGTTTCAAAAATTAAATAAGTATTTTTAAATGAAGTTTTAAATTGACTCGTTTACTAATCTAACGAGTTAGCCTTGAACAAAATCTAACCCTATCAACCATTCTCTTGGCTTGAACAGCTTGGTTTTTGTACGTTTCAAACTCATACTATCTAATTGAGCTTATTTTTCCCTTTTTTTGTAGTAAGTGATCCAAGTTCAACACATTAAACTACGATCACACTTGGTTTGTTCATCTCATAAGTAGATATCAAACGGATTGTTCCAAACTTAATGGTTAGTTCCTTTACAATGACCCTAAACTTGTCAACTTCATTCCTCATAACAATTTTATCTTTTTCTTTTTTTAACTCACCTGTGTGAGGGCTGGAGGTGGATAATGCTCTATGCATGTGTTATACATTTTCTAGCGAGCCCTATTCCGAACTTAGTTATGAGGTGACTATGACTTCTTGCCATTGACAAATTTTTCTTGTTTTTTTAAGAAGTTGCCAAGTCTTAGCCAATGAGAGGAGGGATATTAGTTAAAGATTACATTCCATAGATGTGATGTGGCCTTATAAAATATGTTGAGGTAGCATTGTGACCTATCTCCAAGCTTGGATACATTGTGATCTTCCATATCTATGAGAGACATCTCTATACTCATAACTTGAGCTAGAAATACTTAACTTCCTCGTTTGATGATATGGATTACTTGAACACCTTTGCTTGAGGTTAGATGTGCAACTGGAGGTTAGGGTTTAGGCCTTGTTATTGAGCCTTGTCGCATACGAGATATGGAGATATTTTTGGCATCGTGATTAGCAAAAACAAAATTTTCCACAAATCAAATGTTATTGCTTTATATATAAGGTATAGTTTGGAAAAAAAGATATTATCTTCTTGACTTCTACAACTTGTTTTTGGTTGATTCAATTGTGTATGCATATAGAAGTGGGAGAGAGAGACAAAGAGATCTAATTCTTACGTAATTTTGAGATTACTTTGGACTCTCCATCGATAAAACTCAACTAGAATTTGAAATTTTAGAAAGTTGAGGGTAAAATATCACAAAAAATGGAATGAAGGGTTGAGCCAAAAAAAAGAGAAACACTCAATGTTCATTATAAGAAGATTGTTACTATTAATTGTTGTCAATTATTAAGTGATAATGGTACCATGGATGTAGAGGACTCAAAAACTTTTGTGGGTTTTTTTATCTCATGTATCAAAACTTATTCAGTGAAGCACTATAAGTGTATATAGCTTTTAAAGACCATGAAAAAAATATGAATAAAATTAATATGGTAAAAAAAAAAACTAATGCCTTCCCTGCCTCACATAAGTGCAATAAATTTAATGATATTTTTTTAAATGTTTGGCACATAAAATGAAAAGGCGCATGCATAAAATCACATGCTAATATAAACGACAATCAAATTGTCAAGGTCGCTCATAAATGAATCATCGTATCGTTTTGGCATTAGAATGTTTTATGTGAAAGATCGTGTTTGTTTCTTTCCCACTTTTTTCTAGGATGGTTTATTTATTTATTTTTCTCTTTTTTGTTGTCAAAATATACATAACGTTTGAACCCGTATTAGAATTTTTTGATGCAGAAATTGTAATAAAAACCCCGTTGCTATCTACTTTCATGTAATCGAAGAAGTTTCATGGTGTCAAAGGAGAATTAAATTGGATTGGAGGGGCCAAAATAAAAGTTGAACCAAGAGTATAGGGGTAAATTTGTAAAATCAAAACGGAAAAATATCACAACATACATAGGACACCAACGTAATTTAGGAGTTGGAGTTACAAGTATGGTAAAACCTGGAAACCAAATAACGACAGAACACAGAAGCAAAAACAGTAAAAACAATAAAACAAAATTTGCAGTGTCACACCACATTGAAAAAGGGTTTTTCTCTCTTTGATTTCGCCTCACAAACTCAAACACAAACACAAACCTCTCTCCTCCCGAAGAGAGAAAAAGCACACACTCACACAAACTCTCCTGCACCCCAACCCAATCGCCAGTCCTCTCTCTTTCTCCCTACATCTATATACCCATATCAATATCTATCTCTCTTAATCTATCTATATATTAATATATAGGTATAGACGTTTCGATATCAGATTCAGCGTTTTTGAAGCGTTGATTTTGTGTTGTGTTGAGTTTTGTCATCTGGGTTTGATCGAAAGGTGTAGATTTTGAGGTATGCAGGCTGATCAGACGGTGTTGAGCTTAAGACCAGGTGGTGGAAACCGAGGGAATAGAGTCCTTGGACCACGTTTTGAGTCGTCGGCTTTCGGTTCTTCTTCGAATTCTGATCTTCCGATTCTTCGTCCTTATGGCGGTCTTCCTTCTATCTTTACCAAGGTCGTCGCTCTTTCTCTCCTCCCTTGGATCTAGGGTTTTCACAATTCTCTACAAGTATTTGAATTGTTTTTAGCTTATACGCTGTTCTTGATCTTGATTCTTATTGGATTAGGTCTCGTTTGAGCTGTTGAGATCCTTTTTTGTATGTGTAAATAGTTGTTAGCTCATATATATATGTACGTGAGTATGTATGTGAATGCATGTTGTCATTAATTGATTCGATGGATTTAGTTCTCTGTGTGTGTGTGTGTTTTTCTTTTTTTTTAGACAAATATATATATTTCTATTGTGGGTTCTGTTTGTTTTTCATCGATATTTTTTTTTAAAAAGTTTTTCTTTGATTTGAAGTGGAGGGAAAACATGGATTGAATTATTTATGAATGACAGTGCTTGCGTGATTTTCTTTAATGGAGTGTATATTCACAATTTAACATAAGTTGGTTTGGTTGAAGTCTGAGCATTGTTGCTGGGCAGGTGTTATTCTCTTGCACACAGCTTTTTCTTGTGGAGTAACTATTCAGAAAGGAAAGAACACAGTTTTTTGTTTATGAGCCTTATGATCTATGCGATTTGAAATAGAAACATTGCTGCTTATATCCTAACTGTTCATATGATTCTTAAGATGTGTACCTTTCGTAAATATGGACCTATATGACATGTGGGCTTTGGTTGAGCAGGCTGTGAGTATCAAATTTGCCAATATAGAAACCTGTGTAGAAGGAAAGTTCAGAATAGGTTTTTTTTTTTTAAAGATGAACAGAAGGAAATCAATATTATGGGAAACAAGGTCCAATTTTCTCGCCAAACGCCTCCCAACAATCTGTGGTGGTTCACTAGTCACCAATATGTGTAATTGCTTGTTTCTTCTTTTGCAATCATATCATTCGATTGAGTGCATGCCTCTATGTGGAAGGTTATTTCATAGGGCAAGGGGCGAGAGATGGTAAGTTTCCCTTTTTTGTCGTCAGATTCCCTCAGTATGCTCAACTGAAAGGGTATCTCAGCATGCATATTAGTATCGATGATTCTGCCAATGTTCTAATTGCTAAAGAAGATTCCTTTGATAAACTACGTAAGATATCTTATTTTCCTGTTGCTGTCCACGTTGTGCACGTGGATGTTAAATGGAATCCGTTGGTGTTAACAACCCGTTGACCCTTTAGTCTTTTAGCTTTTCTTTAATGACATGTTGAATAATAATTGGAGCCCTGTTTATTATGCATGTTACGTTTGATTTTTTTTTTTGCACGAGAGCTAGCATTTAGGGCTACCCACATTTTGAACTTGTTTCCAAATCAATTTTGCTTTATTGAAAAGTTATGTGGTGAGTTATTTTTAGAGATTTTTGACTATTTCTTTGTTTACTTCTATAGACTGGAGACTCCCGATTTGAGGGCCGTGAGCGTGTCCAGTATACCCGAGACCACCTGTTGCAACTTAGGGAGGTAATGGTTTTTTCTCAATGCTATTAAAGCTTGTACGTGTAACTAGTTTGTTGATAGTGTTGGACTTGTCATTGTGAACTCATGTTTGTTCTCTCTGCTATGATGTTAGTGGGTTACCCGTGTTGCCACTTCTTCCATGAGGAAGGGAAAGTAGTACATGCAGCTATTTGCATAAATTCTAATCTTTGACATGGGATTGAACAGACTTTTGCCAGCTGCCAAGTTTGCCCCGATATTGTTTCACTTTATCATTTGCCTAGTAGTTTATGCCCTTTTTCATTTTTATTTTTTATTCCCTTCTTTTTGTCGTATCTTTGAATTTTATTTGTTTTCCCAGGTATTCCATAAACTCATGCATTTTTTTTCTTTTTGTTTCCTCTCTCTGTCTCTCTTTCCTCCTATGCCTATTTGGAGTGCATGAGGAAGATATTTGTGTCCATTTTGTCTTGCTTTCAATTGAACAATCCTCCTATTTTCTTAGCGAATATCACTTATCATTAAATTTTGCCTCTTCCACGTAATGTCACATGTGGCAAATTGTGACACCCCAAAATTCCGGTGTCTGTAATTATCCGATTGATCATCCATCGACCTGCGGAATACTGGTGGATATCGTGTAATTCGATACCACACCGTTATGCCCCATTTCTCGGGATCCATAATTTAACAAAATTTGGGCAAAGTCTCCTTTGTACGAGGAGCTCTACCCAAAAAAAATAACCTGTACAATATTGACCACACCGGGTCTATCCATCTATTCACAATTGTATAGTCTCGAATACTACCATAATCATCATCAGTACATACATTTATTCGTAAAAGAATAAATGTCCCAAAAGAGTCCCATATATATGCCTTTGTAAATATAAACAAATGTTTGTTACAAAAATTATACAAGGCCAAAAGTAAGTATAAACAAGGGACTACAATGTCAAAATAAGAGCCACAGACCGGCTCTGTCGTCAAAGCGGGCCCATGGCCTCACCTTCGGTGGACACCTATGCAACACCTGAAAAATATTCCCATAAAGGGTGAGCCAACGCTCAATAGAGTAACTCCTATAGAGAATACCTCTCAATTTAAATGCATATGGAATGTCACATGCAACAATCATTCAAATATGTTTATTATGATTGGATGTCATAAATCATGTCATGCCATGAGATGAGACTCACGTAAGCAATACCAACCCCGAGTCCCATCCTAAGCTCCCATAACACATGCAATTTCATGCGCATGTATCCGGGCATTCCAAGCCCCCATCATTGGTGTTATGTACATTCAATGACTAATTAATTCATTTTCTTGTGTCTTTGTGGGGAGGTGATTTATGGTATTACACCAATGAGACACCAACCATCAACGGATCTTCAGGACATCCCACCTGCGGCTCCGTTTTCGCCGTTACACTTTTCTGGAATTTCACCGCCGGAAAGTGTATAAACCAAGTAAGCGGGTTTTGCACCCGAGGGAGAATCTAGCCCTTCTTGCTGTCCCCAACACATTTATCCATTTAATTTTTCGTGCGACTCAGCCGAACCTTGGTGCGACTTTTTCAAGTCCACGATCAACCACCTACGTGGTGATTGATTTCATACCATGCATACACTCTCACCCATGTCAATGCCCATGAATGTAGTGCAATCCATGCATAATGTAATACAATGTCCATTACATAATGAATACAATATAATGACATTTTAACATGATCTCAGGCATGTTTTGTAAGATAATCAACTCAATTAACATACTTGTATTCACTTAGGCATTTAATCAAACACCTAAAGAGCACATCAATTTACACAACTAGTATGCTATGACTTGCAACATGACAACATGTTTATTAATTATATAAACATAAGCACAAGTCCACCAAAATAATTATATGTTAAATAATCATTTAACATACATATTATTGCATAATCACATAACAAGTTAATAATTTTATTAAACTTGATCTGCCATTAAAATATAAAGTAATGCTAATATACAATTAACATGCTTTAAACCACTAACATTAACTTACACCAAGTTAATCAAAATAGAATTTTATTAATCGCAAGGTTAATTATAACTCCTATATTTGACCCACTAGTCACACTAGTCAAGACCTAACATGTGATATACACCCATAGTCTATTCATTCCATATGTCATATTTTAAGTTGAAATTAAATCTAAATATGGGAAACCCTACCTCTCGTAGCGTGAGCCCACTTACTAGAACGCCAAGGAAGTCCAAATTTAGCTTCCTAAGTTTTAGGCCTAGATTATCGGCTTTGATATTCTTTCGGAGAAAAATACGATATTTGGTGTGGTTGCGTAGCTCTCGCTGAGTAGAGCAACTTTAGTTCTTGGCCCAAAGCGATTAAACGGTCCAATCTTCGTAGATCTGAGGAAAAGAAAAGAGGGAAATAAAAATAAAAAAAAACACTCACTTTTCTCTCTCACACTCTGTCTCGCCGTCTCTCCATAAGAAACAAAATTTATATATATATATATATATAGTATAAATTTATTTATTTATTTTTTTTGAAATTTACGTTTTTGACCGATAATTTAACAATTAATTATTATTTTACCCCTTTAATTAGAATTTTTTTTTTAATAATAATAATAATAATTTTTTTTTCGGGTTTTACACAAATAATGTCTCATCTGTCTGCACTATTAGTTACTTCTTATATAGTGTCTGCTTGTGTGAACAAATCTTTTGTAGGTCGGTAACGTTCCTGAGGATATTCTAAAAATCAAGCGAGAAGTTGAAGTTGAATTTTTTGGTGAAGATCAAAGCTGGAGTCGTGGAGAAAGCAATGTGAGTTTCTTGCCTCCTTTCATATGACTAAGCATTTATTCTTCTCCCCGTTTTCCTAATTTGGTGGATACCGTGATGAAGTTGGCACAAAGATGAAACGCTGATATATGTTTCTTTTTTTTTCCCCCCTGGTCAGATATCTTTTTGGAGGTCAAGCAAAGTTTATTAATAATATAGCTATAAACTTCCTTGAGCAACTTAATGGTCTATTGTTAGTTCATGTCATATTACTCTGTTCAATTTTCAGGTGCACAATCAGTCTCAGGGTCGTTATTCTGAGCTGGACAATCGTGATTGGCGTGGTCGTGCTCCACAGTTTCCTCCTCCTTTGGAAGATAAGTCCTGGGATACGATTCGGGAGAATAGAGAGTTTAGTGGCCGATTTGAGTCTAGACAACAGGAAGCAAACCAATATAATGCAAGAGCACAAATCTCTTCTAACCAAGGGGTATTCTTTGCCTCAATAATAAGATCAATCTTTTTATCCCTTCATATATATGGCATGCATTTCATGGATAACCTTTGGAATCTTGCACATGTTTTGCACTTATGGTTATTTCTGTTAATGGTGTAGTATAGGATCTATATCTATTTTTCACGTATGGTATTCTCGAGAAAATGTGTTTTCTTAGTGCTGCATAAATTGATGTTTGAGGCATAGAACTATTACTTTCCACAGTATGTTTATGGGTCAAACTTTTGAACTTTCAGTCCAAGGCTACTTTTATTTGGCAAAGGATGTATATATTTTGGGAACTTGATCTCTATGGGTTATTGAAAAGTAGTGGAATAATAGGTGAGAAAAGTGACTCAATCTTTCAATGGTGAACGAACCTGTCAAAATTTTATTTAATTTGCTAATGGCTGTGCCTGGAGGCACTATACAACACAAAAAAATCTACACATGATAACAGCAGGTGTATGTGTGTCCATAGGATATAGCAGCACCTCGTGTGATACCCGGTTAAGTCTCTCCTCCTTTCTGCAAGCTGATATGGCTTGCATTTCTTTTGTAAGGGAACCAAGGTGACTATACCTGAAGTTCCTCCCCCCCCACCCCCAAAACAATGCACCGAAAAAAAAAGAGGAAAACCAGTAAAATTTGATATTGGGGTTGAAGAGTGAGTGCTTGTTATGCTCTCATAAAGATCACCTAGGCTACCCACAATGGATTGCTTTGTGAGAAAAAGGACTCTTGGGCATTTTCTTGAACATCTTGCGAGCAAGATCGAAAGGAAGACTGGGGTTGTTGGGTGGGTTTGTATGGTGAGGCAGGCGTTGGTTGGGAGTTGAGGTGGTGGGTTTATAATGATTGGGAACTGGGAGATAGAAGGGGAGGAGGATAGGAGTAGAGTGAAGGCGACAAAGATACTTGGTTGTGGCTGGTATTAGCGTTGATGTCCATGCCAATGGTTCTTCGTGGACCACAAAGGAGGTCACCTCTCGTCGTCGCTAGTGGTTGCCGCCTCAATGTGTGGGTCTTGCTGTTCTTCTCTCTTTTCACTGGTTGTTGCTAGAGTAGGAGGAAGGAAACTTTAGGGTTTTGGGGGTGAGAGAAAAGAGAACGGTGAAAGAGAGAGATATAGGGGAGATAGATGTTTTTGAGAAAGTTGGGAGGGAGACATTCGTGTGTGTGTGTGAGAGAGAGAGAGAGAGAGAGAGAGGAGTTGTATATAGAATGAAAGACTTACTCAAATTATTCGGCGGGGAAAAAAATGCGCGGAATATTTAAGATCGTCAAATCAACAATCTTAAAACGATCTGGGACGCAAAATGCTCAACATAAGTTAATGGATTCAAAATCATTTGTACTTTATTATATAGATTTTACATGTCTCCATAAAGAAACTAACGTGGCACATAAAATAAGTATTGTTTGTTGTATTTTGTGTCGTCTCATCCATCTATAATGGAGTCAACATTGAGTACATATCACTGATACATATGTTAGTGTTTGTAACATCTATGGATCTACAATATATGAAAGGAAGATCGAACCTAGTTGAGATATACGTGTC
This sequence comes from Ilex paraguariensis, assembly GCA_963454935.2. Taxonomy (NCBI): domain Eukaryota; kingdom Viridiplantae; phylum Streptophyta; class Magnoliopsida; order Aquifoliales; family Aquifoliaceae; genus Ilex; species Ilex paraguariensis. Next base: position 995,302 of record CAUOFW020005169.1, on the reverse strand, counting down.
TTTACTCTTTGATTCTCTTGTTAATCCTACCCATTTTTGTTTCATGAATTTTCTCTCTATGGTTGCTTATTTGCTTTCTATATTCTGGATCCTAATATCTCCCATTTAATTCTCCAATAAATTGGTTATGTAAATTTGGGATTTGCAAATATGAAGTAGACGAAGTGATATTGGAATGTAGAACTGGTGCTGTCATGCCCCGCTCTTTTTCCCAACGGGCACCCTCATAGAAAGGCCAAGGGTGTAGCTTAAATAGCCTATCTCAAATACACACTCAGGCGATGTGGGATGTGAAGGATGGCTATCCGATGTAGCCTGTGTGTAACTGGCTGCAAAGCCATGGCCCTGGCCTTCCCTTCAGGGTGTCTTTTTGGTGAAAAAGGACGGGTGTGATAGGTACTACATATATGAGTGTTCATATTATGTTCTGTGCCTAGCTATTTTTTGGGATTGCACTGCAGTAAGGCTGTCATATATAGCTCATTACCACCAGTGGATCATATTGCACTTCTGCTCAAGTTGCTTGGGGTTGTAAAATTGGTTGTGCTTCATATAATTTATATACAAAGTTTTCTGCATCCAGTCATTGACCTTGCTCCAATCAATCTATGTTGCTTGAATTAGGCCATTAACTAGAAAGGAAACTTGAATGGAACGCTACCTCAATATTTTAAGATAGTTGTCAGTAAGTGTTAAGCTGTAGCTTGATGTAGTGAAACCCTTTTTAATTTGTGGAAGTAAAGGTGATTTTACTTGTACAGTTAATCCAAAGGGTGATCTTTTATATTGAAGGTGTGAAGGTGTCGTTCACTTTAGGGCTTCTAAATAATTGGTATACTGAAAGTTCAAAGCTTCAGTTCTCTGGCTTCCCAGAACAGAAAGCCGGGTGGATTCATTTACATTTTGGTTTGTGTTTGTTGATCCAATAAAGGGATAGTCTGCCTTGGTTTGATCTCCCAACTCTAGGTGGGGGAAGGAAAATAATGTGTCTTGCAGTTGACTTCTGCTATGCCCCCTCAAGTTTGAGGTTCTGAGTGGATGTCAATCTAATTGGCGTTCACCCTCTGCTGATCTCAGGAAAGGGATGGTCTGATTAGGTTTGAGCTATTAAAAGCTGAGTTGTTTTTTGGGGTTGGGGGGTGGGGGGAGTATGCCTCACAGTTCAGTTAAGCTTGGTCCTCAAGTTTGAGGAGCCTGAAAATCAATATTCTTTTTCAAGTGGATAGGAATAAATGTGGTGTGGAATCTGCTGGTTCCAGTTATTGATTAGAAAGTAGACTTACTGACCATGGTCTAAGGTTGTGGTATCACCGAGGCATATCGTCGTGGGACGCATAGTGGAATCTGGAGATATGCACGAAATGTTAGATAAAAAACTAAGTTAGAGTCATGATGAGGTGGAATCTGACCTTTTTGGGAGGAGGTGGTTCTTGAGTCGAGTTGTATCGCCTCGGCCATCCCCGTGCCGAGACCGCTACACGATACGCGAATAACACGAGATTCAAGCGAATTGGCGTTGACTCAGTCATGACTCGGAGATATCGGTTGAAATCAGAGTCGAATCGTTCCAATCGGACCGAGTTGTACCAAGTCTCATTGAGTTAGACCGAGTCATCAATAGATCAATGTAAAAAACCAGAAAAAAGAGATGGGGAGAAGAAGAAGACCAATTCTACATGAAGATTCCCAGACCTAAAGATGTAGAAACTAAATTAGAAGAAATCAAAAAACCCTAAAATAGAAATTGAAAGGATTTGGAGAAAAACCTATAGATCATGTACAGTACATACAACGGCTGTAGTACAGGCTATACTGTACAGCCCCTTCCTTCTTCTCCATTCGAGTGTCAGAGTAGCGACTACAACCCTTTCTTCTCCATTCGAGTGTCAAAGTAGCGGCCCCTCTTTTTTTCTTCGCACAGGCAACGCCGACAGTAAGCGGGTAAGGTCTCTCTCTCTCTCAGTCGTCATTGTCACCGTCGCTGGTGCTTTAAGAGAATTTGTGTCTTGGTCTAAATATCTCTACTGAGTCTTTATACTAAGTATTATTATAATAGACAAATAAGAGTGTCAGATTTTAATAAAATTATATTTTATTAATTATATACATATAAAAGAGATTTTACAATTAAAAACATAATACATATGTAATTTATAAGTCAAATAAAATTTCTCAAAAAAATTTATATATTCTAAAACGCAAATTAACATAATGTTTTTTGTATTTTTTAACTTTTTTGACTATGTATAAATAAGTATTAAAACTATATTATATCTAGATTTATCCTTATGATGAAAATAACTTACTCGGTTTGTATAGTTAACTTAGAGACAATAATTACGATTTAAATCTTATCTATTTAGGACATGATGCATGGATTATGTTTATATTTTTTTTATATTCTTTGTAATTTTATTAGAATTTTTTGGACCTTCTATCAAGCATTTTACCCGTATTGATCGATACCGTACCGCGACCGATGTGTATCAGTGCCCTCCGAGTTGAGAGTCAATACCGCGACTTTAAACCATGGTTCTGGTGGCGTGGAAGGTTTTAAATTTTGGATGTGGATGCCGCTACAGTTCGTGTGATGTGGATAAAGGTGGGGATGGCATTGCGTGATGAGAACTAGTTTCTGGAGCTATTAATTTTTTCATGGTAATAGAATGGAATTTGTGCAATTTATAGGGAGAAGCATGTTTTAAATTGCAGCTTCCTTGAATATGAATTATCTAATTTGTTATTTACCTTTGTAAATATGATTTTCATCCTTATATGTGGGAAATACTATTGTTTTCATTAATTATGGTTAAATTTTAGTTTATAAATAAATTGGACAGTAAAGTGTCACGCTTTAATGAAATAGCCTTTTTTTTTTTTTTTGGAACAGAAAAATAACTTAAAAGTCGATGTAACTATCTTAAGAGGCTGATGAACTTAGATTTCACCAATGCTTAATTCCAATTATGAAGAAAATGGAATTTTCTTTAGAAGTGAATGTTACCAAAATCAGTGATACCAATTTACCAAATGAAAGAAATGTAGTGAGTAACTATCTTACCTTGGATGCCAGGATCAAATCCTTCGGAATATTTTATTACAGGGTTTCAGTTCAATACTTTGTTTCTATACAATAAATTTGGATAATTCAAACTGGAAGTTGGAAGAAAGAGATCTATGAGGGGAAGTTGAAAAAGAATATTTGAGATTGTGCCTATTCATGGTGGTTGTGGTGGTTTGGCTTTGCTGTTGCTTGTTGATTGTGATGATGAATGAGACAATGGATTTCTGGTGGACTGGTGGTAGCTTTAGGGACAGTTGTGATGTGGTATAATGAAATTAGATTAGTTTTAACATTATGTTTTGAGATGTTTAGAGACTATAGAAATATCCAAGCTGGTGAAACTTTTATAGTAATGAATTGCATTCTGAAACCAATATATGGAGTCAAATGACACAAATCTTGATTCCCTTTAATTCCATAATTGATTCCACTATGCAAATGAATCTTAAAATTTTCTGCTTTTTTCGATATTAGTTTTCTATTTATTAGTATATGGGAGAAAGCGAACTCTTCTGCACTTAGTTTTCTGTCTCCTCCCTTTTACAATGTATGCTAGTACTCTGGCAGATATCCCTTCTTGTTATTCAAAGTAACATACTTTGTTATGCGTAGAGTGTTTGCTCTGAAAATTTGTCTTGAGGAGAGCAGCTTTTGGGGTCTGATATTTTTTTTGGTCCTTGACACAGGTAGGCGCTACTCCTGCTCTAATCAAAGCTGAGATGCCGTGGTCAGTTCAAAGGGGGAATCTATCGGAGAAAGAACGCGTCTTAAAAACAGTGAAGGGGTAATCTATTACGAAGCTCAGTATTGTTGTTTTAATGTGCATATTTGTCATTGGATGAGTAATAATAATTTATTTTTTCTTATGAACCATCGATGGATTTGCAAATTTTAAAGTTGAGATTCTGTCACTTCCTGGCATTACTCTAGTTTCTGAGGCTTGAATCACTTGAATATCCTACTAAAATGGTTGAGATCAACTACAGAGCAGGAACCATCTTTTTAAATATCCAAGTCTATGAGTGATTCTGATATCATTGGTTGGATCTTGAAAATTTAAAACTTCTAGTTTACATACATACAGTGTCTATGCAATAGCAAACAATTTAGAAATGTATCAGTTTTACCTGATTTGAAGTTGGTCAAAATGCTTCTGTAGTGTCAGGCCTGATACTGGAGGCTCTGCCAATATGATGAAAGATAATGAGAAATTTACACTTTCAAAACTTATAATGGCATGCAATGTTGTGACTACTTGTGAGGAGAAAGTTGTTTGATGATTGGAATAAATTTCTAGTATTAAGTTAGCATGATCAGATAAAAGCACTACTGTATCAAATATTTGATTCCCTCGACTCTTTTTTTTTTTTGTGCAGCATACTTAACAAGTTGACTCCGGAGAAATTTGATCTTCTCAAGGGTCAATTGATCGACTCTGGGATCACAACAGCTGATATTCTAAAGGTTCCTCATAGTTCTAATTATTCTTGTTTGATCATTAAGCTCCTCTTTCTTTGTTTTTGTCTCCTGATTATGGCCATATTTTATGGTTACTGCAAAAGCTCAATGTAATTTCTGCTTGCAATGCAGGAAGTTATCTCCTTGATATTTGACAAGGCTGTTCTGGAGCCCACCTTTTGCCCCATGTATGCCCAACTGTGTTTTGACCTCAGTGAGAAGCTACCTGCGTTCCCATCTGAAGAACCTGGTGGGAAAGAGATCACTTTTAAACGAATTCTCTTAAATAATTGCCAGGAGGCATTTGAAGGTGCTGATAACCTGAGGGAAGAAATAAGGCAGATGAATGCTCGTGAGCAGGAGTTGGAACGCAGAGATAAAGAAAGAATAGTCAAACTTCGCACTCTTGGAAACATACGTCTAATTGGAGAGCTTTTGAAGCAGAAGATGGTACCTGAAAAGATTGTTCATCACATTGTTCAGGTTCTTTTTGGAGCTCTCTCTCTGTCTCCCTTGCTATCCCTTTTTGTTTAGAATATATCGTGTGATATCTTGTGTATTTGGAAGATGGTCTTACCATGCTATATTATATTAACAGGAGCTTCAAGGGCAGGATAGCAAGATTTGTCCTGAAGAGGAAAATGTTGAGGCCATATGTCAGTTCTTCAACACCATTGGTAAACAGCTTGATGAGAGCCAAAAATCAAGGCGTATTAACGATATTTACTTCAATCGATTGAAGGAATTGTCAACGAACCCTCAACTGGCACCGCGATTGAGGTTCATGGTCCGTGATATTCTTGATTTGCGCACAAATAATTGGGTTCCCAGGCGGGAAGAGGTGATTTTCTTATCATCCTATTGCTTGATTGTGTTTTTGGGTTGTTTTTCTGTTGACTTTTCCCTTCTTTGACCTACACAGGTGAAAGCCAAAACCATCACTGAGATCCATTCGGAAGCAGAGAAGAATCTGGGGTTGCGTCCAGGTGCTACTGCAAGCATTAGAAATACTCGTGGTATTGCTACTGGTGCATCAGGTAGTATCAGCCCCGAGGTTTTCCCTATCAATCGCCCTGGCTCTGGTGGCATGATGCCTGGAATGCCTGGAACGAGGAAGATGCCTGGAATTGATAGCGATAACTGGGAGGTTCCTAGGTCTCGATCCATCCCAAGGGGTGATGGCTTAAATAGTCAGCCTGCTGGACGTGTTCAGCCACCATTGGTTGGCAAGTCGCCGGTGTTGAACACCCGACTTCTGCCTCAGGGTAGTGGTTTCATAAGTGGTAGGACTAGTGCTCTATTGCAAGGTGGTACAGGTGCCCCTACTGTCCGCCCACCCCAATTTGGTGTTGTTATGGACCCTGCATCACAAGTGCCTCCTCCTGGTAGACCTGTTCCAACTGTATCTGTGCTTCCTGTTGCTGATAAACCAGCGGCTCCTGCAAGGTTTAAGCCAGAGGAGCTTAGGAGAAAAACAATCTCTCTTCTGGAAGAATATTTTAGTGTCCGAATGTTGGATGAAGCATTACAATGTGTGGAGGAATTGAAATCCCCCAATTACCATCCCGAGGTTGTCAAGGAAGCCATTAACCTGGCATTGGAGAAAAGTCCTCCCTCTGTAGAACCAGTTGCGAAACTTCTGGAGTACTTGTTTGCCAAAAAAGTTCTTACTGCTAAGGACATAGGGACTGGATCTTTTCTTTATGGCTCGACGTTGGATGACATTGGCATCGATATTCCTAAAGCTCCAAATAATTTTGGCGAGGTTATTGGAAGACTGGTCTTGTCTGGGGGATTAGACTTCAAGGTGGTGAAGGAGATCTTAAAGAAGGTTGAGGATGTCATGTTCCGGAAAGCCATTTTTGCTGCTGCAATGAGGATTGTTAGCTCCAGTCCGGCTGGCGAAGGGCTGTTGAGTTCACAGGCGTCTGATATCGAGGCCTGCGAGAGCCTACTCTAGCAACTGTGCTCCTCCCTTGCCAGAGTATGTTTCTGTAACCTCGTAGATTGATTGTGCTCTATTTCACTTTTCTTTACAATGCTCCTCCGAATTACATCCACTGGAACTGTGCAACTTTTACACCATGTGGTGAGGTGGAGCCTGCGAAGAACAGGTGATTTTGCGCGCTGTATATTTTCCTGAGGTCATAGTAGTGTGTGTTCATGAAAGGTAGAAGATCAGATCATAGTGCAATGGACTTTGATCTCGATTGTGGCTAATTATGTGCCATAGTTGCTCGAGATGAAGGTTCCTTTATTGGACTCAAAAGTGTTTTGTATTTCGTGAGTTTTTCAATTATTTTCGTTTCTTGACTTGTTATTTAGTTTTGGAATGTGACTTCATAAATGTGACTTCTATTCCGTTGCATCCTTTCAAACGATAATGTTATGAGGTATTTTTACATTCTTATGTATGTTGTTTTTCAGTTGGGTATTGAATGTATCCAGTTTTGTTGCATGTCTTTGGCTTCTAGGGTGTGGTATGTATGATGTTTCCAGGCTGATGGGCGTATTTTTTGGTGGCGTAAATGTCGAAGAAAATGGTGCATTTGCCTGATCTTCAATGGCACTTTTGTGTGGTTATACAACAGGCTACCTACTGGGATATCTTTGTATCTGGTATCTTTTTCCCAAGTTGACGAAACTTTGAAACTTTCTTTCATAATTACCAGCAGTTTGTAACTTATTGTTCAGTCTATTTTTTAATGAAAGTGTGATTTAGATCTACAATTTCAATGTTAGAGCGTGTTTGCAGAACACACTTGCAAAAAAAGAGAGAAAAAAGAAAACCTTAGAATGTGCTTTTATAACTGTTAAACAATTATTTACTCTAAAAGCTTAATATGTTAAAGAGGGTAGCTGTGAGATTTTAACAGATGATCTTTTGCACTTGTATTATGTTAAACTATTCTCTAATCTAGAAGTTGAAGTAGTTAAAGCGGGTGTAATTTTAGTATTTATACTTCAACAATAACTAAAATATAGTGTTACATTGTGTGTATAGAGGGGTAACAAATAGCAATAACAGGCTACATGTACTAGTTAATGTACCAAATCTGATGCATAAAACTGCGGGTGCATAGCAGTTGCATTTAGCAAAACACATTACTGTGAGCTGTTAGCTAAACATGTTGCCGTTTTAATGAGTTTGGACAACAATTTTTTTTCTGGGTAAATTGCACAAATGCTCTGGATAAACTAATTATTTTTCTTAAAAATAACGGTTAATGAGATAAATTGTGTTAGAATTAACTATTAATGTGTTTCATTTAACGGTTAATCTTAATGGTTATGGAGCGGACTAGTGTTCATGTGGTGGAGGACTAGTGGTTATTAATATCAGGGGCTGCAAGAGGAGAAGACAAGATGAAACAACAGTTATAGAGATCACTCTACTTGTTTTTTTTTTTGTTTCAACTGTCAGTAATGTTTGGATCAGTTTATGCGTATTTTTACTAATCTCTTATTCGATCGGGTTAAAGCAGATCATTTACAGTGGGACTAAGGTATTCATAAGGAATAAATCATTATGGTTTGAGCTTCAAAAACTGTCAAAATTTGAACTCAAGATGTCTAAATTTAGAGCTTATCTTTGTTACCGCTTAATCTAATTTTGAAGTTAGGTTTTCACTTGGTTCAACAAACTCAAACGACACCATGGGAAAATGGATTGACTTCAGTAAAAATTTGGTCTCAAAACACCAAGATTGGGAAGCTGGTGCAACTACTTTGTTTGACAATGAGTTTCCAAATCTCTAATTTGGTGTAGGATTCGCTGAGTTGCGTCTAAAATTTGTCATAAAAGGAGTTGAAATTGGATTAGAAGCTGATTGTTTTGCGTCTAAAATTTGTCGTAACATAGTTGTTAGGTTTGTTCAAACAGAGAATAAGTCATGATCTTGATCCAATGTTGGTTGTCCTTGCCATTTTAACAAACCTTCAAATTGCTGTTGCTCTGATCATTACCTGGTCCATGTGATAATTATTATTGGGTGAGCAATTTAAATAAGTTATGTCCATTTCCACCTTAATTTTTTTATTAGCTTATGCCACAATTCTTTTGATTAAAAAAAGGCTTATTTAGGTGGATTCAAAAAATTGATTTTATAACCTTTTTTTTTTGATTTTTTGTAATTTTATCTTGGGTCTTACATAAATTTTTAATTTATTATATTAATAAAATATTATTAGTTAGGTAAAAAAGTATAAAATTCATATTTTTGGAATTATTATGTATATCTCTCTCTCTATATATATATATATATATATAATTATTTTTTTATTTTGATACAAAAAAACAAAAAAAAAATACTCTAAACGGACTTTTATAAATTTTTCAATTTTTTAAAGAACATCCCCAATAATTTTGGAATTTTTTTAATTTTAATTTTTTTACTAAATTTTGTATATAAAAAACCCAATTCCAAACAAACCCATGAACGCTCGGCAGAGGAGAAGAGAAGAGAAGAGAAGTTCAAGTTGGCATTTTGGTAATTTAGGCACTGGAAAAAGAATTCAAAAAATCCCCAGGGATAAAAATGTCAAAAACTGCGCAATCACATTATGGTCGCACTTCTCGTTCAGCTGAGCTCGGAAAGTCGCTCCCGCGCATTTTCGAGAGAACAAGTTCTGGAGAGAGAGAGAGAGAGAGAGAGAGAGAGAGAGAGAGAGAGAGAGAGAGAGAGAGAGAGAGCAATGGCGTCGTCAACGGAGGAACAGCAAACGAAGGCCGACCAGAATCAATCTCTGAAACTCGCAATAGCAATGGCACTTCTTCGATCAAAGCTCATCCAAAACCAGAAGCCTCCTCCTCCTCCTCCTCCTACTACTACTGATTTTCAACCCTTTTCTTCTCCGGCTCCTTCTCAACCCCAGGGCCTCAAATGGAAACGCAAGGTCCACCTCTCTCTCTCTCTCTATTATATGTATATATCTCTCTATATTGTTATAAATTGAAATGAAATGCTAATTTCCAACAAATCATCAAAATTTCCAGGCGAAAGAGAGAAAACAAGAAATTCTCAGACTCAAAGAAGACCTCAAAGAAGCCGAAGGTCTCTCTCTGTTTGTGTGCTTGTGTGTGTATAATTATCTGTTATGTATCTGTTTATTCATAATTTCTGTTTCTGATTAGATGACATGCAGTGTGATTTGTTTCCTCAAAGTGCGAATTGCAAATGCTATTTCTTTGATAATATGGGGAATTCCAGCCCTATGCGCTTTGGAGATGGATCTGATAGGAGATTCAACGACGTATTGAGGCGAAGATTTCTCAGTCAAGGTTACAATCATTTATTTTTTCGGTGGGGATTTTGATTATCGCTTTTGCTACCGTTACTTACAATGTTTTTCGAACTCTTGGTTTTGCAGTAAGATTGAAGGAAAGGAAGAGAAGAAGAGATGGTTTGACAGAGAGGTTACGCATTTCAGGTACATGAAGTACTTCACAGAGTACTTGGTGTTAATTATCCATTTATCCTAGCAGGTGTTCTGAAGTCCATTGGAATTTTTATGTTTTGAATTTCCAAACCTGGTGTTTTCAATTTGTTGGGCGGCCCAATGACCGCCATTGCGGTGCTTCCAATTTATATTTTTTGTTAAATGAAAAATTGTCCCTTACATTTTGATTATGTAATCATAACTTTCTAGAAAGTAGTGGGCAGTTGTCACAATTTTAAGGGTGAAGTGGTCAAGCTATCAAGTGCGAGAGCTGGGGTTTGAGTATAAGAGCAGCTACCTTGGGCGACTGGTGCTAAATTTTAGGCCGGCATGTATCCATGTCTACCTCTTTCAGCAGTAGGACAACATCAAGAAATGACCCTTTTTATTTACAATGTGTAGCTAGTTTACATAAAATTCTTGTTGTGATGATCGCTTGGACCAAACGAAGACTTTTGTGAACTAAGTTGCTGTAAGAGGCAAAAAACATATGTACCTCCTACAGAAGTGAAGGATAGATATCTTGGATATAAGTGAACTCTAAACTTGATCTCCCAGTCTTTCCTCCCTGCAAAATGAACAAACTGCCTAAGATCAAAGTGCTTCGATCGAAGGCACTCCGATGCTTAAGTCAGTAATGGAATTGAGTGAATTGCAAGAAGACAAGGAGAGTTTAGCATACCTTTTACCTTGGATCCTTATGCCTTTTATAGAGATTTGCTTAGTTCGGGTTTGCATGATTTTTGATTAAAGGTGGTACACTTTCTTTCAATCAGGCGATTCTGTTCAAGAAGTTGCTGAGATCTCTCCAGCAATTTCTTCCGCCGAGCCTATGATCATGCCCATTCGTTTAACCAAAATGCTTGAGTTATAGGTATCTTTTTAGCACCATATTTATTGTTTTAATAGCTCGGTCATGACAAGGACCGAGCTTTTCCCTTTCTTCCTGAGCTCTTTGAACAGCTCAGTTGTTAGCTGATGATTGACTTGTGATGTCTTTCTCATGTGATTGGTCTTGTCATCCTCATGTGAGTTCATTAAATGTTATTACATGTGGCGTAAAGGAAGTACCCCTTTCATTTTACCCCAGGAAACGTGTGACAGACACTTTTTCGGGCCTGTTTGGTAACTGTCTTTGTCTTGTATTTTGTGTTTTTGTTTTCAATTTTTGTCAAAAATAAAAACAAAGACATATTTGGGTATTATTTTTGTTTTTGTTTTATATTAGTTGTCTTGAAAAAAATAGGAACAAAGATAAAAAAATGGGAACAAAAAAATTGTGTTTCAGAAAACATTCAAAACACAAAACACACGTGCAACTGTTGAAGTTTTTAATAAGGTCTCGGATTCGACTCTCATTATCAACAAAAATGTGTTATTTTTCGTGGAAGTATAAAAATCCATTCCAAGCGTCTCTCCTCCCATTGCTTCTCTCTCCGTCTCTCTCCTCTCTCCCTCATTTTCTCCTTTCTCTGTATCAGACGAACGGAAGAAACCCCATCGCTGCCTCTCCTCCCCATCATTACCTATCTCATCCCCAGTGCTGTCTCTCTCCTCCCCATCGCTGCCTCTCTTCTCCCCGTCTTCTCTGTGAAACCTTAAAATTGTGCATATATATGCACAAATCATGTGTATATATGCACAGATCTGTGCGTAGAAGGTGAAGAAGAGGATAGATGATTGCCTTCAAGCCATGGCCTCCACTGTGAGGAAGAAGATCTGTGCGTGTGTGTGTGTGTGTTGTGTTAATTTGGGATTTAATTGCCAAATAGATACCAAATATATTTAGGATAAAATTTGAATTTATTACCAAACATATTTTTTATTTTTATTCTCATAATTTGATATACAAAAACGACTCTCAAACATATTTTTTATTTTGGTGTTTATCACAAAACAAAGACAAAAATTATCTCTGTTTTTAATTTTTTTCAAGACGCGAAAACAAAAACGTTACCAAATGACCCTTTCGTCTGTCAGTCGTCTCATGCCCCCAAACCATCATTGCGCGTACCTTTGAGACATCCCCCTTCGTTTTGGCGGCGTGTCTTACATTTAAATGCTGCCTCTTAGACTTCAGTTTACCTCCTTTATAGGTGACCTTCTTCATCTCTTTCTTTACTCTGCCTCCTTACCTTCAGATTTCTTTGCTTTTCCATTTCACTCTGTGTTTGCCTTGTCTTCCATTATGGCTCCTCTCATCCCTTCTGAAATTCCTGCCTTCAAAGCCAAATACAACATTCCTGACGACGTTGACATACGAGTCGCTGGTATTGATGAGCCTTTGATAGGTACCAGGGAGAGCATCCCCATCCATATGCGTGCAATAACTGAAGGCGGTGTTCGTTTTCCACTTGACCCTCTGCTTCTCTGGTTGCTATCAACAATGAAGCTGTGCCCCATCCAGTGTTGCCCCAATTTTTTTAGAATAGTGATGGGCGTGGCTGCTCTGAACAAGCTTCTGAATTTGAGTCTTGGTTTATGGGAGATTCTGTACTGCTACATTATCAAACCAGTCGGGGACAACTACTACCTTGCCGTGAGGAAGAAGGATCGTTATCTGGTGACCTATCTTTCAGATTCAAACAAGGGCCACGAGAATGATGTGGTCTTTGTTTCTAGGAATTATGAGTATGCAAATGGCGTTACTCTTTACCGTTGTTCTTATGAGAAGGGCGCATCAGGTGACTAATGTTTTTACTCCGATTTCTTAATTCATTCTTATACACTCTTCTATTGTTTCTTCTTACACTCTTCTTCCCCTTTCTTTATTTTTTTATTTTTTTTATTTTTTAAAAAGGCGAGACTGTTAAGGAAAGAATTCTTGAACGAGCTATCAAGATGGATGAGCTCAAGAAAGTTTGGGATTACAATGACTCCATTTTCTGTTGTGTTGCTCATACGTTGCTCGGGTATACCCCGACGTACATGTCATTCATCGCTGTCCCAAACCAACCTAACTCCTCACTTGCTGCTGATCGTCAGTCTATCCAGGCAGCTCGGGACCAGACTCCTCGTTCTCACAAGAAGACATTGCCCGGTCCTTCTGGAAGAAATAGATCGGTTAGAAATTTCCTTGACTTTCTGTCCACTGTCGAGGCATCCGTTCTTGTCGAATCTTCCATGCTAAGTGATCCTCCTATTCTTGCCAACTCTGTGTTTGTAGAACCTGAATCTGAGGCTTCTGTCTTCTTCCTTCCGAGCCGAGTGACATTGTTCAACAGGTCAAAGAATCAGTGATTTGGGCCCCAGATTCTTTGATTCCTGCTGAGATCCCTCCCTTTGCAATTGTTCATTCCCCCTACGACCATCTGGATTCAATTCTTGAGCTTTTTGAGGACCCAGCCCCCCAAAAGTGCAAAGTTGCACAGTCTAATGCAATGCCTTCTGCTATTCCCCTTTTCTGACCTGTTCTCAGAACAAAAAGGAGAAAGATTACAGTGAAGGATTCTACAGCTAGGGGGTAATTCTTCCTCGAGACTTAGCCGCAAATGAGGCTTTGTCTGACGATGAAATTACTCGCCAAGCAATCCAATAGATGGTTCTGGTATTTTGCCTCGTTGAGAAGTGATCTGTCTAAACTCCTCATTTTCCTTTTAACTTATAAGGGCTTCAAAAAGTGGATGAAGTTAGAGCTAGGATTGCGAGAAAAGATAAAGCCGTGAAGGATACTATTCATGCCCGAGCATTTGCCTTGGTGAAGAAAAAGTCTACGGATGAAGAGTATGCCAAGCTCTGCGAGAAAGTTTTGGTTCTTCAGCTCAAATGCTTAGCTTGACTGAGGAGAACAAAAAGCTTTCTGCAGAGATTGAAGGGCTGAAAGAATTTGAGCATGCATCTAACATGGAGCTCTCCTAATCCCAGTTCGATCATGCTAGTCTCTTGGAAGAATTTAAGAAGTTTAAGGCTGAGGCTAAGGATTGAGAGGATTCTGCATACGAACAAGGAATGGAGAAGGTGGAAAATGTCTTGGCTGTGCAGATTCCTCTATTGGAGAAGGTGTACTTCAGCAAGGGTTGGCATGCCACCCTGACTGCTACTGGAATGCCTCAATCTTCTGAGCTTTATTCTCGTCATTCTCTGCCTAGCTTCTCCCACCTCCATCTTCCTGAAGACAATCACTTAGAAAATATTTAGTTCACTTTGTAACTTTTTGAAGTATCCACATGAAAGTTCTTTGGAAAGATTTGATAGCTTTTTTTTTTGAAGTATAATGAAAATTTTGTTTCCTAGCTCTTTGTTCGGTGTTTCTATTTTCTTTTTGGTTTTTGTCTAAAAATAAAGGATTTGCTCAAGAAGTCGTGGCCCTTATTTGGCTTTTTTTCAATGAACTCGGTCTCAACATTGTGACCATCAAAACTTAGGTTCCTTTATTCAGTCTTTATCCAAATAGCTCGGTCCCAGCTTAGGGATCATTAAAATACTTAGATAAATTTATGTTCTTGAAGTTATGACCCTTGTTTAGCCCTTCTTCAGAGAGCTCTGTCCCAACATAGGGATCCTTCAACACTTAAGAATAATTTAGGTTCTAGAAGTTATGACTATTGTCCCTTCTTCAAGGAGCTCGGTTCCAACATACGAACCTTTTGACACAAAATTTAAGCTCTAGAAGTTATGGTCCTTACTCGGCCCTTCTTCAAAGAGTTCGGTCCCAACATATGGACCTTTTATCGCTTAGAAAAATTTAAACTCTAGAAGTTATGGTTCTTACTTGGCCCTTCTTCAAAGAGCTCGGTCCCAACATAAGGACCATTTATCACATAGAAAAATTTAAGCTCTAGAAGCTATGACCCTTATTCGGCCCTTCTTCAAAGAGCTCAGTCCCAACATAGGGACCTTTTATCACTTAGAAAAATTTAAGCTCTTGAAATTATGGCCTTTACTCGCCCTTCTTCAAATAGCTCGGTCCCAGCTTAGGGACCATTAAAATACTTTAGATAAATTTAAGATCTTGAAGTTATGGCCCTTATTCGGCCCTTCTTCAATTAGCTTGGTCCCCGCTTAGGGACCATTAAAATACTTAGATAAATTTAAGATCTTGACGTTATGGCCCTCATTCGGCCATTCTTCGAAGAGTTCGGTCATCATGTAGAGTTAGGCTCTGGCCCCTAGGGTATTTTCAGAGACTTTCTACACTCGCACTGCCCTGTCAATTTAATCGAGCTCAAATCACTACTCAATCAGCTTACATCATCATGTCTAGTTGAGGCCTAGATTTGATCGAGTGGCTGCACCTGATTTAAGTTTACACTTCTATCAAGATTTTTGCCTCCCTGCCTTAGCAGTAGGACGTATTCAGTAATAACAATGAAAATCAAGAGATGTATCTTAAGAACCTTTATCCATACTTTTGTTATATAGTGCAAAGAATTTGCTAATCATGAATCAATCTTATTGAATCTTCCATGTAAGGGGCCCCCTTATTTTCTCGAAGGTACTTCGGAGTTCATATTTCAAAAAGGCACATTTAGAAATAGAATTTTCTCAGATTGGTAGAGTTCCAGGGGCACAGTACCATTTTATGGTCTAGAATTTCGAGTTTATAATACCCACTGCGCCCCACTCGTGTTACTTTGTACGGCCCCTCCCAATTGGCTCCTAGCTTTCCATGCGCTGGGTTTTTAGCGGATCTCATGACACGTCTAAGGACCAAGTCTTCAAGGGCGGAAGCCCGAGGAATAACTTTTTTGTTATAAGTTTGGGACATCTGCTTCAGATAAGATGCCATCCGAATTATTGCTTGCTCTTTTTTTCCTTGGCTAGATCAAGTTCTCGAGTAATGACGGCGTCATTGCTTCCACTATATACGAGCTCGGTCTTTAAGGTTAGTAATCCAATTTTCAAAGGTATTACCGCTTCCATCCCATAGGCAAGCGCGAAAGGAGTCTCTCCAGTCGAGCGCTGATGTGTGGTTCGGTACGTCCATAAAACGCTTGGCAGCTCTTTCACCTATTTTCCTTTCTCATCCTCCAACCTCTTCTTAATACCATCCAGGATTGTTTTGTTAGAAATTTTTGCTTGTCTGTTACTCTGACGATAGGATAGAGTTGAATAATAGTTCTAAATTTCATACGGCTAACAAAAAGTTTTGAAGGGACCACTATCGAACTGTGTCCCATTATTAGATATGAGGGCTCTGGTGATGATGTTATTCCATACAAATTTCTTTGTGTCGGTATCTCGAATGTTAGCTAGGGGCTCGACTTCTACCCATTTTGTGAAGTAGTCGGTTGTAACAAGAAGAAAACGCTTGTTTTCAAGGGCACGAGGAAGTGGACCTACTATATCCAATCCCTACTGTGCAAATGGCCATGGGTTTGCTAAAGGAAGCAACTCTTGGACGGGTTTTCTCGGCATCGGAGAGTATTTTTGACATTTTTCACATCGCCTAACAAAATGTTGAGCATCCTTCTGCATGTACGGCTACTAAAAACCTTGGAAAATATTCTATGAGCTAGCGATCTTCCACTAGTATGAGCACCACAACTTTCCTCGTGAATCTCGATTAGAAATCCTGGTACTAGCTTTGGGTGGACGCATTTCAAGTATGGGCCTTCAAACGATTGTTGATAAAGTTTATCTTTTGGAGATAACCAAAACCTGGCTGCTTTCAATCGCAGTTTGTGGGCTTCCTTCTTGTCTACCGACAAGTCTCTATTCTTCAGGAAATCAACGATTGAGTCTATCCAACTTGGTTCTAGCTCTCTAGACAAGATCTCTTCCGAACTTACAGACAAAATGCTCGGCTTAGGATGATATTCAATAATAACTATTCTTTCGTTCCCTTGGTCGATGGTAGAAGCTAGTGTTGCCAAGGCATCGGCTTGAGAATTTTTTGTTCTTCCTACTTGCTGGATAGAGTATTCTGGAATCTGGCCTAACTCCCTTTTTGCAATAGCATGATAGGCCACCATTCTCTGATCTTTTGCCATGTACTTTCCTATTATCTAATTCACCACCAACTGCGAATCAAAAAAGATGGAGCTTACTTAGTCCTAAACTGATTGCAAGCCTTACTCCTGCTATCAGGGCTTTGTATTCTATTTTGTTGTTCGAGGCCTGAAAGTTAGTCTGATGGCTTTTTTCAGCACACATCTCTTTGGGCTTTCCAATATGATGCCTATGCCTGATCCTTTTTGGTTTGATGATCCATCCACGAATAAGCTCCATTTGCCCCCGAATTCTGGATGGCTATCACCCTTAGACTTCTCGCCCAGTCCCGAGCTCTGCTTGAGTTGGAATTTGGCGATAAAATTAGCTACTACTTGTCCCTTAATTGCAGTTCTTGGTTCGAACACAATATCAAACTCTCTGAGCTCTACTGCCCACTTAGCAATGCGACCTGACAGGTTGGCCTTTCAAAAAAGTGCTTTTAGGGGCTGATCAGTGAGCACTACGATTTGGTGTGCCTGGAAGTAGTGTTGCAGCTTCTAAGTCGAGCTCACCAGGGCAAACACGAGCTTTTCCAATGGCATATATCTTGATTTGGCATCCAGAAGCATTTTGCTGACATAGTACACGAGACTCATATTTGTTTGGTCGCTTCTCATTAGTGCTCTATTACTGCATGCTCGGATACAACTAAGTACAAGAACAAGCGCTCCTCAGGGAGTGGTGTCATTAAAATAGATGGGGAAGCGAGGTATGCTGTCAAATTAGTAAACGCATCCTCGCACTCCTGACTCCATAATACTCCCTTCTTTCCTTTGATCGATTAGAAGAAAGGTTTGCATTTATCCGAAGCTCAGGATATAAATCTTCCCGGTGCGGTGGCCATTTCTATTAGCCTTAGTACTTCTTTTATTGTTCGGGGTGATTGTAGTTCTGTAATCGCCTTTACTGGATCGAGATTCACCTAGACTCCTCGGTGGGTAACCAAAAACCCAAGGAACTTTCCAGAGCCTACCCCGAATGCACATTTTGAGGCGTTGAGCTTCATTTTGTATTTCTGAAGTATGTCAAAGGTGTTTCTCAAGTCAGAGTAATGACTGGAGGCCCTTCAACTTTTTACTACCATGTCATCTATGTAGACTTCTATAGTGTCACTCGATATGTGGGAATACATCTTCGTCACCAACCTCTAATAGGTCGCTCTTGCATTCTTCAGTTCGAAAGATACTACCATATAACAATATGTCCCTTTAGGTGTTATAAAGACAGCCTTTTCCTAATCCTGCTCGGCAAGAGGGATCTGATGATAACCCTTGTATGCGTCTAAGAAGCTCATCCGCTCGTGATCGGTGGTTGCATAGACCAACTGATCTATCTTTGGTAATGGAAAACTGTCTTTTGAACAAGTTTTGTTGAGGTTAATGAAGTCGACACAAACCCTCCACTTCCCCTTCTTCTTCTTCTTCTTGAACCTACCTGATGGTCTAATATCCCAACAACCGTGCTACCTCTTCCTTTACCGCTTCCTGGTGCTGTGCTGTCGAACTTCTAAGCTTTTGTTTCACTGGCGTAAAGCTAGAGTCTACATTTAATTGGTGACACGCCACCTCGGGCGGGTCGCTGAACATTTCATATGTTATCCATGCGAAGACGTCAGCGTATTCTGTCAACAGTGAGACCAGTTCATCACGCTGCTCGGAGCTTAGAGAGGTGCCCAAAAGAAAATACTTGTCATCATCCTTGCCTAAAGATACTTTAGATAAGTCTTCTATAGTTTGGTTAGTCGAATCCTCTTTGCCTAAGGGTTCTTTAGACAAGTTCTCAGTAGTTCGGTCAAGTGAGACCTTTCTATCTAAAAGTATCCTAGCCAAACTTTCTTTAGTTTGGTCAGTCAGCTCCCGTTCCATGCCTAAAGCTACTTTAAGCTCAACCTCGATAGTTCGGTCAGTCATGTCGGTTGACCTATCGAGGTTTAGTTGCTATTTCATCATTTCTATTGCCAAGCTCCTCTCTCGCCTGTCCCCACCATCTCTTCCTTTGGCCGAGGCCAGTAAGTAAGTTCTGAAACTTACTTGGTCTCCTCGAATGTTCACTATTCCCTCTGCCGAGGAAAATCTGAGCATCTGGTGGTATGTTGATGGTACTGCCTTCATTTCGTGTAATTAGGTTCAATACATAATAGCAATGTATGTCGAGGTTGTGTCTATTACTAGAAATTCGGTCATGACCCCAATAGGGCCAGTCTTCACCAGAAATGTGATTCTTCCCTTTGGGAGAACCATTTTTTCACTGAAACCGACTAGCGGGGTATTAGCTGGCTTGAGATCTTCTTGTTTTAGCCTGAGCTTTTGGAAGAGGTCTATGTACATGATCTCACAGGAGCTTCCTGGATCAATCAGTACTCTTTTCACATCATAGTTCGCAATTCGGAGGGTAACCACCAGAGCTTCATTGTGTGGCTGGTGTATTCCGATCAAATCATGTTTGGAGAAACAGATAGTCTCGGCTGCGTCTTCCTACTTTATCCTTTTGCTCCTAACTTCGGGGGACAATCGCTGCTAATAAACTTCTCTCTCCTTAGTTGCTCTTTGGATGAACGCCCTAGCAGCATTATTTGTTACCATTTGGAGATTTGTTGCAGCATAGATCACGTCGATCACACTTTCTGCGGTGGTTTGGTCGGCTTGAGGTTAGGCTCTTCTGCCATTAGCTCGATCACCCCCATTTTCTATGAACTGAGTAAGATGCCCTACCTGGACCAACTCTTCTAAGTGCTGCTTCAATGACTGACAATTCTTAGTTATATGTCCCACATCCCGATGATAGGAACATTTGAAATTAGGGTTCTTCTTCAAAGGGTCTCCTATGAGCTTGTTAGGCCACTTGAAATACGGCTTCCTCTTAATCTGAGTTAATATTTTATATTTTGACTCTTTGAACATTGTGTTTACCCCCACAAAAGGGGATTTCAAGGAGAACCCCTCCTTGTCCTCCCAGTATTTTTGTTCAGCTCAACTTGTTTATCTCGGCTGAATTGCTTTCTACCTGTTTGTTCCTTCCCCACGTCTCTGGGCAGGTCATCGTTGACTTTGGCATACTTCTCAATTCTCGCCATAACTCCTTCATGTCTACGGCAGGTCTTCTAGTAAGGGATTGATACAAGGGGTTCTCTTTTGGCAATCCTATATTGAAGGAAGCCACGACAATCCCTGAGTTACAAGTTTTAATTTCATTCATCGTTTCCCAGTAACAGTAAGCATATTCTCTCAAAGTTTCGGTTCTTTTTTTCTTCATTGTTTGTAGTGCCCCAACATCTTTGGGTTGTTTGCTACTTGTGATGAACCGAGCTGTGCCCATTCATCTATCGAGCCCCCTGGTAGACTGTTGAACCACTTCATGACTGACTCCTGAGGTTGTTTGGGAAAATGGTACAGAGCAATGGTTCATTTTTTTGATGAATGGTCATAAGTTGTCGGTAATGTCATATGTGGGAGGTCGGATTTGTCTTTCCGTCATATAATTTAAAGCTCGGGATTGTAAATTTACTCAAGATCCGTTCTCTCTCAATCCAGCTAGTGAAGGAGGAGGACTTCGTACCTTCTTCGTATTCTCCCGTGGCTCTTCGGGATAGGTCCCTAGTTGATTTTTTGCTCGGTCTTCTTAGTCGGTTATTGTGCTCTTTAGTTATGAATTGCTTCCAGGAGTCCTTATCCTGCCCCGATGTCTTTTCTATTTATATTCCTCTTCCTTAGCATTTTCTCTTTTACTTCGCTTCTTTTCGGGACTCTTCTGTCGGTTTTCCTTGCTACGCCTCTCCCTCTTGGTCATTTCCTTTAATCTAGCTTTCAATTCTTCATTTTCTTCCATTAGATCCCTTTTTCTGGCATAGGATTTCTTGAACAATTTGTCATGCGCGTCGAGTCGGTCTTGCAAGGACTAAACCAGTTTTGCCAGAGCAGGGTTTTCCCCTTCGGTACGGAGGGATTTGCCCCGGTTGGCATCCTGTTGACTCTGGTGCTTATATAGCTTGAAACTTACAGAGGATAACTCGTCATCCTCACGTGGCTTGTCTGGGCTTTTGCCTATATCCATTCTAATGTTGCTATCGGATAGAAGTGATACTTTGTAGTTTGAATCGGAATCTTTCAAGGTCAAACTGCCTACAGGTGAGTCGATGACACTTTTTATAGAGCTTTGCTTAGTTAGGGTTTCCATGATATTTGATTTAAGGTGGTACACTTTTCTTCAATTAGGTGATTTTGTTCAGGAAGTTGCTGAGATCTCTTCAGCAATTCCTTCTGCCAAGCCTATGATCATGCCAATTCGTTCAACCAGAGTGCCTGAGTTATAGGCATCTTTTTAGCACCATATTTACTGTTTTAACAGCTCGGTCGTGACGAGGACCGAGCTTTTCCCTTTCTTCTCGAGCTCTTTGAACAGCTCGGTTGCTAGTTGATGATTGACTTGTGATGTCTTTCTCACGTGATTGGTCTTGTCACCCTCATGTGAGATCATTAAATGTTATTACTCGTGGCGTAAAGGGAGTACCCCCTTCAGTTGCTATTGTTTATGTTGCAAATCAACATGGTTGATTGTTCTACAATTATAAGTAGAAGCTTACATCGCTTTGTAGTTCAATTTTTCTTTTTTCATTTTGATTTTTTTGGGATATTAACCATTTTTTTGTTGAATTGCAGAGAATAACATTGAAGATGAAATAGATCAGCTTAGAGCTTCAGTTGATTTTCTTGTGGAGCTTTGTGACACTACTTGTCCGGAGAAAGTGTGTTACTGTTTGTCTTCATCTGTTTTTCCTTCCATTAATTCGCTCCTAACTTAAGTTTTCAGTGTGCGTTATCTTCTTGCAGTAAATATACTTCCATTTTCTCTGTTCATTCTATCTTGCAGGTGGAGTCTAATTTTGCAAACTTGTCACATCAAGCTGTAGACTTCATCCTAGGTAGTGACCAGCACCTTACATTATTCCATCTTGACTTTCCTCTGGATTTCTTCTGTTCACCTGATTTTAAGATCAGTCTCATTGGTGTATAGTTAATTGAGGAAATGCATATTTTAGGAAGGTGTCCAGCAGTAATCTGGGGAAGTTGAATGGTACTGTTAAGATTGGTTTCAAATTTGAAGAATTTTTTTATTCGTAATTTTATAGATCATTGTCCGGAATGCTGTTAAGAAACATGTTTCTTGTAGTTGGCATCACCAAAAAAAAGAGGTAAAATTAAAAATGTTTGCTGTATCTTAATTTAATCTAGAGCTCCCACATCTATCTTCTTTTGATCTATTAGATGTGGTTTCACCTAGTTATTGTTATATTGAGTTGTAATTTAACGTCAAAGTGTAATGATGTGAAGTAGAGATTTCCCTGCCCTATGTATCCCTTTTTCCCAAGAGATATTCATTCCCTTTTTATGAAAATGAGTTTATAAAGTTCTCATCATCTATGTTTTTGTTAATTAAGATTCTTTTTTTTGCTGTTATGGGGGCTGCAACATGGATCTTCACAGTGCTATTAAATTTGTATTCTCTTATCTTTTTGTTGTTTGTTTTTATTGCTGCATTTTTATTTATTTGCATTCTTGAAGCTGCGTTGAAGGATCTGTTATCAATGAGAAAGGGCACAGAACCTGTTGAAGGCATTGTTAGCAACTTAATTGCGCTTCTGGTGAAAAGAATGTGTAGTGACTTACAAGGACCTGGTAAACATGTGAATTTTTTGTTTTACATACTAATTAATTTTTTGTACCTGGTCATAGTGGTTAGTTTAAAGATGCATTTTACCTCATTATTCTGGTTGTGCATTTTCTCTATTTTTTGGTTTGTAAACTATGAAAGTGTTCGGATTTTCATTGTGAGAAATTTGCTGGGAGAACAATTAAGACACTAAATCACTGGTTTGCTATTTTAGTCACCTTCATCTGTGAGTTTTTAGTTTTTGCTTGTGTGTCATGCAGGCAAGAATATAGTTTGGTATTTTTCTATTTGCAATCAAGAATTTCTTGTAAATCCCTTTATACATCTCTTCCTAGATTTAGAGACAACATTTGTTGAAGGAATTTTTTGTTTCGATGTATGCAACTATTTAATTCTGTAATCCATGCATACTATTTCTAGCATTTCTTCTATTCATTAGAATGTGAGCCTTATGGCCATAAATAGTTACTAATGTTTCCATTTTTCCTCAGTTCAACCATGTTGCTGTTAATTGTATTGTTTGGTTCCCTTTAATCAATCTGAGTGTTTTCATTTTCAATGCACTGTTTCAGAATCAAATCTCTTTGACACTGATGCTCAGTTCTATGTCCAGCATTTGATTCGTAAGCTTGGAAGTGACTCCTATATTGGTCAGCGTGTTATCCTTTCGGTTTCTCAAAGAATTTCTGTACTGGCAGAAAGTTTGCTTGCCATGGATCCATTCGATGAAGCTTTTCCGAATATACATAGCTGTATGTACGTGATGTAAGTGTTGTACAGTTGTAACTGTTTATGGAGTGAGTGCATTAATTATGATCTGTTGATTTCTTGAAATTTCACTTTTTTGGAGCCTGGGTTTTCTTTAATTTGACTTGGCTGTACATCTGAAATCTGAGACGCATGGTATCTATTCCTCATTCAGTCAAATGGAGTATTCTCCACTGATTGTGTTCAGAAATCACTTTGTTCATGAAAATCACTTCATTTCAAGCATCTTTATTTCCCCATCCAGGCAGTCTGTGTTTTAGAACTCTATCCTTTAAACTGCCCTTGATCATTCCAAACATCTTTTTTTTTTCCTTATTGGGGGTGTGTTTGCATGTGTGTGGGCTTCAGTCCCTATGTATTCTTATTTTTCCATGTCTTTCTTATACATTATTGTTTCACATCATATTCATGATACTTGATTGCATTGAATCAAACTCCTATGATTATTAGCTCAAGGTACATATGAAACTCAATGGAAGTGATAATCGCGTTCAGTTAGGTCATCACAAGAACTACACGATTGTGATGCGGAAATTGATCAAATGCCTTTTGAAGACATGGTGTAGATTATTACTTGTTTTGCTATCTCCATCTATTGATATTCAACTTCACAGTCTGAAACAGTTTTCCTTTTGGTCAGTGGACACTTGGAATTTCATTTTATTTTTAGTAATGTTCTTGCCCATTGCCTTGTGAGTTGGTATGGTTTGTTATAGACAAACTTGCTGATGTATTTGCTGTACTCACCTGTGAACTTCCTTAAGCAGTATTTTCCTTATGGTATGTCAAAAAGGTTGAAATAACAAAATTTAGGCAATACCCTTCGTTTGCTATATTCAGGTATATCTTTTTCTCATTTGGTATTTGCATGGCAGGATTCAGCTTATCGAGTTTTTGGTATCAGACTACTATCGGACATGGTCAAGAGACGAATGTTTCGACACAAGTATGCATGCATGCTAGTCTTGTAAATGATTTATTTTTCCTGAATATCAACAATTTTCCCCATTGACCTTATCATGCCCAAAGCAATTAATCTGGGGAGGCACCATGACTGGTCTAAAACCAAAATAAAATGGAAGGATCCAGGGAGAAGTAAAAGGTAGCACTCTTGTACCGGTTTTGGACAGGTTGATTTTTGGATTTTAACTCCACCACCTATTGCTCGGGTGGATGAGACTTATTTATTGAATCATAATGGTTTATACTTCCTTGGCATTATGTAACTGAGGGAGAATTATCCTGTAGTTTGAAACTGCATTTAAAACCCGGTTTTCAAGTTTATGCAAATAACCGGGTATATGGTTCACCTGTAGGGCTGTTTGAAGAGTGGGTGACATCGGTTCTTCATGCACGGAAAGCATTGGAACATTTAGAGAGCAGGAATGGGCTTTATATTCTATATATTGATCGAGTGATTGGGGAAGTTGCTAAGCTTGGGGGCCAGGCCCCTTCATTGCAGAAGCTCAAGTCGGACATATTTGATAAGCTGTTCTGCGGATAGACATGCCTGTAACTTTTTCCTCTCTAATATTCAAGCTACTCTGTTAGAAATTTTAAAAGTTTATACAGTAACCAAATCAGAAGAATAGGTTGAATGAATCTGATTAACCCAGATATAATGGGATGTATCACCACTCTCTCTCTCTCCCCCCTCCCCACGCACCCACAACACACAACTTGAGTCGGTCAAAGTGGTGTGTATTTTGTTGTGATTTACCTGGATTTTTCCTCAGTCAAAGTGGGGGCAAAAACACGAGAAATGGTGACCTCACATAAGGATTTTTTCCCTACTTGGGTGGCTTGACTTTGTTCATTGTTTGGTGGTATGCGGTCCTAATGTTATGGTTTTGCCTTTCAGGCAGCCACTCTTTTCTAACCAGATCGGGATACTTGCATATAAAGAATTCCAAATTGCTCTTGCTTGTGATACCTCTCTTTTTGCTGACAGACTACCATAACAAGGTAATCTTTCCAGTGTGCGCTTTATAAGGCTATTATACTTGAGATGGTTATTATTATTTTTATTTTTTTCTGGTAACAGGGAATTAATCACACAATCTTTAGACTTGCTATAACAATTCAAATCTGTTGTCAATTATCAAATGCACATAATTATCCATAAATTACATATATGGGTTAAATTTAAAATTTATGTACCACACAGTATTTAAATTCAGGATTTACGAATTTGTATCCTGCCTCTCAGCCGGGGTCTATGATTATTGAATTTGTGGTCTGGTCAAATAAGAAAGCTAATAGTGGTCAACACACTCAAGCTTTCGGCTTAATCCTCATCTCTTTGTCCCATCCCATTCCACTCACCACTATTTAATAGCAATAATCTCGACTTTAGCAACATAAAACGTCCACTCAATATTGGATAGGTTTTCTCCTGCAGATCATCTTTGCTCATCAAACATGACTCAAATGAAAACTTTACTCTCTTTATCCCTCATAGTCATCTTACTGGCTCAATCTTGTCCAAGCTCAGCTCATGAAGGTGTTTCAACATCACTCACTGAAACTCTCAGCCAACCTGTTCAACAGTCCTTGGATCATAGACAACCTTGTTGCTTCTACACCCGAAAGCATCTACAAATCCAAATCAAGAAACGAGCGCGTCTTGTACCGCGCGCTGGTGTCGCTCGTGCAAGGCCAAAGTCATCGGCAATTCGTACACAAACGTCTTCAATACAGTTGTGTTCTCTCTTTGTTTATTTCGTTTTCTTTGGTTTCTTCTTGCTCTAATCTTTCAAGGGAGGGCATTGACAAAGTTGCAAGGTAATCTAAGCATCATGGGTTCAACCTTGTTGCTCTCTCTCTCTCTCTCTCTGGTTAATGTCCCTGATATTTATTCTTGTCCAAGCTTAATTTAATGTGTAATGTATGATTTATTCTTGTTGCTTTTCTTAATTTTCCTACCAAATGCATCTTCAAATCAACTTAAGTCAAACTATCTTCAACCATGACTTAAATTTTTACTAAAATTTGAATTAACATTTGAGTAAAAAACTTGATTGGATACAAAATATTTTAATGAGCAAATTTAAATTTAAATAAGGATAAATTCAAATTTAAATGAGGGTAAGTCAAATTTAAAAGAGGGTAAATTATGACCATTGAATTTTTAAAGGATGATGAAATTTCATCATTAAAGATTTGGGTAAGAATTTGTGTCTTACTTAATTTGAGTAAAAAATGAGTCTTCTTGATTTGTTGAGTTTGGGTATAGGGTTGAAGTATTCAAATTTAAATTTCAGTATAAAAAAGGATAAGGTTGAATATGCTCTCACAATATTTAGCTGGATGAGGCAGCTTTGTGCAATAGTGAAATTGATTTATTGTGGCCTATGTATCATTAGTTCCATCTACAAAATATCTTTTCGATGTGGGTAATGTACAAGTGAATTCTTGCAATAGTTTGAGATAGTGACACTAAGGTGGGAGCTGTGTGATTGTCTTGCAACAGAGTACAAGGTTAGAAGGGGGCTAAAGACTTGTCTGATTTATTCCCTTCAATGCCTAAGTCAGTTGGTGCTCAAAGGAAAGGTACGGTTTTTTATTGGGCAAAATTTCTTGTGAATGCGTATTTGAGACTCAACTCATTATGTTATTTATACCTTCTAAAAGGATGATGTGACATTGTAGAGATCTCATGAAGTCGATTGAAAATTTTCATAAGGATAATTATTAGTGAGCTATCTTTCTTTCGAATCGTACAATTACTAAACCTAGGGGAGGTCGACGACTCCTCAAGGTATAAACCTATAATAATTATCATATCCGGGATGCCGAACACTTAATGCATGTCCCCTTAGCATATAATAGTTTTTGCAAGACATTTATTGAGCTGTGCGAAACACTTATTGCGTTGATCTCGAGTATCTTGTCCCAAGAAATCCATGTTAGTAAAGGGCCATGCCTTTATCCGAATTTAGGGTAACACTACTATACTGTCAACCTACTTTTCGGTATGATACCGAAAAATAAGGTGGGCTGTATACGTGACACGTAGTTGTTTAAAACCGGTGAAACCAGTTGTTCTAAAAAAACAGTACCTAGCTCAATAGAGTTGTATTTAGCCAAAAGAATTGTACCTCATTCAATAAAGTTGGAACCCTTATCCAAAAAAAGTTGAAACCCACCCAAAAAAAGTTAAAATTTCATACTAAAAAAGTTGGAACCCCTACCGAAAAAGTTATAATTTAATTAAAAAAAAGTTGAAACCTCAAGCAAAAATTGGAACCCAAAGAGTTGGAACCTTTACCCAATAGTTAGAACCAACCCTAAAAAATTATAACTCAATTAAAAAATTTAAACATGAGCCAAAAATATAAACTAATGCATAAAAGTTGAAACTCTATCCTAAAAAGTTAGAATCACCCCAAAAAAATATAATCCAATCATAAAAAATTAAACTTCATGCCAAAAGCTTATAACTTAATCCAAAATAGTTGAAATGTGACCAAAACAGTTGTAATCTAGCTAATCCAAGTCACCCCAAAAAATTGGAATCCAATTCAAAAAAAGTTATAACCCTGACCTAAATAGTTGGAAGCATTATTTACAATTCTTTTAATTATTTGATTTGATTTATTATTTATTTGTTGTTAATAAAAAATGGGACTATTTAAAAAATAATGAATATTTTTGGACTACAACATAATTTTTTTGATTATTTAGTGGATAAAAGTGTAATAGTTAAGGGATAAAAGTGTGATAGTTAAGGGATAAAAGTGTGATATTAACCCCCGATCGGTCTTGCATTTCTTTGCCCGGTCTTAATTCAAATTACACTTCGACCCCACAAATAACAATATATTATTTTTTTATTTTTTAGTAAATATTGTGGTCCACAAATCACAAAAACCTTATCTTCTCCCTCCACCTACATTCCTGCCCAACTCATTTTTCGCTTCTCTGGACTTCTCTCCATCTTTTTTCCCGCCAAAATCATTTTTCACTTTTCTTACCTTCTCTCAATTTTTTTTACTGTACATACCTTCTCCTTTTTACCTTATAAAAGCATTTGTTTGGTTTAGACTTTGGTGTTAATATGATGAATTGAATGTTTATTTGGTATAAATTTGTTGAATTGAATATTAAATGTGATTAGATGAAATTTAATATTAATTTGTTGAATTGAATATTAATTTGATATTGATTTGATGAATTCAATGTTTATTGAATGAAATTGTACGTTAACCTTTATTGGATGATTTTTTATGCCAATTTGATAAATTGAGTGTTAATTTAATAAATTTGAATATAAATTAGATGAATTAAATGTTAATTTTGTGTTAATTTGATTAATTGAATATTAATTAGATGTGATTGAATGTTAAATTGATGAATTATATGTTTATTAAAGAAAATTGAATGTTGATTTGAAGAATTGAATGTTAATTTGTTATTTATTTGAAAAATTAAATGTTTATTGGATGAAATTGCATGTTTCTTTGGTGTTAATTTGTTAAATTAAATCTTTATTAGAGGATTTTTGATGTTAATTTTATGAATTGAGTATTAATTGAATGAATTTGAATATAAATTGCATGAGATTGAATGATATGTTGATGAATTAAATATTTATTAGTTGAATTTTAATGTTAGTTTAATGAATTAAATGTTTATTAGGTAAAATTAAGTGTTGATTTGAAGAATTGAATGTAAATGTGATGTAAAATTGATGAATTGAATATTAATTGGATGAAATTGCATGTTCCTTTGATATTGATTTGATAAATTGAATATTTATTGAATGATTTTGAATGTTAATTATGATTCAATCTCATCAAATTAAGATTCAATTTATCAAATTAACACCAAATTAATATTCAATTCATCCAATTTATATTCAAATTCATTCAATTAACACTTATTTTATCAAATGAACATCCAATATCATTCAATAAATATTCAATTTATCAAATCAACATCAAAGTAATATCCAATTTCATCTAATTAATACTCAATTCATCAAATTTACACCAAATTAACATTCAATTATTCAAATCAACATTTAATTTTACCCAATAAACATTTAATTCATTAAACTAATATTAAAATTCAACTAATAAACATTTAATTCATCAATGTAACATTTAATCTCATCCAATTTATATACAAATTAACACAAAATATTACTTGAAGGTGAAATATAGGGAACAAAATAAAAATATTGTTATACTTTAGGGTGTAAGTGTAATTTACTTATGTATGAATTAAGACCGGTCCTTGGAATGGGAGACCGATCTTGGTATAATATTACACTTTAATCTTGTGATATTATACGTTTATCCTTTAATATTATACTTTTAACCTTTTGATATGACGCTTTTAACCTTTTGATATGACGCTTTTAACCTTTTGATATTATAATTCATTAAATTAACATCCAAAATCATTCAATAAATATTCAATTTATCAAATCAACATCAAAGTAACACTCAATTTCATCCAACTAATACTCAATTCATCAAAATTACACCAAATTAACATTTAATTCTTCAAATCAACATTTAATTTTACCTAATAAATATTTAATTCATTAAATTAACGATAAAATTCAACTAATAAACTTTTAATTCATCAACGTAACATTCAATCTCATCCAATTTATATTCAAATTCATTCAATCCGTAGAATTAACATTGAAAATCCTCCAAAAAAAAATTCAATTTAACAAATCAACACCAATGTAACACGCAATTTCATTCAATAAACATTATATAAATAACAAATTAACATTCAATTCTTCAAATCAACATTCAATTTCATCTGATAAACATTTAATTCTTCAACTTAACATTCAGTCACATCCAATTAATATTCAATTCATAAAATTAACACAAAATTCACATTCAATTTATTGAATTTATATTCAAATTCATTAAATTAACACTCAATTTATCAAATTAACACAGAAAATTATTCAATAAAGGTTCAATTTAACAAATTAATATCAAAGTAACATACAATTTCATTCAATAAACATTTAATTCATCAAATCAATACTAAATTAATATTCAATTCAACAAATTAACATTCAATTTTATCTAATAACATTTAATATTTAATTCATTAAATTTATACGAAATAAACATTCAAATGATCATATTAACACCAAATTAAAATTCAATTCTTCTAATTAATATTTAATTCATTAAATTAACATTTAATTCATCAAATTAAAATAAAAAATCATCTAATAAAGATTTAATTCATCAAATCAACACCAAATTAATATTCAATTCAACAAATTAACATTCAATTTCATCTAATAACATTTAATATTCAATTTATCAAATTTATACCAAATAAACATTATATTCATCATATTAACACCAAATTAAAATTCAATTTATCCAATATTAAATTAAAATTCAATTCATCAAATTAAAATAACAAATGATCTAATAAAGATTTAATTCATCAAATTAACATTCAATTTAACAAATAAACATTTAATTCATTAAATTAACATTTAAATTAACTATTTAACATTTAATTCATCAAATTAACACCAAATTAATATTCAATTCTTCAAATTAGCACCAAACTAACATTCAATTCATAAAATTAACACAAAAATTAATATTCAATTCATTAAATTCTCATTCAATTCTATCTAATAAACATTTAATTCATCAAATTAGCCTAACATTCCATTTCATCCAATATATACTCAAATTTCATCCAATTTACACTAAATTCATCAAATTAACATCCAAAATTATCTAATCAAAATTCAATTTATCAAACCAACACCAATGTAATATAAAAATTCATTGAATAAATATTTAATTCATCAAATCAACACCAAATTAACATTCAATCCAACAAATTAACATTCCATTTCGTATAATAAACATTCAGTTCATTAAATTAACATCTAAATTAACTATTTAAAATTAAATTCATCAAATTAAGATTCAATTTATCAAATTAACACCAAATTAATATTAAATTCTTCAAATTAACACTAAATTAACTTTCAATTCATCAAATTAATACAAAATTAATATTCAATTCATCAAATTCACATTCAATTCCATCTAATAAATAATTAATTCATCAAATTAACTTAACATTTATTTTCATCAAATAAATATTCAATTCATCAAATTAATACTAAATTAACATTCAATGCATCCCATTTATTTTCAAAATCATCCAATTAACACTCAATTCATGAGATTAACATTCAAAATCATCTAATAAAATTCAATTTAAAAAAACAATCACCAATGTAATATAGAAATTTATCGAATAAACATTTAATTCTTCAAATCAACACCAAATTAACATTCAATTCAACAAATTAATATTTCGTTTTATATAATAAACATTCAATTCATTAAATTAATATTCAATTCATCAAATCAATACCTAATTAATATTCAATTCATCAAACTAACACTAAAGTAATATAAATTGTATGAATTGGATATATATTTGGTATTGATTTCATCAATTGAACATAAATTTGGTGTTAATTTTACGAATGAATATGTATTGGATAAATTTAATGTTAATAGTTGAACTTAAATGTTAATTTTATTAAATGGATGTTTATTAGATGAAATGTAATGTTAATTTAGCGGTGAGTTACTGAATTAAATGTTTATTTGATTAATTTTCATATTACTTTAGTGTTGATTTTATAAATTGAATTGTTATTGGATGTTAATTTTGATAAATTGAGTGTTAATTGGATGAATTGAATGTCAATTTAGTGTTAATTTAATGAATTGGATATTAATTGGATGAATTAAATGCTAATTTGGTATTAATTTGATGAATTAAATATTAATTTGATGAAATTGAATATAATTTAATAAATTAAATGTTACTCTGATAGTATTTTGTGTTGGGTTACACTTTTTTGGAGTTGCAACAGATGTGAATGATGGATCCAATAAAAGTGGGAACTGAATTTTTTCAAAAAAATTCAACTATTTCTTAAGGAAACATCCCGCCTAAAGTTTTTTTCAAAAAATATATATTTTGCATCTCAAAAGTATTTTTTAGTCTCAAATATATGTACCAGTAAAGGGATGGAGGGAAGGTAAGAGAAAATGATCTGGGTGGGAAAAGAAGGAAACGGTGGGAAAGGCAAAAAAAGGCGGGAACGGGAGAGAGATAAAGTTATTGTGGACCACATTTGTTCAAAATAAATGAATAAATAAATATCTGAATAAATAAATATTGTTATATTTCAGGGGTGTTAGTATAATTTACTTAAGCACTAAGACCAGCCGTTGGAATGAGCAACCGATCCTGGTGGGCACTATTATAAGTACGAAGAAGGAGAGGTTTGTGGGGTTTGTGGCCATCGTATGCCGGCTGTCACCGAGAATAGTTTGCTTTAGGTTAGCGCTTTTCCGTCGAAGATCTTGCCGGACTAGATCATTTGATTAAAAAATAAGATCAACACAAATTTAATCTTTAGATTAAAAAAAATCTCCCACTAGTAAAAAAGGCAGGAGGTTGTTGGGCGAGATGTCTTAATATCTTCAGCTTCAGTTTCATGTTCTTTCTTTACCCTAATAGCTTCAACTTCATGTTCCTTTTTTACCCTAAACATAAAATAAACCATTAACCACAAAAAATGGCTTTACCATATAAATTACGTTATTAACTAAAAAAAAGTTCACTTACATTATATCTAAACGAGTCAAGACTTGGATCACCAATGAAGGATTATCAAAGACAATGTTGACCCAAAAAAAAAGTAATGGTGTTTCACGGTACTCGTTCTCGCAGACTCACAAAACCTAAACTAAATAAACAAATACTTTTTGTTCCGTGAGAGAGATGGAGGGAAGGCAAGAGCAGTAACAATTGTTTAGGCGAAAAAGCGGGTGGAGGAGAAGATAAAGTTTTTGTGATTTGTAGACCATAATATTCGTTTAGAAAATAAAAAAAATAATATATTGTAATATGTGGGGTGTAAGTATAATTTACAAGTGAAGAATTAGGACAGGTCCAAGAAATGGGAGACCGATCCTAGGTAATTATCACACTTTTATCCCTATTATCTCTTAACTATCACACTTTTATCCTTTAAATAATCAAAAAAATTTCAAAAAATATTCAATATTTTATAAATAGTCCCATTTTTTATTAACAACAAATAAATAATGAATAAAATCAAATAATTAAAATAATCGTAAGTAATGCTTCAAACTATTTGTGTCATGTTATAATTTTTTTGGATTGAGTTTCAATTTTTTGGGTGACTCCGATTCGCTAGATCAAAAAAATTCTACTGTAAAAAAATAATCAATATTTTATAAATAGTCTCATTTTTTATTAATAACAAATAAATAATGAATAAAATTAAATAATTAAAAAATTGTAAATAATGCTTCAAACTATTTGGGTCTGAGTTTTAACTTTTTTTGGATCGGATTTTAATTTTTTGGGTGAGTCGGATTAGGTAGATCAAAAAAATATCCAAAAATATTCAATATATTTCGATAGGGGTTCTAACTTTTTTGTTAGGGGTTGCAATTTTTTTGGGGTGATTCCAACTTTTTTGGGTAGGGGTTCCAACTTTTTTAGGGTAGTTTCAACTTTTTTGGGTAGGGTTCCAACTTTTTTAGAGTAGGTTCCAATTTGTTTGGATACGGGTTCTAACTTTTTGGATAGAAGTTCCAACTCTTGAGGGGTTCCAGCTTTTTTGGAGGTTCCAACTCTTGGGGTTGGGTTCTATCAGGGGGTTCCAACTTTTACAGTAGGGTTTCTAATTTTTTTGGTAGGGGTTCAAACTTTTTTGGGGTGTGTTTCAATTTTTTTGACTGAGATTATTTGTTAAATCGTACTGCTAGGGAAGGGGTTCCAATTTTTTTGGGTAGAGGTTCCAATCTTTTGCGTAAAAATTTCAACTCTTGGGGGAGAAATTCAATTTTTTTGGGTAGGGATTCCAACTCGTGGAATAGGGGTTCCAACTTTTTTGGGGGATGAGTTCTAATTTTTTTGGGTAGGAGTTCCAATTTTTGGGGGAGGGATTCCAACTTTGTAAGTAGAGGTTCTAACTCTTGGAAAGAGTTCAACTTTTTGGGGTGAAAATTCTAACTTTTTTGGGTGAAGTTATTTATTAAATTCTACTGTTTTTCATTATCGGTTTAACTGGTTGGCAGTATCTCACTTTGTAAATTGATCAATAGTTACAAAAATAAAAAAATTACATCAATAGCCCAAAAGTAAAATTCGGTAATGTAACCTGGCCCCCGAATTTATTAAGAAAATAATTATTTTCTATAACTCAGTTGCATTATGGTGGTCCACATCCTTGCCAAATGTTAAATGCTCGAGACGGCGATGCATCTTATCCCTTAGTCTAATAGGGCATGCTCCTCTAGATGCCCTTTTTGGGCCGATCAATCAGTCCTTCACGTCTCGATAAAGATGCATATACTTGACCCTCAAGACATATCACACAGTAACAGAAGTCACGAGTGCCCTTCTGGCTATTGTGGTTGAGCTGCATAAGTATTGCTTGGATCAGCGGTCGAAAATGTGGGCTTTGGGGTTGTCTGTCCAATGGTGGTCCTGGTGACAAGGTTTCTGTCAGTGAGATCCTTTTTGTCCCTTCCTCCTTTTTGGTTGGCTTTTTTCTGTAAAATTTTGTGTGTTTTACATATTTTTTTTGTTTTTTTTTAAGAGGGAAAAGAAAAAGAGAAGGGAAACTTGAACCCTTAATCTCAAGAAGATAATTTTTATAAATAGTATTATTAGACTAAAGACTCATTAGTATGTGTTTTTTACGGATTCAGATCTCCTCTATTATCTCTTCACTTCAATTCCCTCAATACAGTGTTAAATGAATGATATATATATGTAAGATTCTGAATTTTAATAGATAAAATTTTTTTCTCAAGAAAAAATTCTTTAATAATAGTTAACACTCCATCAATAATAAAATGAATGAGAAAAAATATTGTCTATTAAAATTTAAAATATTACACATGTCATTCATCTAACACTCTATTGAGAGAAATTAAAGAAAAAGAGTAATAGAGGAGATCTAAATCCGTTTTTTTACATACTTACATGAGGGGATGCCTCCATCTCCTTTCCATTGAATTGAATCTCTAGTATATTCCAAGTGGGTTGCAAATTTGTGGGTTGAGTGAAGCACAACGAAACATTTTTAACCTAAATAAGAGATAAAACTTAGAGGGATAAAAAGTGTTTATCCATCAAAGTAATACATTGTGATTTTGGTTGAAAAATTAACCTCCTTCAAAGATGGGTAAAACTATATATATTGTTTACCGTTTTCGACCAATTTAATTTCTAAATCGTTTTGTTGGACAATTTTTTATTTTCATATACATTGTTTATCTATTCAACAATAAATGTCATAAAGGAATGGGAGTGAGAATGGTTATGGCTAACATGAGATTCACAGATTCATATGAGAAGTCAAAGGGTTGTACCTGGACAAGAATTTCTCGAAATTTAATGCTTTGTTTGATACGGTAGGAAAATGAAAGGATGAAAAATTAAATGGATAAATAAATTAGGGGTATCAAACGTGTCATGTTGGGTCATTTCGTGTTGGATTAATTTTGAATTTGTGTCAATAATTTCAAAACTCGAATCTGACATATTTAATAATCGTATTGAAATGTGTAGACACTAACATAACTTGGCTACTAAACAGGTTATTCCGAATCCGACTAGTTTGACATGTTTAATAAACAAGTCGTTTTCGAGTTAACACACATGTTATTTTATCTTGTTTATCATATATAATACATACTTATTTTAACACACATAACTTGTTTCTACACCTGTTCATTGTCATGAAATACACCATTCATTCAAAATTTCAAATAAATTTTTTACAAATAACATATCACATCTCACCATTGAAATTAATTAAAATGTATTTAAGTTTCAACCCAAAAATTAAAGTAAAAACTATATTAGTTTACTATCATAATAATGTTATGAACTATATTGTTAATTATCATAGTAAAAGTAAGAACTAATAAGTAATAATGTTAAAATCACATTAGTCATACATAAAAGACAAATTATATTGCCATAAACGGGTCTACAATGAGTTGGGTTCGTGTCTAAATCATGTCAACTCGTTTAAAATATATAGGTTAATTAGGTCAAAATCAGGTTGACTTTATTTAGACATGAACATGAAATAATTTTTTTTGTGTTTAAGTGTGTTGACCCGTTTTAACTCATTAACTTATTTAATTTTGTATCTGACCTATTAATTTAGTGTTCGGTTAGTGTTGAAAATTGACAGCTCTTATAATGTTTGATAAGGAAGAAAAATAAGATGGATGAAAAAGTGGATGAATGCGTTTTTCTTTCAACTCATCAAAATCAATCCCTCTAAAATTAGAAGGAAAATTAATTATTTGTGCTGAAATATATCTTATTTGTCTATATATCTTTTGATATATACATATATTATGTATATATTAATTTTATATATAAATACAATGATAAAATATGTATTTATATATTTTTTAAAAAAATTTTAAAATAAAAAATTAAAAAATATATATTTTTATCTTACCAAGATTCAAAAAAAAAATAATTATTTTTATTTTTTATCTATCCAACTAAACACAAAGAAAAGAAAGTGTATCATTCTTTTTTTTTTTTCTTGAAAGATAAAAAATGTATCTTTTACTTTTCATTCTTCCTGTTAAACAGAGCATAGAACATAAAAGAGATAAGTAGTAGATTCGTTTTGAAATGATTGATTTTCATACTCAAAATCTATAGCATATCATTTGATTGATAAGTATGCACTGTTCCAAGTTTTAATTCAAACAAATTCAACTATACTTGATTAAACTGAACTTGAAAGAACAAGATCCTTGTAATTTACCACCTTAAATACGATACTGTTTGTTAAACTGGATTTCCTTAAAGTTAAAAAGTTTATAAATCGGGTAATGCTATTTTCACCAAATATTTACATTACATTTTGTTCATGATCAAACAATACTACACATCTAGGGGTGTCAAATGTGTCATGTTAAACGAGTGAAAAATATGTAAATTTATACATGACCCATTTAATAAACAGGTGAAAAATTTCAACATGAACATGAACCGTTTAATAAATGGGTAACACGACATGACTTGTTTATCTCGTTTAGTTTTAATTTATTATTATATTTTTGTGGCTGCTACTAAATTAAAAAAAAAAATTTGTTGCAATCACTAAAAATAATATATATATATTAGTGGTTGTCACTAAAAAAAAAATTCTGCCTAATTTTTTTAAATAATTATTAATTTATAATTATATTAATTTTATATAAACGGATAAACAGGCGATAAATGAGTTGACAGGACTCACCCGAACACGACCTGTTTATTAAACGTGTCTAACAGGTTAACCTGTTTATCACTCGGACTCGTTAAGGTCTCATTCAAACCTGCTTAATTTGTGTCGATTAATCATGTCATGTCAGACTTTGACAAGCCTAAACACACCATCACCGTCAAATATTTGTAGGACTCACTTATACGATGATAGTGATGAATATGATATAGAGGCCACTAAATCTTGGGTTTTTGGCAAAACTTTGAAGAATGTCTCATAATTTTTAGATGCGTAGTAATTACCAAAATAAAAAATCTGAATTCATAAAAAATAGGCCCTATAAAAAAATTAGATTTAAGCCCAAATATTTTAACTTAAGTAGATTGAGCTTATTAATTCAGTCCATAAAATTAAAAGGTCCTAAAATTTAATTTTTTGAAAACAAAATGAAAAAGTTAACAAAAAAAGTTAAAACTAAAACTACTAAAACAAAAATCTTATAAACCCTAAAAAAAGTCAAATTCAAACTTATCATTATAATTTTTCAATCATTCTCATCTCTCTCCTCTCTCTCATCATCAAGTTAAACTATGGTAACAAAAGTATGAATATAAAAACCTTAATTAATATTTTTGCATTTTAAAAAAAATATATATAATTTAAATAAATTTATTATTAATATTAAGAATTTAAAAAAAAACTTATTTATTTTTTCTGCTTTAAGCCCCAAAATGTTTGGGGATGCCCCTCGTATGATACAGTTAATTAATACAGTTATCTGGTGAACAAAATCTCTTCGTTTGTAAAGGTCTATATACAAGCCACAGGAACTCCAATGGATTGCCTGTTGTCATTCCCCAAACGAATGGATTCCAGTAAAGGGCAAAATGCCATGATGACGGGCAATATAAATAGCTGCATAACAGATGCGCAGTGGGAAGATTGCTTCCCTGTGATACAATCACAGGTCTGAGTCATAGGAACCGTCTTTTTATATACTATGTACATTTAACATTCTCTACACTCTTATCATTGACGGTTTTAGTATGTGACCAGAAATGGGGCAGTCATTTGTCAAGAAAGAAGATAGCCATGTAACTCTCAAGGTGCAGAGAGAAAAAGAGTATGATATGATCTTCAGGATCCGACGCAACGTTCCCATTCGTAAGCTCGTGCTTGCTTACTGTGACCGTCTAGGACTGGACTATGAGACTATTAGATTCACTATTGATGGGTGCAAGGTTGGGAAAGACCAAACCGCAGATGATCTTGAGTTGGAGAATGGCGATACCATTGATGCCTTTACTGATCAGTCTGGTGGTGGTGCTGCTGCTATGTCTGCTTGTTCAGCCAAGTCATTTACATAGTTGTCTCAATGTTTGCTTATGTTAACTAATTAACACAAACATCTATACACATATGTATATGTATATATTGGATTCCTTTTGTTTTCTACCATCAATGACACACTCGATTTAGGCACACACTCGATTTAGGCCATTAACGGGCATGAAGTGCTGAAACAAGCATAGCTTTGTGTTTTTTCCCTTTCATTCTCTATTTCAGTACCTTTCACATCTGAATTTTTTATGGCATCAAAGCAGTCGAGTCATCGCCGCTATTCTGCTTCATCGAGATTGGGTGTAAAACAATATTATTAGGACCTAAAAATTTGATTTAATTTGTTGACTTAATTCACTGTGACATTTGGATTGATTGTAGGCTTATCAAACATTAGAATTTAGTATTGATCTAATGATTAATGTCTCTAGTTGTTAGATGGGAGATGCCTAAACTCAGCGTCTCCAGTGGAGTTCCCGAATACATGTCCTCTTTTTTTTTTTTTTTTCTCCTAAGGGGTGAATATTTGTCAAGGTGGAGATTGTTAGAATATGTGTGGCTCATATTTGCTGTGTGTATAATGACAAGGAGGGAAATGTCGGAGCGGAGCCCGCGACGGCATCTGCTTTGCGGGATTTGTATAAAGGGGATGTTGATTAGTTAGGGGTACGGGGGCAACGCCCCCGCGGTACGGTACATGGGTATTTTTGTAAATACGTCCGTATTAGAGTTATATAAATATTTAAGATGTAACCCTACTTTCAATAATGAAAAAAAACGGTCGCTCGCTCTCTTGGATGTAGGCACATTGCCGAACCACGTAAATCTCTGTGTGTTATTTTATCTTGTTTTCTTAATTGTTTGATTCCTTACTATTCACCATAATTGCTGCACGATCACAACAACTGGTATCAGAGCTAGACTACGATGTCTGGGATTACCTCTACAAAATTCGACATCATGAAGTTCGACGGAACTGGGAATTTCAGATTATGTAGAGGAGGGTGAAGGACCTGTTAGTGTAGCAGGGCATGGTGAAGGCGTTAGACGGAAAACAACCGGCAGGAACGGACGACATGGATTGGAAAGAATTGGAAGCGAAGGCTGTGGTGACTATTAGGCTTTGTCTGGCTGATGAAGTGATGTATCACGTCATGGATGAGGAATCACCGGCAGAAGTTTGGTTAAAACTGGAAAGTTGGTATATGTCCAAGTCGTTGACAAACAAGTTCTATTTTAAGCAAAAATTATATGGTCTTAAGATGTCAGAGGGCTCGAATTTGACCCAACACATCAACGTGTTCAATCAGATCATCAACGATCTGAAGCGAGTTGATGTGAAGTTCGAAGACGAAGACAAGGCGCTAATGTTGCTGAATTCCATATCGGTGTCTCCTACGTACGGGAATTTGGTTACGACTCTGATGTGGGGGAAAGAAACCCTCGAGTTGGAAGATGTCACAGGTGCTCTGTTAGGTTTTCATCAGCGGAAGAAAGCTAGTGATGAGGCTTCACAAGGTGAAGGGCTTGTGGTGAAAGGTAACCAGGAACATGGAAGAAGCAAATCTCGGAATGGATTGGGTAACAATAAAGCCCGGTCCAAGTCGAGGAAGAAGAAGAAGGACGTCTCCGTCTCGTGTTACAAGTGCGGGAAAAATGAGCACTTTAAACGGGACTGTCCAGAGAAAAAGAAAGAGGATTCAGAGGACAAAGAGGGTTCATCAAAGTCTGCAAACGTAGTGGAAGAAGAAGATTCAGAGAGTGGTGACGGTGATATGCTTTCTGTTTTATTTAGTTCAGATCGTTTAACAGATTCTTGGATTATGGATTCAACATGTTCCTATCACATGACACCCAACAAAGATTGGTTTGACACCTACAGGTCAGTATATGGGTAATGATGCATCTTGCAAAGTTGTTGGAATAGGAAATATTAGAATTAAGATGTTTGATGGTATGGTTAGAATGTTGTGTGATGTTAGACATGTACCGGATCTAAGGAAGAATTTGATTTCAGTGGGTACTTTGGATTGTAATGGTTATAGTTACAAATCTATAAGTGGAGTAATGAAAGTGAGTAAAGGCATGCTGACAGTGATGAAGGGACAGAAAGTAGCAGGAAACATTTACAGACTGCTGGGTACTACATTTGTAGGTGGAGTTGCTGCTGTAGAGTCTGAATCAGATAATACAGTCTTGTGGCATATGCGGCTGGGTCATATGAGTGAGCGTGGGATGATAGAGCTTCATAAGAAAAATCTATTGAAGGGTGTCAAGACATGCAAGCTCAATTTTTGCAAATATTGTGTTCTTGGAAAACATAATAGGGTGCAGTTCAAGACAGCCACACACAAGACAGAGGGGGTTCTCGACTATGTCCATACAGATGTTTGGGGACCATTAGCGTAGTATCACAGGGAGGATACATGTGTTTTGTGAGTTTCATTGATGATTACTCACGAAAGGTCTGGGTGTACTTCATGCGACACAAGTCAGAAGCGTTTGCCAAGTTCAAGCTGTGGAAAACTGAAGTAGAGAACCAGACAGGGAGGAAGATTAAATGCCTCAGGTCAGATAATGGTACTGAGTACACAGATTCAAAGTTCCAGGAGTTGTGTGAGCAGCATGGGATCAAGAGACACTTCACAGTCCGCAAGACACCACAACAAAATGGTGTAGCCAGAAAGGATGAACAGAACGATAGCCGAAAAAGCTCGGTGTCTCAGGTTGAATGCAAGGCTTGCAAAGAATTTCTGAGCAGAGGCAGTGAATATGACATGTTTCTTGATTAACAGATCACCGAGGGCAGCACTAGATGGAAAAGTATCAGAGGAGGTGTGGACAGGCAGTGAGGTAGACTACTCTGGTTTGAGAGTGTTTGGATGTCCAGCCTATGTACATGTTTCTAGTGAGGAGAGGTCGAAGCTTGATGCGAAGTCTAGACAGTGTATCTTTCTGGGATATCAAAAAGGAGTGAAAGGCTTCAAGCTCTGGGATCCGAAGGCAAACAAGATGGTGATCAGTAGAGATGTGATTTTTGATAAAAAAGCCATGTTGCAGTGTACTCAGGAAGAACAGAAACAAGTACCAGAAAACTGTAGCACTAATGACCATGTGGTGCAGGTGGAGCTAGAGAATCATGGTAGAGAAGAGGATGCTCAGCATGTAGAGCGTTCTATCTCAAGTGATCAGCCGCATCATAGTATAGCCACAGACAGGCCCAAACGCAATATCAAACCGCCTACTAGGTATGGTTTTGAAGATTTGGTTTCTTATGCGCTTATTACTAGTAGCGGGGATCCTACAACTTTTCAGGAGACAATACAAAGCCAAGAGAAAAGTAGATGGATGGGTGCTATGGTGGAGGAGATGGAGTCTCTGCATAAGAACCAGACGTGGGAGTTGGTGGAGCTTCCCGAGGGGAAGAGAGCAATAGGGTGCAAATGGGTGTATAAGAAGAAAGAAGCAGTATCAGAAAAGGAGGGAGAAAAATTCAAGGCTCGTCTAGTAGCAAAGGGTTACTCACAGAGAAAAAGGATTGACTATAATGAGATCTTCTCCCCCGTGGTCAGACACACTTCCATCAGGACAGTGTTGACACTAGTAGCACATTCAGATATGCAGTTGGAGCAGATGAATGTAAAGACAGTTTTCCTTCATGGCGACTTGGAGGAATGGATTTACATGGTACAACCAGAAGGGTTCAGTCTCCCTGGAGAGGAACATTTGGTCTGTAATTTGAATAAATCACTTTATGGGCTGAAGCAGTCTCCGAGGCAGTGGTACAAGCGATTTGACTCTTACATGATCCGAATTGGCTACAAAAGGTATGAGTATGATTGCTGTGTCTATGTAAAAAGGCTTGATGATGATTCATTTATTTTTCTGTTACTTTATGTGGATGATATGTTGATTGCTGCCAAGAGTATGAATGAGGTCAACAAGTTGAAGACTTTGTTGAGTAGAGAATTTGACATGAAGGATTTGGGTGCGGCCAAGAAAATTCTTGGGATGGAGATTCGCAGGGACAGAGCTTCCAGGAGATTATGGCTATTTCGGCATAGCTATGTTGAGAAGGTGTTGGACAGGTTCAGCATGAGTTATGCAAAATCAGTAAGTACACCTTTGGCGAATCATTTCAGATTGTCTACCGCTCAGTGCCCGAAGACAGATGATGAAGTTCATGACATGTCAAAGGTCCCATATGCTAGTGCAGTGGGGTGTTTGATGTATGCTATGGTTTGTACAAGACCAGATTTGGCACAAGCTGTCAGCATGGTTAGCAAGTTTCTTTCAAATTCGGGTCGACAGCATTGGGATGCAGTCAAGTGAATTTTCAGATATTTGAGGGGCACTACAGACTATGACATCATGTTTAGCAGACAACAGAGTGACGCTTCAGTTATGGGATATGTGGATGCAGACTATGCGGGGGACTTGGATGACAGGAGGTCTACCACAGGTTATGTGTTTACTCTTGTGGGAGGACCTATTTGTTGGAAGTCAATGGTACAGCCTATAGTTGCACTATCTACTACTGAGTCAGAGTATATGACAGTAGCTGAGGCTGCCAAAGAGGCTTTGTGGCTTACAAGTTTAGTCAAGGAGCTGGGTGCCCAACAAGGTGGAGTTCAATTGCATTGTGACAGTCAGAGTGCCATTTATTTGGCAAAGAACCAGATGCATCATGCGAGGACCAAACATATAGATGTGAGATTTCATAAGATCAGAGAACTGATTTCTTCTGGTGAACTATTATTTGAGAAAGTTCACATTTATGAGAATGCAGTAGACATGTTGACAAAGTCTGTTACTACAGACAAGTTCAAGCACTGCTTGGACTTGATTAATGTCTCTAGTTGCTAGATGGGAGATGCCTCACCTCAGTGTCCCCAGTGGAGTTCCCGAATACATGTCCTCTTTTTTTTTTTTTTCCTCCTAAGGGGTGAATATTTGCCAAGGTGGAGATTGTTAGAGAATGTGTGGTTCATATTTGCTGTGTGCATAATGACAAGGAGGCAGATGTCGGAGCGGAGCCCGCGACGGCATTTGCCTTGCGGGATTTGTATAAAGGGGATGCTGATTAGTTGGGGGTGTGGGGGCAACGCCCCTGCGGTACGGTACATGGGTATTTTTGTAAATACGTCCGTATTAGGGTTATATAAATACTTAAGATGTAACCCTACTTTCAATAATGAAAAAGAACGGCCGCTCGCTCTCGTGGATGTAGGCACATTGCCGAACTACGTAAATCTCTGTGTGTTATTTTCTCTTACTTTCTTAATTGTTTGATTTCTTACTATTCACCATAATTGCTGCACGATCGCAACAGATTCCTTTTGTTTTCTACCATCAATG
This sequence comes from Ilex paraguariensis, assembly GCA_963454935.2. Taxonomy (NCBI): domain Eukaryota; kingdom Viridiplantae; phylum Streptophyta; class Magnoliopsida; order Aquifoliales; family Aquifoliaceae; genus Ilex; species Ilex paraguariensis. Next base: position 950,951 of record CAUOFW020005169.1, on the reverse strand, counting down.
ACACACTCGATTTAGGCCATTAACGGGCATGAAGTGCTGAAACAAGCATAGCTTTGTGTTTTTTCCCTTTCATTCTCTATTTCAGTACCTTTCACATTTGAATTTTTTATGGCATCAAAGCAGTCGAGTCATCGCTGCTATTCTGCTTCGTCGAGATTTGGTATAAAACAATGTTATTGAGACCTAAAAATTTGATTTAATTTGCTGACTTAATTTACTGTAACATTTGGATTGATTGTAGGCTTATCAAACATTAGAATTTGGTGTTGATCCAATGATTCCTATTAAGTCACATCATTATGTCAGCAAAATTAGGTTAATTTTTTTGGTCCAAATTGTATTACTCTTTGGTATATAGTCGTTGCTCCAAATTCTGCTGTTATCGATGGAGTAGACTCAATTGACTGATAGTTTTTAGGTGAGACGATTATTTGTGAGTGGTTCAAATACCTTGTTTTAGGATTTCATTGGAAGAATTTCAATGGAAAAATGCACAATATAGGAAACTAATATAAGAGAATTTTTTTATTAATTCAATCGAAGAGATTTCGATTACGAAAAAACTAGACTAACAACTTTGATTGCGGGTTTCCTAAAAATTAATTTAACACTACTTATGAAATGCTATATCGTGGGTCTTGTGGGGGGTTTGAATATCTCATTTATCTTCTCCATTATGTCTTTTATAGCAATTATTCTTAACGGTTTTGTCTCTATCGATGGTTACCTGACTGATAAATCATAGTTAGATATTTCTTTTTTTTTATTCAGTTGTGGTTGTGGTTGTGACTGTAGTTGATCATCTCTACATTTCTTCAGGTTCTATCACGTGACATCTTCTTAACATATTCAAATTTACTAGATATCCATGCATTGAACATTCTTGAGATTTTATATTTTAAGTCCAAACACTAGTTGTTTGTATCCAATTCATCTCACCCATAGTTGTTTGTATTTAGCTCGATCGATTGGGTTTTAAATGCAAAACAGAGCTGAAATTACATGACACTATATATAGGCTAAATTGCGAATCGATATTTAAGAAAATAATCATATTTATGCAGAATCGATATTGAGAACTAAATTACGGCCAGTTAAAATCTAATGACTACTTTTAGTGGATGGTGAGCAATCTGGTTCTTATCAGAAGGTCTTCCATCCATGTTTTATTTTTTTATTGTCTAGTGCGCAAAGTTTCTGTCACTTTCTTTGTTTTTTCGCAAGGTTTTGCTGCCGTGGGGGATTTCATGTAATTTTTTTGTTAAATGAAAATACTGCACTTGATATGATTAATCTATTATTTATTAGGAACCAATCGAGTTAGAGCTCTAGCTATGGTGCAGATGGTTTAATGAGAGGAATGGAAGTGATTGATAAACTCCTACAAGTATTCCGGTCAGCGGTGGCTAACAAATTTTTGTTATTGACTATTTAGGTATTGTAGACAGTCGCTCAACATTTTCATTGATTATTAATTTTTGAAATTGGAGTTAAGGAAGTAAATCTTTTAGCCCCCCTCCCTCTCTCTCTCTCTTTTTTTTTTTTGGGGGGGGGGGGGGGGGAATTAGAGTATATATCCTTAAATTTTGTTTTTGTGTTACTGTCTATGCATGCGCGTATGTGAAATATGTGTGCAGAATAGTATGTTTGGTAGGGTGGATAAAAAAATAAAATGATGAAAAGTGGGAGTGATATTTTTTTTCTGTCATTTGAGGGAGAAATCATTTTTTTCTTTCCTTTGTGTTTGGTAGGTTGGATAAAAAGTAAGTAAGGATTGATTTTTTTTTTTTGTATTTAGTAGGATAAAAAAAAATATAGATGCATATTTTATCCTTGTATCTATATGAAATTAATGTATACATAATATGTAATAGATAAATAGGTATATATATATATATATATATCTATCTACTTGCTTTCCAAATTTTGGAGGGATAAATTTTGGTGAGTTGGAAGGAAGACTAATCTATCGATCCTTCCTATTTTTCTTCCTTATTAAATATAATATTTTATCTATCATTTCAATTTTAATCCTTTTATTTTTTATCATAACAAACAAAACATAAAAAGAGAGAACATTGGCCCAAAAAAACATTACTCATTACTATCAATGACTCTTAATCATTGTAAATGAAGACGTTTTTTATTCTACAATAGAGTACGAATGAGAGTCTAATTACTCTCTTTTATTGAAAACAGAACGTAATAATATTAGTGAATATTTGATTTATAAGTTAAAATTCATCTAATGAGCATCCTGAATTTTAGCAATGAGTTAGCGATGAGTTTTGAATTTTTGATCCCACTCTTCTCTTATGATGCCACTTCAGAACTTAATCAACACCTTCAATGGTGTTATTTTAGAGAAAATTGAACTCAACGATCATTGTATTTTGCCATTATATCTATAAATGCCAGTATCAATCAAAATCATGTACATTACAAACACATTTTTACATTGTGCACATATACACATAACGGATTCAATGAAATAAAACAATTTAACTAAGAGGGTTATTAATTAGAATGAATGGAAAAAATTACTATCCCTTCTATGCAATTCCATATCTTGTTCTTTTACCTTCCAACTGTCTGCACCCAAGAGCACAACCTTCTTCACAACCAGTGTCTGTGGCTCTGTCCAATTTCTTGCATATAGGCATGCAACCTCTGATGCATAGCTCCGCCATGTCCGCTGCCACCACCACCACCACCATCATGTAGATCAACAGAATTGCTAATAATTTTTCTGCAGCCATTTTTTTTTCCTGGTGTTAATATAACTCTTTGTTCCTCATCACTTGAAGATCTAATGGCAGCATAGGATCTAGTGGTCTTTGTAAGCTTTGGTCAGAACCTCTGGTTTAAGATGGGTGGAGAGAGAAATAAGGAGGTTTGCATGAAATTCTCAAATGTCTAGAATTCATTTCTCTCTCTCTCACTAATGAATTTGGAAATCAAATTGGATATGAATAATTCAAGTTGTATTTTTTAAATTACATCTGAATTCCAACTCAATTTTAGCAAAGAAATAACCATTACGTACATTGATACCCATTAACATTTAGTAAATTAATATATCAATCTATATAAACAAAACAAACAAATTAGGAGAGAGAGGTCACACTTCCCCTTCCCAAATGCTTAATTACTAGAGTTTTGAAATATTTAATTTGTTCCTTCTATTCATATTATCTCATGTGTCCTATGTAATCACTCATACCATTTTTTTTTAAACTACTTCAATTTAAAATTTTTAATCATCTTTTATAAATATTTTATATTTTAAAAAATATATAATTTTAACAAATTAATAGGTAATTGTTCAATAATATTAGAGTTAGGGAGAGTTGGTCTAGGTGATAGTCCATCCATCTTTGTCCATTTACCAAATAATAAACTTCACTTAATAGGTTTTTGATTAATTTTCGCGGATAAATAATTTTTATTATAATCTTAAAGCTACTATTAATGCAATGTTAACTTGTAGTCCATCCATCTTTGTCCGTTTATAAAATTAAATCTTCTCTCTCTCTTTTCTTAAAGATTCTGAAAAGACGATTAACGGGAAAATCGTGTGTGGACATGACCATAGCACAGTCCAAAACCGTGGGATTGGCCTCCATATGTCACCCCTTAAATCCCCTAGGCCGTTGTGTGGGACCCTTTGCTGCGAATTTCTTTCCGTATTAGCAGCTTTTTTTTTTTTCTTAATAAATAAACGATTTTATTAATAGAAAGTAATTTGATACCGCATTACATCACCAATTTTGTATGTGTTATAGATCGTGATGACACGAAGATCAATGCAAAATTATCAACCATCGTGCAGCCGGCACAGTACACAACCAAACACACCCTACCTCTGGGTCTCTCTAACTTGGACCTTCTTGTTCTGAGAATTCACACCGACGGACGCCGGAGTTCGGCAGCTGATTCCGGTGGTGGATTATTCTGATGATTGTTCCTTCCTTTTACAATACACTTTATGTGGAATCTCAATTCGAACCTTAGGCACTTAGGTAACAATATAACAACCTTAATTTAATGATAAAAAATGAATAATGAGACAGACTTAAAGGGAAGAGAGACAGAAAAATATAGAGATATACGGTGGGTGAATGAGTGATCAAATATGGAGAAAGAGTATGATATTGCATGGAATGTAAAAAACTGACAAACCGACCATATATACCGATATAATAATGTGTCAAGTAAAAATTTTTAATAAAAAAATATAAAAATTGCAATCACAACAATACCATCGTCAATTGAACTTAATTTGCTGATCTAATCTATCATAACAATTGAATTAGTTACGGGTACTAATAAATACTGGGGTCTATCTTCAATCAAATAGTTATAAATGATTAAGTCAATAATTAGGTCAATAAAGTCAAAATAGTACTGTTCATTACACAATTATAACCGGACTTATTCATGGTGCTAGGTGAAATTGTCACGTGAACTATAATAAAATATATGGACATTTAGCTAAAACGTAGAGTGTTAGGTGAAATGGATCCAAAAAAAAAAAAAACATGAAATACACAAGATCTGGAATCATTTTGAAAGTTACAAATTGAAATCATGTCATATGATATGTTCTAAAATCTCTATCCCAAATAATGTGACATAGTTTTTCATTATCAGATGAATGGATTCTATTAATGTTTAATGGCGAAGATTGTGTCATATTATTTAGAATGAAAGATTTAGTAAAAAAAATTGATAATTATAACATTTTCCTCGATTTATATATGAAGACGATGAGTTAGAAGGTTATTCACCAAAACACGTGATTTGAATGGAGTTGAATTTCTCCCATATTTAAAAGACAGGAAAAAAAATAAATAGGTTCACAAAGACATTGACTAGTTCACTCTCTAATGAAGTCTCCTATTCTTTGAGAGGTTTTCTTGCTTGGGGGGAGAAGATAGGATTACAATTGGTTTTTTGTATGAGGGCACGCCTCTTGTATTTATAATCATAGATAGGGTGGTCCTCACGCCATCATCACATGGCCCCCAAGCTTGTTAGGATTTTATTGAGGGAATGTTAGGTTATTAAGACTACATTCCATTCCTTAGGTGTGACAATGACTTTCTTCGACATGTTGAAGTGACATTATGCCATGTCTTCAAGCTTAGTTACGTTGTAGCCTTCCATATCTACGAATAGGGGTGGCTTGATAAAATTGGAGGCTAAAGCAACCAATATTAAATAAGTCTTTTATTTTTAAAGAATAATTTAAATATTTTTTTTTACTTTTTGAAATGAAAATTTGTTATTACATTTTTTTTTAAGTTTGGCTAACATATTTTGATTGACTGAATAATTAATTCGCTTAACCTTTCTTATATAGTTAATCTTATAGAGAATTTTATTAGTTTTAATTGTGAAAAACTTTTATATGTAAAAAAAAAATGATATAGCATGTCAATAATATTCTGTAAAAAAATACATTCAAAAAAGAATCTATTATTTTTATACAATTCAATATTTTAAGTAGAATGTTTTCTTTTATTTATAAAACTTTTGTAAAAATATTTAAGTCTAAAAACTAATCTAGTCAATCGATAGTGGTGAAACATTTGAAAATTTTTCATATTATATTTTAAAATTAAATAAAAAATAAAAAAATTTTTAACTAAAGATTACTCAGTGTATTGTGTTATCTCGTCATCGATATTTTTATTAATTTTTTTCTCTACAAATTGTTAGTTATTCATGAAATATAAGTTCGGTTGGTTTAAAATCAGATAGAGAAATTAATTTTAATTGTACATTTTAAAAGACAGTGATATGCTTAATTTGAATGGAACTTGTAAATTTTTTTTTCAGTTAAACATAGTTGTTTTAATTTCAAATATTATTGTGTGGTTAATGAGTTAAACTCTTAGGCCCAACTCTATTTAGCATTTCTTAGTTGTTTAGGTCCTTTTAGGACTTATTTTTATGGTCAGAATTTTTTATTTAAATCATACCTTAAGACTTTTGAAATTTGAGGGCCTTCCTTCGTGGGGAGGCCTAAAGCCCTTGCTTCAATTCTTATATTGTTGGGTCGGTTCTGTCTACGAAAGGTCATATTTTGAGATTATTCTGTTTAAAATGACCTCTTGTGATTTTAGTTTTCTTGTGAATATAGAAACTCGATCCAAACACCTAACTTGAGCTGGAAACGATTAAAATTCTCCCGTGATGTAACATGGAAGATCTGGATTCCTATATTAATGATCGTACTTTCACTTAGATCTACCCTTTATATAAATAATGAGAATACATTTGTACAAAGAATAATTTGCACTGATGCCCTTTAAGGTTTAGCAAATAACTCTTGATTAGTTGACAAAATTAATAGATTTTGGTGATATCATTCATATTTCTATAAACATACATACTTTATGTGCTGGTTGAAGTGGGAAAATTTTTTTATCAAAAATAGGAAAATTTCCCTAAATAGATTTTTTTTTTTTATCATTTCTTCGGATAAATAAGGCTTTTTTTTATTATTATTATAAACAAACTATCAATAAGCCTTTGGTTTAATAGTATCCGTACTCATTGAATTGTGAAAGTTTTGTTTTTTGAAATCAAGGATTCAAATTTCCCCTTCTCTCCCAAAAAAAAAATTATTATAAATAAACTATTCATGTAAGTATACTTACATCATTAATGTATATGAAATATGACAATATTCATTGGGGAGATTTTGCACGATAACTTTTTAAAATGACGATAGTTTCAATCACATTAGATTATGTTGAAAGTCCTACAAATATTTTACCTGCTAGTACCTAGTAGGCCTTTTCTATTTAACTTTTTCTACATTCATATGATCTACTAACGTAGATTGATATTGCCCATATAATAAAAGCAGATCTTGGTCCATAGAATCTCAAGAAGGTAAGAGTATTTCAATATGTTCAATGCTTCTTCGGCTAAATACAATATACAAGTGAGATCTACACTATGAACAAGTTATGCGAGAAATTATTATTCAACGAAATATAATTAGGGTTGATCTTAAAATTTTGGACTTTGTGAAATAGGAACTTTGATGTCATTAAATTGTGATTTGATCTCTTTGAATCTTATATTAATTTGAAATTTTGTCGAGTATGGAAGAGTACTTTTTGCAAAAAAAAAAAATATGTCAAAAGTTACCACCAATCAATAATTGTTGAGCGAGAAACCATTCCTTTCACACGTCCATTCCTCTTATAAACATTTTAAAGAGGTACGTATTTAGTACGTTGCTGCGATTGTATGAAAGGTTTGCATGTGATTTAGAATTGATATATACCACTGGTAAGTTAGGTGCACTTTCCATTCTACCAAAACTGTCCATTTCTCTGTACTAACACCAATTATTAAAAAACTCAATCCGTAATCGATATAGAATTTGCGAGTTTGTGTTTAACTTAAGTAGAGTTCAAATAGTGAATATGTGGGCTTGTTAAACCCATCACACAAATCCGATTAAATATGTATAATCCTACTTTGCTAAATACGACTAATATTATGAATCCGACACAACACAAACTTAATTTTACATAATTATAAATAAGTCGGATATAAATTAAACAAATTTTAGGTTAGCTCTACACGACTCACTAATAGTAGTTTTCTGATTTTTATGTGGATTAAAATGATATAATTCAAATATAGCACAATTCAAATGGGCGACATGAACACTGTACAAACTACAATAGTATGAAGTTAAACGCGGCAGGATCAGAAATAACAAGAGTACCAATTCAGTGTCACCCCGCAGTTCCCTATAGCATTACTCTTGTGCAATGGACCCTGCTGTTTTACTTTGTTGCAAATGTTTTACCGCGTTAAGAGCATCTCCGACCCCTCCCACTAGGCTATTTTAGATAGTTTTCCCTTAAAATGTGTTCCAACAGCCTGGCCATTTGGCTATCCGTTTCCCATTGCCCATTTTTCAGTCGATACATCTAGGTAGCCCACTTCTCCCTCGCTGGCGCCAGAATCTCGTCTCTTTCTGCCTCCCTCGCCTCTCCATCGATTGATGTACTCGAAGCCTTCACAGACAGTGAAGCCACAAGCACCCTAAAATCCCTTTGCCGCCTCCTCTTTCTCTCAGACAGTGAAGCCACAAGCCACAAAACCTAATCCCTAATCAATCGATCAAATCCGAAGCCTTCATCCTCTTTCACTCAGACCATCGATCGATGATAATGAGTTTCTTTTGAAATCGAACAAAGCTGCTTCAAATCAATCGAACAAAACTCTTTCTCTCAGAGCTGCTTCAGAGTCGAAGGCACAAGCCACAAGCCTTCATATCTGCTTCAGGTATTAATCGATGATAATGCGTCTGTCCTCTTCTTCGTTTTTCTTCTCTCTCTATACATCCAACCCATAACTCTTTCTCACTCGTTCACCATCCACACCCCTTAGTTCTGAGCACTCAAAATCGAATTTTCACCAAAACTACTGCTATGGGCAGTGATGTGGTGGTGCTAGTTTTATCGAATTTTCACCAAATCGAATTTGCATTTTAGTATTTAGTTTTATCATATGATGTGGTGGTGTTACTGTTATCAATGTTAGAATTATCGGTTGTTTTGATGTCATTGGTCTGATTAGCTATAAAAATGGGGAAATTGAGATTCTCGTTTGTCTTTAAATATACAGGGTCTGTGAATTTGATTTGTGCATCAGTTTGGGCTGCTTGACTGATTTCACATCAGAATTGGGTTTTGTTTGACAGATTTGAATTGGCTTTTGTTGAGAGATCTGAATTAGGTTGGTTTTGTTTGAGAGATCTCATTGTTTAATTGGACTTTGGTTTAAATTGTTTTGTTCCGTTGGGTATGATACTCAAAATTTAAAATTTTGAATTTCGTAACCGTCATAAAAAAGGCAAGGCCGTTATTAATAAAAATAAAAATTTTAAAATTTTGATGATGTGGCGTTGTACGTAAGCATGTGATGTCATCAATATGGTGATGATGTGGTATACTATATAGTATTTTAGATTTTATTATTGAAAGTTAGTTGAAGTAGTTAGTTAAAATAGATAACGTTGTTGGAGTGAATTTGTAAAAGTGGTTAGTTAAAGTAGATAATACAATATTTAAATATATTTTGAATAACTATTTTACATGGCGTTGGTGAAGATGCTCTAACAACTTTGATCTCTATAAATATGATCGAGCTCACCATTCTTCTTGCGGAATCTCTCTCTCTCTCTCTTGTGTTGAGCTCAAACTTCAAAGGCGTACCAGTCAGAACTATCCTCTGTAACTTCACAGTGTATGCTTCACTTTCTCATTCCCTTTGTGTTTAGCTTTTCAATGTTTCTTTGTAGCATATTATCTCTTCCTAGAGGACATTAAAAAGGTAGGTTACAATTCATTGAAGTCGGTTATGACTTAAAAAATTTTTGTTCAATCCAAAAATATTATGATTAATTCTACATGGTAGGGTCGCTTCTATTTTCATGCAATCTTGCCAGGTTCAACCATATACTCACATTTATTTTATAGTAACTTTTGATAAGATAGTGAGAAATAACTTTTGGATACAGTAAACGTCGTGAAAAATTATCCCCCAATGGCCTCCTATATATAGATGCCTTCTGAATGTACAGCTTAAGCAATGTTCACTCATACATATCAAGTGACGAAGTGTTTGATTATTGCAGGAAGTGACAACATGAAGATCAATGTGAAATCATCAACCATGGTGCAGCCTGCAATGTACACACCCTCTGGGTCTCTGACTTGGACCTTCTTGTTCCAAGAATTCACACACCCACCGTGTATTTTTACAAGCCAAATGAAACCCAAAACTTCTTTGAAGCACATCTCCTCAAAGAGGCACTTAGCAATGTCCTTGTGCCCTTTTATCCTGTTGCTGGGATGCTGCAGACAGATGAGAAAGGTAGATTTGAGCTGTACTGTAATGGGGAAGGTGTGTTGTTTGTGTCGCCAGAGCTCCGGCAGCTGATTCCGGCTGTGGATTATTCTGCTGACTGTTCCACTTATCCACTGCTGGTGCTACAGGTACACACAGCTTTATAATCTTTGCAAAATATGAACTAGATAGCATACTCTACTTGCAAGCCAGTCTTTGTCCAAGTCTTTGTTTCTTTGTATTTCCTTAAGGTCTATTTTAGAGAAAAAATATTAGGTGCAGCTGTTACACTACGTCAACAGTGTTACAGGTGGGCCGATTTTCCTTTCAGAAGATTTAAAAACTTAACTTTACTGTAATACTAATCATGAATATCTCCAATCGAACTACATAAACTTTTCCTCGAACAATCTTTCAAATCTCTCTTGGACTAACTTAGATAGGCCAGTTATATTGTGAGTTTTCAATCAGAAAAATGTCCGAAGGATGAGCCAATAGTGAGTTTTGCCTCAAAATGGTGTCCAAAATTAAATGGAATAAAAATTTGGTCATTTTACGAAACTCCTATCATTGCCGAGTCTTGGAAGGTATTATGTCTTCAGCGCTACATATGAAGAAATTATTTTGGGTGAGGTTATTCTCATCCCATAAAACTCCATTCTTACCCTATTAAAATTTTTATTATTAAATTATTAAGTCTACCCTTTCTATATCCAATCCATTTCAACTATGTTCACCATGTACTATACACATCCTTTTAATAACAAATTCATCTTCTATCTTTTCATAATTAGGGTTTCATTCACTATCTTCTCTCATACACCCTACACAAAATAAATTTTTCAATATGGATTGATAGCTTATGTCATAACAACCCCTGTTGGATTAACATGAGGATCAGTAACTTGTGTTGCTATAGTGTGGGCAACAATATTAATTTCTCAAAGAAATTTGTTGAGCATATCGAGGAGAATAATTTATACTTACAATTATAAATAATCAATAAAAAAATTTAGTTCAAAAAAAAAAATACAAGAATTTGCAATGTTTATTTTTTTTTCATTCTTGTTGCAAATGTGTATGTATGTATATATATAAACCTTAAATCAAAAATAATTAAGTTTAACAAAATCAAACATGAAATCACATAACACACATGAAATCAAACAAAAAATTAAATCGAAAAATAATATTAACATGTATTTTTCTTATCAATCTGTATTGAAAAAGTTTTGTCGTGTACGATATATGGAAAAAAATAATGAATGAACCCCTAATTTTGAGAAGATAGAAGATGGACTTGTTAGTAAAGGGTGTAAATAGTATGGAGTGTGCTTAGTTAAAATGTAGTTGATAAAGAAGAGGTGGACTTTTGTGAATGAATATTTGTCGGGTGAGAATAGACTCACCCAATTGTTTTTGTGACTCAAACTCGAGCATAAAAGAGTAACATTACCATGCAAAGTCTCTCTATGTAAAAAAAAATAGTAATACTATGAGAAAATGACAGGGATTTCGGACCATTCAGTTGTGAAACATGTTTTTTACCTCAATTATATGGTACATTAGAATGACATAATTAAGGCTTGTATGGAATATTAAATAAAAGCACCAATTCAATGTCGTCATCATTTTGTATTTTTCAAGCAAAATGACTGCAACTGAACATGATAGTGTTGAAAACATTAATTTTCAAATCTTTCTTGCTGTAATAATTAATCAATATGTTTATGGCGGCACAGGTGACCTATGTCAAGTGTGGGGGAGTGTCTCTTGGTGTGGGGTTACACCATACTCTTGCAGATGGAATCTCAGCTCTCCATTTCATCAATGCATGGTGCGACATGGCACGTGGCATACATCTGAGGATCCCACCTTCTTGGATAGGACTCTACTCCGTGGTCGAGACCCACCCATCCCTGCATTTGATCACACTGAAAACTACTCTCCTTCCTCCTCAACCCTTAGACCACCTCCAAAAACAACTTCCACAGCCATCTTGAGAATCACAGCTGACCAGCTTGCCATTCTGAAAACCAAGTTGAAGGGAGAGAAAGACCAAAAAAGGTACAGCACCTATGAGGCAATGGCTGCTCACCTGTGGCGCTCTGCATGCATGGTCCGTGGACTTCCTGATGATCAAGATACCAAGCTCTATATCACTACCGATGGACGGTCCAGATTAATCCTACCTCCTGGCTATTTTGGCAATGTTCTCTTCACAACCACATCAACTGCTCCATCAGGGGAGATTCAATCGCAACCATTTAGGAGCACCGTAGACAGGAATCACAATGCTCTATCACGAATGTGTGATGATTATCTGAGGTCAGCTCTAGACTACCTCGAGTTGCAGCCTGATCCAACGGCTCTGATTCGAGGGGCCCACACTTTCAATTCCCCAAACCTCAACAGTCAGTTAGATTAGGCTACCTATATATGATGCAGATTTTGGGAAGGGGAGGCCTATATATATGGGGCTCGCCAGTGTCATATTCGAGGGAATGGCTTATATATTACCGAGTCCAATCAAGGATGGGAGTTTGTCAGTGACTATGTCCTTGGAGGCTCATCACATGCATCTCTTCAAAAAAGTTTTCTATGACTTTGAGACACCGTAAGCAATGAAGATTCAATCATCTTGCCCATGTTTCAAATTTTCCTCTCTTATTTGTCTATGTATGTAATGTTATTTAATCTGCAAACTATTGAGAAATAATGTTAGAAATAGTTAAATAATGTTAAAAATAGTTAGTAATGTAAGATAGTTACTAATGTAAGGTATCTTACATTGAAAAAGTTGAAAGGGAGTGTAAGAGTTAAAAAGGAAAAATACGCCAAATTTTATAAATTTAGATGGTGGGAAGATTTGGGAGTCTGACTTGTCTGCGACAAGGGATCAACTGTATGATATGTGGTTAAGTGGAATGGCGTCGTTCACGATATTTTTTTTTTGAAAAATTCTAGACCAAAACGATGCCATTTTCGGTACACCCAACCAACTTCGTTCAAAAAAACCCCCAAAATGAACCAAAATCCTAAACGAAGATTCTGCTCTGCAACCCCAACACCAACATCAGCAACTCCAACACCAACATCATGTATTCTTTATGGGTTCCTCGATTGTTCAGTTCGTGTGTGTGTGTGTGTGTATATACACGTGTATGTATAGTTTAGATATATTATATATATATTGATTGTAGTTCAGTTTGTGTGTTTAACTGTCCCTGATTAGTTCGCTAATATAGCAGAGATGCTTGAAAATGCCTTCAAAAATTTTGCTACACTTTTGTGGTCAGCTTGGGTAGTCCAGCATTTGCATTATCTCGTTCATGTTCTCTATCAATTAATGCTACCTCTAGTACTATTAGAGGCTGAATGAGTTTGGTTTACAAATAACTTTAGAGACATGTATTATAACTAAGTGCACACATTTGGAATGCTCAATTAATTTGAATAAGTTGCTGAAATCATTCCACAAATCGAACAACAGATTAAAATTAAAGCACATATTCAAGATTTTATATAATGTCAGATTTAGTACAGGATTCAAACTATTAAACTATATATCTTTAGCCTACTACATTGTTTGAACCATCTTGGTGCTTTTATCTTTGGTATCAAATATATCTTTACTGTTGAATTTAACACTTAATCCTGGATAAGATCATGGTGTATGTAGTGGTCATGTTTGTTTGTGTTGCTGAATTTTAAAAACTGGGATGGTATGGAACATTGCATCAGATTTTCTGCACTCCTTGCATCAAATTTTCTGCACTGTTTGCATCAAATTTTCTGCACTCTTTGAATTATTTTCTGCACTATTTGCATCAGATATTCTGCACTATTTGCATCAGATTTTTTGCACTCTTTGCATCAGATTTTCTGCACTCTTTGAATGTTTATATGCTTCATGTTTCTGCACTCATTCACATCATGATCTATTTATATGCTTTATGCTCCAAAAATCAAAATGCCAGAAGTTGATTTGCTGTTGTATTTGTTGAAATACCGCAATTGATTTGCAATATTCTGTGTATGTCCAACAGCTTTCATCCATTACCTGATAGCTGGTTCAAGCAATTCTACTTGGTTCAAGAATGACATCTTCAAGCACTGCAACAAGCAATGAAGATTTAAGATATCACAATATGTATTGCCCCATTTGTACCAAAAGAGCGATTATCAAAGTTTTCGAATTTGAAAAAAATCCTGGGAAACTATATTGCAAATATCCAGACGATTCCAGTCACTTTTTTAAGTAGATGACGCCTATTACTCTCCCCTCTTCGAAATTTAGAAATAAAAAGATGGATGTACGACGAATTGAAGACAATGTACAACGAATTGAACTCAATGTAATGACATTGAAGTCAAATATGTTTGTAGTCACGTTACTAGTGGTGATTATTATATTTGTGATTCTAGTGAAGTAGATCTGTAAGAGCAATGATGTAGTGATGAAATTGTGTTGTAAATGAACTTGTGCATTTAATTTGAATGAAATTGTGGATTTTATATATTGTTGTGATTTGGAAGATCATATTCATGAAAAAATATCACATTCATTAAAAAGATCACATTCATTAAAGAAGATCACATTCATTAAAAAAAGATCACATTCATTAAAGAAGATCACATTCATTAAAAAAAGATCACATTCATTAAAAACAGAAGAAGTATCCTTACAACTACAATTAATCTCATTAAAAATAAATAGTTTTCAACAAAATGAGATATTGAGAGTCTTCATTTGCATCCTTACAAGTTGTATCCCCCATTCATGAAAAATAATTTAATATCATTTAAAGAATGCACATGTGTTGAATCAGTCAGAGTACCTTACATTAATGATAAGAGGTTAGACAAAGAAACTTCATAAATATATGAAATAATAAAATTAACAATAAGGTAACATACCATAACACTTTGTACACTATTTGAAGATTTAGAAGACATCGAATGACCATATGTTGATGTACACGACTGACTTAAACCTTGTACCTGAAATACAAAAATACTTACAATTACGTGAATAAAAATATAAAGTGAATTAAAAAAATCTACAATTATATTTATACGATATCATAGACATATGTGATGGTTGGGAAGCTCATTTTTTTCTCTTTTTGCTATCTTATGCCAAGATTTTAGTCGATCCCAACTCTTGTAACCACCTTCTTTTCTTTTTAAACCTTTGACTTGGAGAATATTTGGGTCAACATTTTCATGGATTGGGTCAACATTTTTATGGATTGAATCATCGCCACCATCACCAATTGATGCATACATACTATTCACTTGTTTGAACAATTCCTCAACATCACGTGACACCAATTGATATGCAGGTTGAAGACCAGAGCATCGAGCAGCTAGTTGTACCATTTTAGGACAAAGCTATCTGTAACGTGACGTCATCATTAACTTAGGATTCTCTTCATTTGACATTAAAATGAGGTTGTCCTATAACTCTTTTTTGCATCTCGTCTCCATCTTTTACATATGTATTGCTCGGGAATTTGCTTAATATTCATCATGTCCAAGGCTTTAAGTGCATGACCACATAATATTCCCTCATTTTCAAACTTCCGAGAACTGCAATTGACTATTTCCTCATTAGCCTTAACCACGATCAAATACTTTCTATGTTCATCGTATAATCGAACCACAAATTGATGTCACCCATCTAACACATCGCATGGAGTCGCAATAGTGCACTGAAAGATATCATACTCCACTTGAAACAGGTCAAACATAGTAGGAGTGTACACTTGCCCTGCTTGCACTAACATTGGAGCTCTTTTTAACTTCAATCTAGGTAATTTTTGTCTAGTTTGATATTCTAAGTCTGACTCCTTATATACCTTATCATTCACAACTCTTTCAAAATGTACAAAGAACTGAACAATGTCATGATCTGGCTTTAAGTACTTTCGTAAGGTTGCATTCAAGCTCTCACTCAATTAGGTGCTTCTCATTCCTATAGTGAAAGTCCTCTTCAAATACACGTGCCCCAATTTTTCTCGCAATGCTCAAGTGGCTTTCATCCACATATTATCATGTAAATTATACTCCACAGGCAACGATTCACAAGCCTCAAATAATTCATGCTCTTCCTCATATCCATACACACACTCTTTAAATCGAGCCAAAAATTGTGAACCATCCTTATATATGTTCCTCAAATATTTCAAAAGTATTTTGGCAAAGATGTTAAGTACATAATCCATGATATGTCTCTGGCATGACTATAGAAATAGGTTTAGCCATCGCTTGATTTTGGTTGGTGAAGATGGTAATAGGATATTTTTCAGACATAGTTTGTAGGAATGTATCAAACAACTACTGAAATGATATTGTCGTTTCATTATACAATAATGCAGCTCCAAATAAGACTGTCTCCCTGAAATAATTGAAGCCAGTAAAACAAGCAAAGAGTCGATACTCCTTGTTCGTTTTAAAAGTAGTGTCAAATGGGACAACATCTCCAATGTTGCCATAGTCAATAATCATCACTCGGTCGGCCCAAAAATATTAGTAATATGCTCCTCTGCATCCAATTGCACTCTATAATAGAATGACGAATTTTTCACTGCTTCCGTTTGAAAATACTTCAATAAACTACCCGCCTCACCATACCTCTAGTCTCGTTGCCTCTTTTCACGGAGGTAATTCTTTGGTCTTGATGAGTAAAATCAAGATTTTCCTTTCCTCCAGACTGAGTACTTAAAAGATCATAGGAAGGTTTAAGTGACAATCCACAATCCGCTGCTATGTCAATATTAATGTCTTGTGCTGCGGTAACCTTCCGTTGGAATGATATCATATGCATACATTTAGCAAGGTGTAAAGGATGGTTGTGGTTGTCGTCCCACTTCACCACAAAAAATTTACCAATTTCTATATTAAGAGATATGCACATATGAGCCTGACAATTTGTTCTTGTCTCTGCTCGAGGCTTCCTCATTTGACACTCTCTTTTATTACGACCCATTTGGCCTTGTTTACAACAAACATATTTTCTGTAAATGACAACGCCATCTTTCAAACTTTTATTCTGAAAATCTTTTCTCACGCTAAATCTCACAGACCCTCCATAACTATTGTAAAACGGATAAGCATCTTCTTCCGCATCAAATTGCATACCAATATAAGGTATATTATCAGTCGCATTAATTTCTAAATCATCCATCATAATATCTTACAATAAGAAATTTAATTGAGATGACATTAGATGGAACTTGCAGTCATAGATGGAACTATATGTAATGTAC
The DNA here is from genome assembly GCA_963454935.2 of Ilex paraguariensis. Classification (NCBI taxonomy): domain Eukaryota; kingdom Viridiplantae; phylum Streptophyta; class Magnoliopsida; order Aquifoliales; family Aquifoliaceae; genus Ilex; species Ilex paraguariensis. The sequence continues at coordinate 933,789 of CAUOFW020005169.1, read as the reverse complement.
ATAAGGTTACATAATTCTTAAGAAAATTAATTATTATTCCATTAACAAGACAACAAGCACAATAAAAATACATGTACAAAGAAATTGGCATGAAGTTTTATGGCTATGGAACACCTATATGAGGGGAAAAGATCTCTTCATTCCATACAACAACTGTCATCTTTTTTCCAAAATCAGATCAAATAGAGAAATCATGGCAACAAAATGAAGCATGATAAAACTCTAGGAAGGCTAAGGTGGTGCCAGAACTCCATGGGCAGAGCTAATATTGGTTCTTTTTTCTAAATTTGGCAAAAGATTGATAACCCAAACCAAATTAAACCAAACCAAGTCTCATGTCTCAATCATTTGGGTCGGCTATTGGAATCCACCTTCGCCATTCACTTCGGTCATGATATACGCTCATTGACAAAAGATTAATACACATAATTTTTGTAAAAAAACCATATCCAGGAGAACAGTTCTTTCCAAACAGAATAAGTAGTGACAAGAACTCTTTTTTCGTTTCATTTTTGTACCAGAAATTCTAAAGACTGCATATTTCTCCATTATTCATTGCAATAGCTCAGAGGATATTTACAAAGGAGGAATCCCTTACAATCACACAGAACCCAAAAAAGCTAGTGTTTTTTACCATAACAATAATGAAGAAATCCCAACTTGAAAAACCATATAAATCAAACCCAAAACAATCATTTACTCCTTCCAAATTAAACACCCAAAAAGAAACTCTAAAGTTTCAGTTCATACTTATAATCTTCAAACAAGTCTAATCAAAACAAACTTGTAGTCATTTGAGTAGTTACACAAATTAAAAATCACATCCTTACATGTAAATTCAGAAAGAAAAACTACAACTATTTGAAGTTACATTTATAAAATGAAAATGATTATATAGCAAAACTAACTGAGAAAGAGCAACAGTCAAGCTTGAATGAAGCCAAACCCGATGAAGATTATATACCCACTAAAGCTTTGTGTCTCAGTAAAGGGAAAAACAGTCAAAAAAAACCTATTCAAGCTTGAATGCAGCCAGACCTGATGAAAGAAGAAGATGGAGAAGTTTAAGCTATGAAGAAGGCGGGAGAACATACCAGACGAAGAAGAAGCGGGAGAAAGAAAAGGGAGGGGTCTGATTATATGTGTAACAAAACGACGTTGTTTTTGGTAAGGGTCAATAAAAAAAAATTCAAAAACCACAATGAAATGCATCTGTTTCATTAAACTGCATATTATGCGGTAAGTCCCCAACCGCAGACAAGTCATACCCAAGATTTGGAGGGAAGCTTCAAATATTTCAAATCAATGGGTCTTGATTAGACTTTAAATAAAATAATATTTAAAATCAAAAGATGAATACTTGGGCACTTAGGACTTGGCCCAAGAGTCTCTTGGTCCAAGAGTTGTGTCTCCTCTTTACATCTCTTTGACCCAAGAGTTGTGTCTCCCCTTTACATCTCTAAAGTATTATAAATACCTTCAATACAAATATATACAAAAAAAAACGTTTCTCTATTTTGTTATGGGGAGAATTTTAGAGTTTACTATCTAAAATTCTGTTTGATTTTGTTAATCCTAGAGGAATTTGCCATAAATCTAGCAACAGCATAGTGGGGGCATAATTTTCTTATGGAGAGTGAATATATGATCAAAGTCTTCTAATCTGTTGAAGTCATTTTGCTAACAAATAAAGTTAATTGTTATTTAGGAATCCCTTTTTATTTTCTTTTGGGTGTCGGGTGTTTTTTATTTTTTTGCAATTAGTTCTTGCGTTCAATATTTCTATTTCAAATGCATCGGTTCACCAAATGCAACTATAAGAATTAGTATATTCATAAGAATACTATAGAAATTTAAATTATGAGAGAAATTGAAGATATGAGAATGATAAAAAAAAATAAGACATAAAAAAATACATGATTCGTTATACAGTTTACATTTGTGGACCTAACGTCCTATAGGCTACATCTGACGTATTATTCAAGGTGATTAATTGCATGAGACTCAATCCTATTTATAGGATAATAATTATACAAGATAAAAAATAAATCACATATATCTTCCATTTTTACTTATTCAGACAAACCTAAATCTCAACCCCCATATATAAAAACTACGCACTTTCTACGAAGTCTCAATTCAAAATTTTAACACTCAGGTCACAATATAGAAATTTTGTCACTGCGTTAAGACGACTCACCCTCATCCTTATCAATTTAATAATAAAAAATAAATAATGAGAGAGAATCAAAGAGAGGAGAGAGATAAGGAGAAATATAAGGCGAGTGGAGTATTAAACCAATTACTATCGGTATACGATGAGTGATATAATACTGAAAAAAGTTAAATGAAAAGTGTTTGGCTAGGTGACATAACACTGTGCCCCTGTTATGCCCGGCCAAGTGGAGATCTCTACTTAATCCGTCTTTATTTCTAAATGATCTAAATAGAAATGAATAATATATTTGGTCAATTAGTCATATAACCACGCGATGCAAGACAAAAATTGATTCAAATCTAAATGATTAGTTATATATTACTATTTCTTGAATAATAAATGTTACACAGTTATAACCGGACACAATCACGTAACGTTGTTGTTAGGTGAATTACAAACAATATGTATGCATGTATAACATTCAATAAAATATATTGTTAGGTACGTACCATGTATATTTATTCTATTTGAACATGAGATGAGAAAGTAGACCACATGAGAGTCTAAGCTTTATAGAAGAAGATCAAATCTATTAGGGTTAATTTCATTTTGTACCCCGAAAGATTGTTCGAATCTTAATTTACACTTTCAAAGATCAAAAATCTCAATTTACACCCTCAAAGATAGAAATTTGTATCAATGTGCACCCTCAAAGATCAAAAATCTCAATTTGCACCCTCAAAGATAGAAATTTGTATCAATGTGCATCCTCAAAGATAAAAAATCTCAATTTGTACCTTCAAAGATAGAAATTTGTATCAATGTGCACCTAAAATTAAATTAATAAATTATACCTTGATCCCCTCATCTTTGTCATTTAATCATTTGAACTCCTTCACATTTAGAATATTCCCTTTACATCTCATGACGTTTATGCATGTGTAACACATAACCACTTTTCGTTGATATATATTAATATAATCGTTAAAAAATATGATTTTATCCTAATATAAAATTATAATTTTATATTACCTTTTATTTTGTGGATTCGATATACTCTAAAGTTAAAAATCAAGCTTACCATTTGAATGTCTAATAAAATATAGATATTTATATAAAAGGTAATATGAAAAATATTATATAAATATTTATATTTTATTAGACATTCAAATGGTAAACTAGATTTTGAGCTTTTTAGTATATTGAACCTATAAAATAAAGGGTAATATGAAATTATAATTTTTTATTAGGATAAAATTATATTTTTTAACAGTTATATTAATAGATATCAATGAAAATGGTTACGTGTTATACGTGCACAAATGTCATAAGATGTAGGAGTAATATTCTAAATGTGAAGAGATCTAAATGATTAACTGACAAATATGAGGGGATTTAGGTATAATTTATCAATTTAATTTTAGGTGCACATTGATACAAATTTATATCTTTGAGGGTGCAAATTGAGATTTTTTATCTTTGGGGTACACATTGATATAAATTTCTATCTTTGAGGGTGTAAATTGAGATTTTTGATCTTTGGGGGTGCACATTGATACAAATTTCTATATTTGAGGGTGTAAATTGAAATTTTTGATCTTTGAGGGTATAAATTGAGATTCGAACAATCTTTCGGGGTGCAAAATGAGATTAACCCAATCTATTATATAAATTAGGGTTGATCGTAAGTTTTTAGAGTCAAAGTGAAATCAATTATTGTAATTATCAAATTTAATTTTTAAATTCATATAATATTATTTTTTGACTAATTTTTTCTTTAATTTATTTAAAAACAGGACATCAATATCAAAAATATTCACGAGGAATAATTGTTACTTCAATTACCTATACACTTAACCCAATCAATTATTGTAGAGCGAGAAACCATCCAGTCCCACCTGTTCTTTCTCCATCTTCATTTCCCATTCTTACCACCAGCACTGGGCAATTGCTGACCCAATCTTTATGTCCCATTACTTCTTATCAACACCCTTTACAGTTAACCCAATCAATTATTGTAGAGCCAGAAACCATCCAGTCCCACATGCTCTTTCACCATCTTTAGGAGTTGGCTTCAATATCGAGAAAAAGTAAAAATAGTACGACGCCTAAAAAATAAAAAGATTATATGATCGTCACTTGTATATTTCGAAACCTATATATATTTTAAAAATAAGTGAAACTGCTATACACTTTAAAAATAAGTGATAATAAAAATTAAAATTAAAATTAAAAAATTATTATTATTTATCTTATTTAAACCTAAATAAAAATATAAGAAAAAATTTACAATATTTAGAGTTATTGAGTGACATTAAAATTATCATTTTAGATTAAGTTAAAAATATTAGGAGGTTAGGATTAGGTTATCAAAGGAAGTTCACCACTATTTTAAGTGATAATAGAAATTAAAATTAGTTTTAAAAAATGATAATTATTTATCATACTTGAAATAAAAATATAATGAAAATTTTACAATATTTGCGATTATTGAGTGACATTAAATTTGCCATTTTAGATTAAGCCAAAAATATTAAGATGTTAGGATTGGGTTATCAAAGTTCACCATTAGGGTGTTAAGTTAAAATTATCACAACAAAATTATCATATTTGGGTGTTAAATTAAATTAGGTAAAAAAAATTGGGGTAATATGACACTAATTACATAGTTGAGGGTGTAATATGAAAAATATGAGAAATTTTTTGAAAAAAGGGTGATAATTTAGGGGTATAAGTGAAATTTTTGTTTGATATGATCGCAACTTGATCGCTGGTTGAGCGATCCAGATTAGTTCACTACACAGATCAGTAGCGACCACTACATTCCCATCTATAGCGATCCAGGTTAGATCGTTCAATATAGTGATCAACTTGTTTTTTTCTATTTCTCCAAAAATCGAACTCCTCAACTCCAAAATTACATACCCAAAACTCTAGAACCATAAATCAATTTCACCCAATCTGTTTTTTCATACCCAAAACTCTAAATAAGCAACCATTGCCAAATCGAGCCCCAAATCAGCAACCAAATTGAACCCAAATTGAACCCATTCACTAGTGCCACCGCCACGGCCAGAGCAACCATTGCCACTGCCACCATCGGAGCCACAACCATAGCCACGGCCAAAGCAACCATCGTCACTGCCTTCCTCTTCTCCAAGGTATCCACTCTCTCTCTCTCATCATGTTGGCCACTATATCCTTATATAAGGAATGATTGTAGATTGTTCATCTTTCTCATCCACCTCATCAACGTACTCCTATGTTCTAACCTTCATCCTTTCTCCATTTGTTTTGATCTTTTTCAAGAAATGATAAGACAAAGGATGGCACACGAAGAAAGAATTCTAAATTGAGTAGAAAAGAAAATAAACAAAAGGTAAAGGGATCCATAAAAAAAAATGGTCTGCACAAAAAAAAATGGTATCTACATATTTTTGCACATCAAATATCCCAAATTACCAAAATTACCCAAACAAAACCTCATGGTCAACAAAACACAAGCAATTGATTCAGTAAAATATTGGCAAAAAAGAATTGATTCCAATTTAGTTATTTATGTTTATACAAAAAAATCAGTATGTGCCAATAAATCAAACCCATAAACACTATACATGACTTCAACTTTTGTATACATAAAAAAAAGAAGAGAATATGTCACACATATTATCTTTGATTTTTACTACAATTCTTTTGTTGGTGTTGTTGTGCCTTACTTATGATCTTGTTTCTTGATTCAGTGTATATGTAAATAACAACTTTGAATGCTAGATCCTTCCACATCGTATTGAATTCATCTAAAAAACAATAACCAATAACTACAATTAAATTGAAAAATGTTACATCTACAAATTTAATTTAGTACTATTAAATATTAAATAAGGAGAATAACTATCATACCATAATTTTGAATGATTGATCCAAAAATTGAGCATGCATATCTTTTATGACAAATATTTTACAATCATAAACATTTGTTTGCCTAGGAGCCCAATCCACTTTATATGTGTGCCACTTGGTCTATGTTGCCGTGTAATTAGGTATGACAAGCTGAAGGACTTGAACTAACTGTTTAATCACATTTGCAACAGCAGAAAAATGGATACTGTTGGAATATAATGGTAGATAATCAAATAATAAAATTTTTCTTTCACTACATCCACCACGCGTAAATACCAATGCGTGTTATTGTCGTTCATGGGTATACAAATCTACATAAAAAAATACAAAGATATTAATTATTGTGTAAATGATCAATTATAAAAAAAAATTGGACATCTACATACCTTATTACAGTCCTTGAAATTTGAAACGAAGTACCTTTGAAAATCAAGTAAGCCAATTATTTTTTATTATTCTTTTCCTTGTCTTACCCTTCCAAGTGCTTTTTGCTGGATATTGAAAGTAAAGTATGAGTACACATTTAACTTACATTGTACATGTTTAAGATTAAAAAAATCAAATAAACCATATTACACGCAAACTATGTGGGTAGATATCACCTTGACCTTTTTGTAAAAGGATTAAACTTCACATCATCTCAAATAATACAAGATGTCAAATCTATTATCTTCAGGTACAAATGTACAAAATCAATACTTGGTCAATATAAAAAACACAATAAAATAAAGATGTCCATTTTAACTCACACTGTCTAACAACCATTTTCTTGGTTTTAGAGATTCAATAAATGAATATCTGTTGGCAAAATATGTCTCAAATTTCACCAATGTCTCATTGTTTCATGCAAAAAATGAATTAATAATTGGTAATGACCCCACAATATATAAGAATTATAGGTGAGATTTGGTATATAGTATAAATATCTCATTTCAAATGTGTTGTCAAATATGTAATTCATGACACACATTTTATCATAATGACTAATTTCATCAATGGGTGAATAATCCCTATCTGATGGGATCCACAAACTAGTAGAATTTTAAATCTGCTTATTAAATATAATGAAGAATATTATTAAATGTAGCACAATTGTTTAAATAAAATCAATACAAATATTTGTTTAAACAATCATTTAATGTAGAGTACGAAATTAAATCTCGTGAACGGTTATAATTGAGGGAATGTAAAAAATTGTTATTTCTTTTAAAACTTTATGTATTTTTATTTCGGTCTTCTCATCATCCTTTGTTATTTTTTCAATCATATATATGTTGGTTTTTTTTTTTATGGAGTCTAGTTTGTATATGTGATCCGGATGATGACCCGACCTGAAATAATGTTGTGTGATTTTTTAATGGAAAATTTTTTGAGACTTAGTCCATGGAGCGAACGCTTGGGCCGATAGGCCCAAGTCGTAGCGCTCATGGACAAGCCTTGTGGGGGGTCGGGGGCAACGCCCCTGAGGAAAATTTTTTGGACCCGTTATACAGCCCAGTGCGTAGGACATATAAACCCTGTTGTTTTGGTGATTAGGGTTAATTATGGATTGTACAGTCGCTCTCTGTATTCAACTCTCTCAATAGTGAAATCCTTGCAGCTTCGTGGACGTAGGCAAATTGCCGAACCACGTAAAATCTGTGTCTTGTTCTTTCTTGTTTCTTATTGCTTTATATTCTTGATTTGTTCTTCGATTGTGTGTGTTTGTTAGTGGATTTAAATCGTGTTAAATCCCAACAATATATATCAACACCAGTCTCATGCTTATTTATAACTTTTTCCATTTTCTCTTCTTCATCTTTATTTGCATTCACTTTGTCTTCATCCTTATTTCTAGCTTTGTCATCTTCATCCTTATTTCCAGTATCCTCCATCTCCACCTTTTCATCCTATTTTCAGTTGCCTCCATTTCCTCATATTCATTCTTATTTGCATTCACCATATCTTCGTCCTTATTTCCAGCAACCTCCAACTATTTCACTTCCTCTTTATTTGCATTCACCTCATGTTTATTATCTTTTTCTACAATTTCCTCCATCTTCTTTCTAGTTTCCTCCATCTCCTTGTCAAACAAGGTTCTATTATTGTCCAATTGTGATAACACACGTAGAACAGTATTATAATGCATTATCAATTAATTTTGTAATCAAGTAAAATTATAATTAGTTTTGACGTGTTATACCGCCGCTATATCTATCGTGTGCTACTTCAAGATAGCATTTTCACACTTCTTCAAATAAAGTTATTGATTACACAAATAAGATTAGAGATTTTGAATATATTTTTTATTACCAAAAATATGAATATATATTTATATATATCTTTATTACCAAAAAGTAGTCCTTACCTCAACAGTGATAGTTTTGAAATGAGTTGTTATGACCTTTTATTTATTTATTTATTTATTTATTTGGGGGGTGGGGGGGGGGGGGGGGTTGGGGTTTCCTATAAGTCAATTATGGTGGAAATCCCAATTGCATGTCCAAGTATTAGTATGGAAAACTGTTGTATATGTATTCATTCATCTGGTTATGCAGGGAAACGTTGAAGGTTGTCCAAGAGAACCATGGCATGATTTGCACTGTAAAATTGATGGCCCGGCAGCTTATGATGTTCTTACAAATTTTGAGGAGCGCTGGTTAAAGGCTTCAAAACCTCATGGAATTAAAAAACTGAAGATGCCGTATGATGATGCTTTGCTCAGAATAGAGAGGCTGCCTGAGATATTGGGGATATCCGACACTCCTTGCCTCGGTGAGAATGATCCTCAGAGTTGGCATGTTCAGGTAAATTGGTCTCAACCATATGATAGAAGTGAATTGATCTCATGAATGTTAGTGCATGACATTCTGCTATTGTCCTTGTGGCATGCTGCAAATGCAGATCTTTCGTTCAATTGATTCAAATTCCGTAAAAGGCTTTCCAAAAGATCCAAAAGGAGGTACTCGAAAGGTGGGTGAGAATAAGTACCCTCTCCATTTAGAAATTTCTGTTTTACAGGTTTTTTTTTTTTTTTTTGGTGAAACTTGATTGGCAATTTTGTTTTAACAGAACCTGGTATGTGGGAAGAATGTGCTTATTGATATGAGCATACATTCGGCATATGTAAAGGCCATTCGTTCTGCCCAGCATTTCATTTATATTGAGAATCAGTACTTCATCGGGTCATCATTCAACTGGAATTTACATAAGGACTTAGGTAAGACACCATTATTTTATCACATGTCAATAGCCATTGTAGTTAAGAATTTTGTTTTCTAACTCCATGCCTAAATTTGCTCGTCTGATGATAGAATGATACTGATATTTATATGGTCCCCTCAATGATAAAATTTCTATACAAACTTCAAATTTCTAAAATACACCCAGGTTTGACACGAAATGGGTATTGGTGGGATATGTGGCCATCGCCTGTGAAAAGGATAATTACGTTAAAATTTTAATATACGTTCCTTCAATGGCTACATAACATAATGGAATTTTCAATAGTGAAGCGCAAAATGGATGAAATACTTTATTTTATGATATTGAGGAAGCACACTTGTAGACCGACATTGGTTTACGGTGTGCCAATGTAGAGCTAAGTATTGGCAATTTTGTCAGTGTCCTTAAGGTGATAAGTGTTGCAAATCCAATGGCTCAAGAGTGAGGTTAGTGGTTGGACCTTAAGGTCATGGGTTCGAACCTCATCGTTCCCCTCCCCTATAATAATGTCTGATTAATGGCTCAAGAGCAAAAGAGCTGGACCTGTATGCACCCAAAATTTTGGGTTTGTTAACGTTTTAGTGGGGTTGTTTGCAGTAAAATTATAATTATTAATAGAAAGGAATCTGTTCAACCCAAGCCAAGCCACACATTGTTTGGATTCGGCTCGCTTACAAAAGAGTTTAGAAATTTGATCAAATTCGGTTACTCTTTGGATGAGCCTGAATAAGCCAAAACTGAGCTGAGCCCGAGCCGATCTCATATTGCTCAGGTGGCTAAATAGTCCCTACTCAAGTTATGACCCATGAACTATACATACTGTCAAGTCTAAAAATTATTAAAAAGATTAAATACAGATAACATATTTCCAGCAGTTTATTAGTCTAAAATTAACAGATCTGTGTTTAAACTATGCCACAGAAGCCAAAGTATCCCACATATAAAATTTCAAAATGGCGTTTCTGTAGTTGGTATGTTCAGCATCAGCTATATGGAAGAAGGATTTGTAACACTTTAACAAATGTATGCCAATCATCTGAGAGATATGAAGTAAATCTACCGGCTAGATCAAAAATCTAACGAGGAGATACTGGCCTCTTGACTTCTGGCTAATGATCCTGACCCTTGTTGCCAAAGAATCGCCGTCACCTTGGCTGGCCTAGGTATATTAGAAACTCACCTGCAAAGAATGAGAGAACTCATTGTTGACTGTTGAGTGATCATGTTTCCGGGAAATTCAAATACTTTTCTCACCCATTTACTAAAGAAGGATCACTTTTGCCATGCAGTTATTAAGAACTGCATAAAAAGCCCCTCTTAAACTAAAAAAAGCCAATACCTTAGCTCCCCTAAAACATTCTCCGGTTTGTTCTGTCTTGCAATTGCTTGTGGATGTTATATGACAGAGAAGGGACAAGCCCAAATTATTTGGGATTTTGTAATGCTTAGTCAGTTTGTAGATCGCCACCCCTTGGGCCAGCTTTATGTGCCTTTTTATTGTGTTTTATCACTTATGGATGCATCTGATAAGGACCTGGTGCCTGGTGGGAGCTGCTAATCACTTTAATTTTGAAATCGGATAGAACCAGAGTTGGTAAGGATAAAATGATGAAACAGGGTTCCACTCCACTTACCAGGAATGTGTGATGTCTGTATCTGCTTGCTTTTTCTGTCTAGAATAGCAGTAAAAAGTCCTTTTGCGGCTTTATGTTGAGATTTCTCTGTTGATGCAAAACCGTGGGCATGTTTTTTTTTTCTGCAGGTGCAAACAATTTGATTCCTATGGAAATTGCACTTAAAATTGCTAATAAAATCAGAGCACATGAGAGGTTCTCAGTGTATATTGTTATCCCAATGTGGCCTGAGGGTAATCCAACTGGTGCTGCTACACAAAGGATTTTATTTTGGCAGGTAGGCGCCAATCATGGCATACTCATAACTCACTCCCATGCATGATTTTTAGTGGCTGCTAAATGACTGCTAATTTTAGTTTCTTCTGCTGATGGATCCATTTCCAGTTGGATGAAAGACATTATTTTGATCTTCTGATTAAGCTAGTGTAACAAACCAGCTTAGTAGTACAATTTTGTTTGTGTGGACTGCGGTGTACTCATTCTCATTGTTTCACAGCACAAAACTATGCAAATGATGTATGAAACAATTTACAAGGCTTTAGTGGAGGTTGGGCTTGAGGATGCATTCTCACCACAAGATTACTTGAACTTCTTCTGTCTTGGCAACCGCGAGGCTATCAGCATGAGTGACACTCCAAGAAATGAAAATCCTCCTATGGCTAACACTCCTCAGGTTTATTTCTGTTGTTCCTGGAACTGGAATTTTGTTTAGCTGTTGATTTTCATCACTTGATCTGTTATGCAAGCACACATGACCAGAAACAGCTGTTTCCTTCAAATTAGAGATCTGCTGATTGTCATACATATATGGTTGACCACGTTGGGGGTTCTATTTTCATTCCCAAGTATATCTTAATACCTAAAATGTGTTGTGACCTTTATAGTCACCTAACCCTGTGTCCTATATTCTTTGTTATATGCTCTGTTTGACACAACAAAAGTGCACATAATTGCAATGTATTTGCTGTTACAGGCTCTCTGTCGGAAAAACCGCAGATTCATGATCTACGTCCATTCGAAAGGCATGATTGTGGATGATGAGTATGTGATTTTGGGCTCCGCAAACATCAATCAGCGCTCCATGGAGGGCTCTAGAGACACGGAGATTGCAATGGGAGCCTACCAACCTCATCATACGTGGGCAAGACAACTATCAAGTCCACATGGGCAGGTAACCCTTGAACAGATATCACCCACGTGCTGATTATAATGATTCAGTTAAGTAGCTCTAAGGGGGATGCAGCAGATGTTTCTTGCAGTTCTTAGTTGGAAAATGAAGAAAAAGACAGAAACTACCCATCCCAGTACTACGGAAGACATAAAATTGATCTTCTGTATTGTTTGATAGATATATAATATAGAGGCAAACACCTTTGCCTCCCTAGGGTTTGCCCGAGTAAAATATTACTTCCTAGTTCCTAGTTTAAAATATGAATAATTGTGTTTGTGGATTGGTTTCCTATCCCAGTTGACGGAAAGTATATAAAAAATGATTCACTTCTCCTGTATCAAACCACACCGTATTCCCTACTTCGACAAAGTAATCCTTATTCCTTAATTTAAAAAAGACATACCTACAGCAAAACGAGCCCTTCCTCCTCCTCCTCTCTCACACTTCACGCAAAGAGACCCTGACATACACTCTCTCTTGCTACACACACACACACATTTGTATATAGTCACACAACACATAATTCATACTCTCAGGCTCACACAATGTGTCTTTACACAAGACACAGAAACAGTTTTGAGTCCATATCTTAGGCATAGGTAGGTAATCGGGCTGATTTTTCAATCATGGTCGTGCAAGTGGAAGAACATCTTTGTGGTGGGTGGAGAATCTAAGGGTGACAGGCTAAGACTAATAGAAGGAGAGAGATGAGCATAGTCAATATACATGCTTGAGGTCAGCAAAAAGGCTGAGAAAGATACAAGTCAACAGACACATTAAAAAAGTAATCATCATTGACAGACTGTTTGTATATGGGAAATTAAAGCACAGTCTGTTGATAGCCTCCCGGATTAACCAGTTGATCTGTACAGGATGCCAGTAGTGTCCACTCAACGGATGATGTCATTTTGTGTTTTGTGGAAAGCCCACAAGTCAACTCCAACACTAGTAGTAACCATGCCAACAAGATTCTAGAACTCTTCTGAACAATTTTTGAGTCTTAAATAAAACCTGGTAATGCTGAGAGGGAGAGAGAGACATTGGAGAAACAAGGTTTATATGGGTATGCAACTTCTAGTCATTTTAAAATTTATCTTTTGAAGGAAAAGAATTATCTTCCACTCCAACACACTTCCTTTACGTGTCATGCACTTTCCGTCAATTTAGATGGGAGATGTAACAGTTTCCCTTCAGTTTAAAATACAAGGGGATTATGTGTATATTTATAAACACCAAGGAGGCAACATAATACTGGGGCAAATTACAAGGAGGTCAAATGTGGTTGCACCTGTATTAATGACATAGAATAATGTGAAACAAGATACTTTTAAGGTCTATTTAGGTTTCATGAAAAATATTTTGCTTTAAACCTCTCAATTGGAATGCAGCATACAATCAGACATGAAATACTTAATTACCAATTATGCATTTGGAATGGATACATTCAGTGCAGTTACATGTCATTCCAATTTTTTTAAACCATCTTCAAGTGCAATGAGAAACTGAAATGAATGATAATGATTTTTCGTGATCTCCTTTACCAAATGGCTGATTGGATATACAACGGAAAAGTAGTTTGTTTTTCATTGCCATTGAACAGAAAACCATATTCCAGAAAGAAGTCATTATGCAATAAAGCATCGAGTCGTTGGAAAAATTCTTTTTTTTTGGGGGGGGGGGGAGAGGGCTCGTGGTGGTAGAAATGGGTTCCACTTCTCGAAATGTAGGAACTCTTATACAGGGCAGGTGAACTCATTTGAATTAATCTGTATTGAAGTAAATGATACATATCCATGGAGTCATGGTCCCATGTATATATAAATCTCCAATGTCAGTATTTGACATGTTATTATTGGAATGTGTGTTTTGCAGATCTATGGATATAGAATGTCTCTGTGGGCAGAACATGTTGGAGTGATCGAGGACTGCTTTACACGACCTGAGTCTCTAGAATGCGTTCGACGAATAAGATCGATGGGTGAGATGAACTGGAAGCAATTTGCAGCTGAAGAAGTAACAGAAATGAGGGGACACCTGATGAAGTACCCAGTTGAAGTTGATAGGATAGGTAAAGTAAGATCCCTTCCTGGATGTGAAACTTTCCCGGATGTTGGAGGAAACATAGTTGGATCCTTTCTTGCCATTCAGGAGAATCTAACAATCTGAAATCCTCAATTGGGATGTCGCACAAAGCTTCCGAGTTGAAGAATGTAGTATTAAATTAGGAGTTGGTAAGTGCAGTTTTTAGTTAAGGTTTTGATATTAGATACTAATTTGCTGTACAGCCCCAGCCTCTGGGCACCAACTGTATAACAAGTAATAGGTCCTGCCCTGCTCCCCGCTTTGAGTAAGATCAGTGCCATTCCTTTGGAATGGCGGGAGGGTTGACAACAAGGAATGTTCACTCTGTTTGATGAGCTGCCTCTCCAATTACTCTTAACAAAAAAATGGTAATTTTAATAAAAAAAAATGATAAATTTAACCAAAAAAATTTTACTCTTAACCAAAAAAAGTGTAATCTTAACAAAAAAAGAGATAATGTTGACCTAATAAATGGTAATGTTAATCAAAATAGGGGTAATGCTAACAAACATTACAACAAAAATTATTTTTTGCAAAGATTTTAAATTTGTCGTAAAAAGTTTACTCTTCGTGACGATTTTATTATTTTGTCACAAATTTCTATTTTGGTAATTTTTTTTCGACGTTTTTAAAAGGCGATTCCCTCCTAATTTATTTGGCGGGAGAAATGGCGGGAACTGGCAAATTATATAAAAAAATAATTTAATTGAAATATCATTTTTTATGAATTATTTTTAAAAAAAAAAAACTTTTTTGCGATGAAATTAAAATCGTCGCACAAAATTGTAGAAATAATCTGTTTCGCGACGATTTTTATATGTTGCAAATATATTTATTCAATTATTTTTTATATTTTTTATTTATGTAAAAAATTATTCGCAACAATTTTTTTACGTCGCGAAAAATTAAATAAACTATTATTTTTAATATTTTTATTTATGTAAAAAATTATTAGCAACGATTTTTTTACGTCGCAAAAAATGAATTAAATTATTATTTTTTATATTTTTATTTATGTAAAAAACTATTCGTGACGATTTTTTTATGTTGTGAAAAATTAATTAAATTATTATTTTTTATTTTTTTACGTTGGTGAAATAAATTTTAGCGACGTTTTCTGAACTTTTCGTGACGTTTTTTTTTGTGGCAATTTTTTTTTTTTTTACGATGAAAATAAATTTGCGTCACAAAAAAATACTTTCTGCGACGAAAAAAAACGTCGCAATAAATAATTGACGACGATTTCTTTTAATTTAGCGACGAAAAAAATTGTTGAAAAAAACGATTTTTGTTGCAGTGAAAAAAAGTGGTACTCTTAACAAAAAAAGTGGTAATCTTAATCAAAAAAATGGTAACATTAACAAAAAATATGGTAGCCTTAACAAAAAAAGTGGTAATATTAACTAAAAAATGTGGAAATCTTAACAAAAAAAAGGGTAATTTTTTTTTAAAAAAAGTGGTACTCTTACCCCAATAGTGTAATTTTAAGCAAAAAAGTGGTAATCTTAATTAAAAGAATGGTAATATTAATCAAAAAAGTGGTATTCTTACCTCAACAATATAATCTTATCCTCAACAGTGGTAATCTTTTATTTTGGTAATCTTTTATTTTGGTAATCTTGCCTCAAAAAAGTAATAATCTTATCGAAAAAGTGATAACCTTGCATAATATTGTTACTAATCAAATCCCAATTACCGTGGAACCTTATTACTCTAATTTTATTCTAAAAAAAAGTTTAAGTGTATTTATTTTTTATTAAATATAAGCTTACTGTACTCTCAACTTTAGTTTTAATAAATAATAATGATTTTATAATCTCTTGGGGATAGTTTGTTTTTAGTATAAGATTTAGGTGGTATAAGATTTTATATCCATTCCACTCCACTCCGATCCAATAATATATTATATCCGGTCTTAAACTATAATCTTATAATTCTTTTTGTTTGTTTGTCACATATATTATTTGTGTAATACCTACTTAAAAAAATCAACAATTGCGACTAATTAATGTAAAAAGACAATTTTAACCTTAAAAAGTCAAAAATTACAACTAGGCTTTTATATGGACATTGTACTTGAGGGCATTTCGATCTTTTTAGTTTATTATACCTCCATTCATTTATACCAAGAATATTATACCACCGGATAGGTGGTATTGAATAACACCATGTAGAAGGCATTAGTGTTACTGTTCACATCGGATTAATACTATGACAAAAAAATTAGTACCTAATAAAAAATGTCAAATAAACAAGGTTGTTTTTTTTTAGAAGTTGTAAATATATTGTTTTCAAGGCCAGATCTCCGGTTAATTCCCTACCCACCTACCCTCTTTTAACAGTTCATTTCAGTCATTAAAATTTTGTCACCAAACATCCGAAACATCTCTGTTTTTAAAGAGATCAAAACGAATTAGTTATAAAATCGAAAATTTTAATATTTTGAAATGTTTCATTATGTATTTACACAATTATTTCGGAATGTTTCAAAATATTTCAAGTTAAAAAAATAATTTTTAAATTTTTTTATTTTATTTTCAAAATAGATTGAAACATTTCTAAAATACATCAAAATATTCCTGTTTTCTAAACGATCAAATTAATAAAAAAGATTTGATCATTGAATGAGACTTTCGGGACGTTGGTTCCAAACCTATCTGTCCTCTTAACATTGAAAAGGAGAGAAGTTTGACAGGAAGCTACCTTTCAACATCCAACATTCAATATGAAGTAGCAATGGTAAGTAAAGCTACCTTTCAACCCCTAAGTGTCGTATGGTTCTCGTTTTAGATTCATATTGAATGTTAATTAAATTTCATATGACCTGTTTAAAAAAATCAGACATTTACATCATCAAATATCAACTAAGCGGAGTTGTAACGTTAATTGATTGTTGAGTTTAACACTAACCAGACATATTTGCAACTCACATTAGTCAATTGTTTTATTTTTTAATTCATATTAAGCAATAGTCACTCATAACCCGTCAATTCCTTTTCTTTTTTATATTATATTAACATATCGTATTAAAATTGTCACAACTACATGTTTTCTTTCTCCCATTTCCTTTCAACCACACAAAAGAAATTTTTCTTTTTTTTTTTTCCCTCTCTTTTTCTATCCTCCTTGTTTGCTTATCCTTCTTTTTCATATCATCAAAATTTTACCTCACTCACCGGCCTGAGAATCAAATAAGAAAAACATGTAAGAAAAACTCCACTCAAAATTGAATATTCTTTGCTAGTTATGCCATATTTCTTAGTTTTAATAGGACTCTTTACAAATGTTGTTTCTATCTAAAAATAATCTAATTAACAAATATAAACCGAAAAATTATAATTGAAACAAGACGAGAATTTAAATGAAGATCAAGACGGATGCCAGAAGCAAACTCTGGTTGGGTAGAGGAGTCAGTGGTCCTGATCCTCCCGAATATAGCTGGCTGGCCAGATCTATAGGAAACGTGGCCTCTTATCCCACACACAAACGAGGATTCTCTTTGGATAAGCCAAAAATGTCATTCCCGAAGTGGTCAGGGAGAGAATTTATATTCTTGTGATACGTATCTATTTGAAAACGAACCGACGATAATATATTTTAAATGACTTGAAGACAAAATATTAATACCCCGAAGGTAATACGACCAACCCGCTTGCTACACTTACTAGCCTCATAGTTAAAGACCATTTATCATATTCACCTTTTTTTTTTTTTGTGGGATTGGGGGTTATGAGTTAAGGACAGAGTCAAAATCCGATCTTTAGGGGTACGAATAGTAGTATAATAAGAAATTTTTTTATTTAGCCTGCATGTTATTCAATGAATTATCAGTTAATAACAGTTTTTTAAATACATAGAATCTATTAAAGTTTATTTTACATTGTAATATTATCAATTTCCAATAAAAGCTTAAATTTAATACAATTTTGTCGAATTAACTAAACTTGTAAATAAATCACATCAATTTATTGCATAAAAGATACTTTCAGCTCAATTTTTTGGGCTATTCACTCGAGTACAACTAACCTTCAGGAAGTAAGAGAGAGAGAGAGAGAGCACATAATCGTATATTAATTGTGATTTTTTTTTTTAAAATTAAATTTTTATTTTTGATTTTATATCAATAAATGACATAATATAACATGAATTTTGATTATAAGATTTAAATATTTGATATTCTATCTTTGATCAGAATAATTTTCATCTAACTATAATATTTTAAACTTAAGAAATCTAAATATTATATAAAAACAAACTTCAAAGAATCTGGGTATGATTTACTAATAGATTTTCTAACAGATATTGACGGCAAGGGTGTTCAAATTTTTAATTACCCGCAAATTTCGATCCTACCCTACCCAACCATACTCGACTTTATTGATCGACTACCCGAAAGAATCGGGTAGGCCAAAGGAAGATCTTTTCGTATTCCGAAAAAAATGGGATAGGAATACAGAATACATACAAAATTTTCATATTTATCTAGAAACCTTAATGTTTTATTGATGCTCATGACTTTCTTGTTGTGCTTTATTATAATTATTTATGTATTATCATATTTATTATGTTTTATTTAATGTTATTAGTTTATTGTATTAGTTAATTGATGTAGATTGCCTAATTAAATTGTTAAAATAATTCAAAAATTAATAAATAAAAAATATGTATTCACCCGATTTCCTACTCGATCATTTTGGATGGAATTCAGATAGAAATAGTTCACTTTTAATCGGGTAGGATAGATAAAGAAAAAATTCTTCCGTAAAGTATCAGGTAAAAAGATGAAATATTATAATTCTTACCCGTAAGGTAAAGTGAACACTCCTAATTAACGGCAAGGGTCTAACTGTTACACGCGTCCAAACCTTAGGAGGTCTGTATGTAATATTTTAAATATCAAATAGTCTAAATGATCAAATAACAAACTTAAGGGGATCTGAATATAATTCTTCCTTACATCCACGGTTGGTACTTTGAATATGTACCTGCATCTTATAGGATCTGGTGCTTCTGTTTTGTTTTTTCTGTCAGAATCTCTGTAATTGTGACATTTGACGGAACTAAGTTGGAAGATAATGGGGGTAATTATCATTGATACATCCTTTAGATTGAGATATCTTAATTGAGTCTTCATTTATTATTTGAAACATTATTAACACCCTTTTTCAATTTAATGACGTTAATTAGAATGTATTCTTATTAAATTGTCTATAATATATTTAAAAAAAAACTTTATCAATACCTTTTCTAAATAGACATATTTTCAATGAGACCTTTTTGTTTTCTACAACCTACTTTGGTGTAAGCCCACAACCCAATTTTGTCTTAACCTACTGTCCAATTCTAACATATTAGTCCATTGTCCAATTCTAAGATATTAATCAACTCTACTCAATGATTTTTAGGTCTTATTATTTATATAAAAAATATGTAATATTACTTAAATTAATTGTATCCTTACGATACTCGTATTCTATTTTTTAGAACTTTGTTGTATTGTCGTATCTATATTATATCAGATATAACATCTGTGTCTATATCCGTGCTTTCTAACAATTGAACCTATGATTCTTTTGGGCGCATATGCCCTCACTCTTATAATAGATACTTATTATCCAAACACTTGAGAATGATATATATCAAGAAACAAGCTTAAAAATAAGGAAATTCATGTTGTCAAATGGATTGTAGTAGCGACAGTTTGAGATAATTTAATGCCTGAACCAGATTTTTTTATATTGCTACTATTATTGGATAATTTCTACTTTAATTTTTTTAATTTTTTATTCTCTTTTTGAATAATACTAATCTTAGGCTCAAACAAGTCTCATGTCCAATTTAATCAAATCAACACCAAATGTATATTCAATTTAATCAAATTAATTAAAATAGTGACATCAAATTTCTAAAATTTACATTAAATCTTGTCAAATTAATATACAATTTCATAAAATTAACATTACATCCACCTAATCGTCATTCAATTTTATCCAATTAGTACCAAATTATATTCAATTTATCAAATTAACATAAAATTAACCTCAAATTTTATCAAATAAATATTTAATTTTCCTCAAATCAACATTTAATTTCACTACATTAATACTTTTTTTTACTAAATTAATACTAATTTGATAGTTTATTTCATTAATAACATGAAGATGATTGTTGACATCTAATAGAATAGGTGTAAATTTGATTAATTTGAATTTTAATTTGATAAAATTGAAGTTCTATTTGATGAAACTAAATTCTAAATTAAATAAATTGAATATAAATTTGAGTTTAATTTGATGAGATTAAATTTTAAAATTTTAATTTGATAAAATTGAATATGAATTTGATAAAATTAAATATTAATTTGATGTTAAAGTGATGAAATTAATGTTAGTGTGATGAAATTAATATTTAAATTAATGAAATTAATTGTCAATTTGATAAATTAAAGTTCAATTTAATCAAATTAAATTGTAAATTGGATAAATTGAATATTAATTTGATGAAATTAAATTTCAAAATATTAATTTGATTAAATTGAATATGAATTCGATAAAACTAGTTATTAATTTTGTGTTAAATTGATGAAATTAGTGGTACAATTATAAAATTAATATTTGAATTAATGAAAGTAAATGTTAATTGATAAAATTAACTGATGAAATTGATAAATTTGATAAAACTTATGAAATTGAAAATTTATTTTAATAAAATTAAATTTTAAATTAATGAAATTTAATGTTCTATTACATGAGTAAAAAGAGTTTTTTTGTGAAAGGTAATTATGTAAAAGCAGAATTTTCGTCTATTCTATTAAAGACAAAATCTGACAAGTGTGGCAGTGATATTTCAAAAAACTATAGGGGGTGTCTTTGCAATTAGGCTTTTTTCTAAGGGTGTTAATGAAATTTACCCAAAAAACTTTAGTAGTAACTAGATAAAGGAATAAACGACTAACAAATAGGCGCTTTTTGTATACAATATAAAGAAAAGAAGCTATTTATGTTTACAGATATATTTTGCATGTAATAATTAGGAAATTTAAACAATGTAAAAATAAGAGGCTATCCCACGTCGAATAGCTTTTGTGGGGGTGCGTATGTGTGTGAGTGATTCCACCACCCTCACATGATCAGTAATCGCCCAGTGTAAATGATTTGAGGGTCCCATTGATAAAAAAAAAAAAAAAAGACTGAGACATTGATCAGTGAAAGGGACATAAAGATGGGGTCCGACTAGGGTACTGATCCCTCACTTTTTAATATGATATCAAAAAATTAAATTTAACGGCAGATGTATAATGAACAATTTTCAACTGTTGATCAAACTTACTTTTTACCGGCTACTCACTGAGCCTTACAAATTCATAAAAAAAAAAAAAAAAAAACTCGGGCGGATAATGAAAAAGATAGAGTTGAATATGGGGTTGCTGCTTCATATTGAATGTTGGATGTTGAATGGTAGCTTCGTGTCAAACTTCTCTCCTTTTCAATGTTAATGTTAAGAGGACAGATACGTTTGGGACCAATGTCCCGAAAGTCTCATTCAATGATCAAATCTTTTTTATTTTTTTTTATTATTTTGGTTATTTAAGAAATAGAAATATTTTGATGTATTTCAGAAATGTTTCAATCTATTTTAAAAACAAAATAAGAAAATTTAAAAATTATTTTTTTATCTTGAAATGTTTTAAAACATTCCAAAATAATTGTGTAAATACATAATGAAACATCTCAAAGTATTAAAATTTTTAATTTTATAACTAATTCATTTTGATTTCTTTAAAAACAGAAATATTTCAGATATTTCGGATGCTTGGTGACAAAATTTTAATGACTGAAATGAAGCTGTAAAAACGAGGTAGGTGGGTAGGGAATTAACTGGAGATCTGGCCTTGAGAACAATATATTTATAACTTCTAAAAAAAAAGGATTTGATTGCGGTAGTGAAAAAATAATTTTAGTACCGTACCTCTCACTTTTAACATTTTAATGAGTATTTTTATAAATTTTGTGGGTCATTTTATAACAAAAAAATTTATCATTTTTTTGGTGATTTATCACTTTTGTAAGTATTTTTATCATTATTGTGAGTGTTTTTACTACATATGTGATAATTATTTATAACTTTTTTCTTTAGTACTAAAAAATTTATCACATATGTTGGGTGTTTTTATTATATTTATGGGTGTTTTTATTATTATTATTGTAATTATTTTTATCACTTTTTAGGATATCACAATAGTGGTAAAAAAGACCTACAAATAGAATAAAAATAATCATAATATGGTAAATTGAGATATGATACCAATTTTTTTTAAGGTGCCGTAATCAACTCAAAAAATAAATAAATAATCCGTTGAGGTATTAAAATACAGCATCCTGAAGCAAGTCGAAGCATAGAATGTTACTCCAAATTCGAAATTTTGTTGTTTATCGATGAGTATTTTTGCAAAAAAGTTAATATCAAAAGTTTCCACCCAATCAATCAATTGTTGAGTGAGAAACCATTCCTCCCTGTAAATGTGTCAATTGTTACGTGTCTTTCCAGGTTTGTATTGTGTTATTATCAATTTGTGTCGAGTACTAATAAATTATAATTCAACCTATTTAGATAATTGTATTGTATCGACTAACCCATTTATTTTCTTGTTAAATTTGTGTTTATATTCGTATTGACCCATATAAAGACCGAAGAAAAAACATAACGCTAAGATTCTATTATCAATTGATTCCATGATCAAACTTTTTGTATATATTAAAAAAAACTTAATAAACATAATAATAATAAGGAAAAATGTCTTTTTTGTATAATAACTATGTCAATGCTTAATAAACAATAAACAATAATTAATCTTTTATTTCTATAATATTAATCAAATGTATTAATCGTGTCAATTTTATATTATTCGTATTTGACACTAATTTAATCTATTTATTATTCTTGTTAATAGGTTATGTAATTTACAGGTTCGTGTTAAGAAATAAAAAATTATAACTCATAAATTTTGTGTTGAGTTTGAATCATTTTGTTGTGTTAAGTTCGAGTCGTTTTGCCGTGTTGTATTAAAAATTATCACCCCCTACTACTTTTCACAAGTTCATTACTCTTGGTAGTAGTTTTCTGGTTTTTATGTGCAGATTACATAAATAAAATAAATTAAATATAATATAATTCATAAGAGGGACATGAACACTGTACAAATTAAAATAGTATGATTAAATGCGGCAGCATCCAAAATAACAAGAATACCACCGCATTAGTTCCATACAGCATTGAACGGACCCTGCTGTTTTACTTTCCGTTATCAACTTTGGTCTCTATAAATAGGAGGAGAAGCCTACGATACATCCTATGGATTTTCGGTATCATACCAAAAATTTTAAATTATAATATTAATGGTATGTTTACTAAATTTATGGTATATTTACACCGATTAGTAGACAAGACAAAACATTGAAATGACAAGACAAAACATACCGTTTAGCAGTCATTAAGTCAATTGAGGGCAAAATTATAACTTTAGTGGGAAGTTTACGACTATAGTGAATAAAATTACAATATTAGTGAAAATTTTACAACATTTGTGGAAATATTTACCAAATTTGTGAGAATTTTTATAACTTTAGTAGTATATTTATTAAATTTGTGAAAATATTTACAACTTCAATGTTATGTTTACCAAATTTGTGAAAATCTTTACAACTTTAATAGGTTCATTACTAGTCTATGATCGATCAAATATGATTTTGATCGATCAAATCTTCCCAACACATACCACTGAGGTTGTAATTATTCCAATAAAAGTGGTAAATGATCTATTGAAGTTGTATATCTTGGATTAGTTGTAAAATTTTCATATATTAAGCACACATGTGTGTTCTGATCGATCGATCATATATACTGATCGATCATAGACTAGTGATTCACTTTAATTGCTAAATTTGTAAAAATATTTACAATTTCAGTGGTATGTTTATCATATTTGTGAAAATCTTAACAACTTCAATGAATCATTACTAGTCAATGATCGATCAAATCTAGCCAACACATATCACTGAGTGGGAATATTTACAATTTTAGTGGTATATTTATCAAATTTGTGAGAATATTTACAACTTCAGTGTTATGTTTACCAAATTTGTGAAAATCTTTACAATTTCAATGGATTCATTATTAGTCCATGATCGATCAAATATGATTTTGATCGATTAAATCTCTCCAACACATACCACTGAGGTTGTAATTATTCCCATAAAAGTGGTAAATGATTCATTGAAGTTGTATATCTTGGATTAATTGTAAAATTTTCATATATTAAGCACACGTGTGTTCTGATCGATCAATCATATATATTGATCGATCATGGATTAGTGATTCATTTTAATTACTAAATTTGTGGGAATATTTATAAATTCAGTGTTATGTTTACCAAATTTGTGAAAATTTTTACAACTTCAATGGATTCATTATTAGTCCATGATCGATCAAATATGGTTTTGATCGATCAAATCTCCCCAACACATATCACTGAGTGAGAATATATTACAACTTCAGTTATATATTTACCAACTTTGTGAAAATATTTAAAATTTTAGTGGTATGTTTATCAAATTTGTAAAAATTTTTACACCTTCAATGGATTTATTACTAGTCCATGATCGATTAAATATGGTTTTGATAGATTAAATCTCCCCAACACATACCACTGAGTGAGAATATTTACAACTTCAGTGATATATTTACTAAATTTGTGAAAATATTTACGACTTTAGTGGTATGTTTAACAAATTTATGAAAACCTTTACAACTTCAATGAATTCATTACTAGTCCATGATCGATCACATATAATTTTGATCGATCAAATCTCTCCCCAGTACTTTTACTTCTAATTCACAATACAAATCAACAATAACATGATCGATCAAATTTAGTTACCAACGATTTGATCGATCAATATATCATTCTATTCGATCAAATTCAATTACAATTGACTGATTTATTCAATTTTTAAAAAAAATGAAAAAAATTTAATTTTTTAAAAAAAAAATGGTGTTAAGTTTTTTAAAAAATTGGATAAATTATATTTTTATAAATTTTTTATAAAAAAATTAGTTTCATAATTGGATTTAAAAATTGAATTTTTTTTTTCAAATTGGATTGAAATTTTTTTTAAAATTTTTCCAATTTTAAATATTTTAATTGTTTTCAATTTTTTAATTTTTTTTTTAAAAAATTAATTCTATTTTTTTTTAATTTTTTTAGAATTTGTTCATTTTTTTTTAAAAAAAATGGATAAATCAATCAGTTGTAATTGAATTTGATCGATCAGAATGATATATTGATCGATCAAATCGTTGATAAGTAAATTCGATCGATTAGACATATATTTGATTGATTATGTTATTGTTGATTTGTATTGTGAATTAGAAATAAAAGTACTGGAGATATTTGATATATCATGAACTAGTAATGAATCTATTGAAGTTGTAAAAGTTTTCACAAATTTAGTAAACATACCATTGAAGTGGTAAATATTCCCACAAATTTGTTAAATATACTATTGAAGTTGTAAATATTCTCACTCAGTGATATATGTTGGGGATATTTGATCGATCAAAACCATATTTGATGACTAGTAATGAATCTATTGAAGTTATAAAGATTTTTACAAATTTGGTACATATACCACTGAAGTTGTAAATATTCTCACAAATTTGATAAATATACAACTGAAGTAGTAAATATTCCCAACCAGTGGTATGTGTTGAGGAGATTTGATCGATCAAAATCATATTTGATCGATCATGAACTAGTAATAATTCATTGAAGTTGTAAAGATTTTCACAAATTTGGTAAACATACTACTGAATTTGTAAATATTCTCACAAATTTAGTAAATATTCCTACAAATTTGGTAATTGAAGTGAATTAATAGTCCATGATCAATCAGAACACACACGTGTGCTTAATATATGAAAATTTTACAACTAATCCAAGATATACAACTTCAATGGATCATTTACCACTTTTATGGAAATAATTACAACCTCAGTGGTATGTGTTGGGGAGATTTGATCAATTATGGACTAGTAATGAATTCATTGAAGTTGTAAAGATTTTCACAAATTTGATAAACATACTATTGAAATTGTAAATATTCTTACAAATTTAATAAATATACCACTGAAGTTGTAAATATTGTTACAAATTTAATAAATATTCTCACAAATGTAAAATTTTCACTAATGTTTTAATTTTGTTCACTATAGTAGTAAATTTCTCACTAATGTTATAATTTTGCCCTCAATTGACTTAATGACTATTAGACGATATGTCTTGTCTTGTCATTTTAATGTGTTGTCTTGTCTATCAACCGGTGCAAATATACAATAAATTTAGTGAACATACCACTAATGTTATAATTTGAAATTTTTGGTATGGTAGCAAAAATCAACGGGGATGTATCGTAGCCTCTCCTAAATATGATCAAGCTCACCATTCTTCTTGCGGATTACCGCTCTCGCTCTCTCTCTCTCTCTCTGGTATTGAGCTCAAACTTCAAAGGCGTACCAGTCAGAACTATCCTCTGTAACCTCACGATGTATGCTTTATATTCTCATTTCCCTTTGTGTTTAGCTTTTCAATGTTTCTTTGTAGCATATATCTCTTCGCAGAAGACATTTTGGAAATCCATTCCATGTCAAAGGCCTGTCCGAGGCTACAATGTTCACAGTAGAAAACACGCAGAAAAAGTCCTCGCTGCTTTCGTTTGGGATTTGCATTTTGCGGTACCAAATAAATAGGGGTCAAATTATAACTTAAAAATGTCGGTTACAATTCATTGAAGTCAGTTATGACTTAACAAAATTTGGTTCCATCCTAAAATATTATGATTAATTCTATATGGTAGGTTGTTTATATTTTCATGCAATCTTGCTAAGTTAAGTCATAAACTCGCATTTATTTTATAGTAATTTTTGATATGATATTAAGAAATAACTCTTCGATACGGTGGATGTGTTGAAAAACTATCCCACAATGACCTCCCATATATAGATACCTTATGAATGCACAATTTATGCAATCTTCACTCATACACATCAGGTCACCAAGTGTTTGACTATTGCGGGAAGCATGGTTCTGAATAACAGTAATAATCGTTGTAACGATAATGACGGACACAAAATGTAACGGATGTTATGTAACAATAACAAAAATTAGATTCGTAAATTTTTAATTTTTATTTACAACTCCTAAAAATAAATTATGTATGTTTCAACTCTAAAACTGTTGAGATATAAGTTTTTAGTGGATTATAGTTTATTTTATTATATATCATTATAAGTTACTTTAGATCTTAAATAATTTTAGTTTATATCTTAGCTTAAACATATAATTTTACAATGATTTTAAGTCAAGGGAGAAGAAAAAATTAATAGAAAAAATCATAAAAATCAAAAAATATTTTAATTCATTTGACCAGCCTAAGACCCATTTGACCTTACGTGTTTTATACAAGAGAATTGTTGAGCAATAGGTCTACCTGTAATGTTTTTGAAATTTAATTTATTATAATATTTAAATTGACTGTAGAATTTATTAAACATTAAAATTTGATATTTATTCAATTATTCTATTGAAATCACATCATTATGTCAAAAATTAAGTCAAATTTTTAAATTTAAATAACATTATTCACCCAACACTTGCGCGACGTAAAATTCTCAAAATATCCGCTCTTCAATCAAATTTGAACAGGTGGCAGCCTTTTCATTCACACACTTTTTAGTGGTGCAAAATGTTAAATTATTGTCCTGTCTGTCTCTTTGCCCACCCATTTTTCGCCCCCAATATCCTGCAGCTTATCAACGGCAGGAAAGAAGAAACGGTGGAACAAATGACCTTTTCTGTCTGTAAACTCTGTGGTGGTTCGTGGCCAATGCCATGGTGCCCATGGCAAAGTGAACTGTGATTGTTTGAGGAATTAGTGCGGTTGCTGTCGAAGTGAGTGACTGCTACAGGTATTTGTTGGTGGGCTTTATCAATTTTGTAACATTTTGTGAGTTTTTTCTTATCAAACTAATTGTTTTGGCTGAAATTTGTAGCCTTTAACCGGGTATGGGTCTGGCTTACAATTGTAGTATTTAAAACTATGGCCGGAAGTGACAGCATGAAGATTAATGTGAATTCATCAACCATGGTGCAGCCAGCAAAGTACACACCCAAACACACCCTCTGGGTCTCCAACTTGGACCTTCTTGTTCCAAGAATTCACACTCCCACTGTGTATTTTTACAAGCCAAATGGAACCCAAAACTTCTCTGAAGCTCATCTCCTTACAGAGGCTCTTAGCAATGTCCTTGTGCCCTTTTACCCTGTTGCTGGGAGGCTGCAGAGAGATGAGAAAGGTAGATTTGAGCTGTACTGTAATGGGGAAGGTGTGTTGTTCGTGGAGGCAGAGTCAGACTCCACTGTCGATGACTTCGGGAACTTTACGCCGTCGCCAGAGCTTCGGCAGCTGATTCCGGCTGTGGATTATTCTGCTGACTGTTCCACTTATCCACTGCTGGTGCTACAGGTACACACAGAGCTTCATAATCTTTGCAAAATATGAACTAGATAGCATACTTTACTTGCAAGCCAGTTTTTGTCCATCGATGACAAGTTTTTAGCCAAGACCAAATCAAACAGGTGGGACGGTTTCCCATCCAGAAGGGTTGGAAACGACACATTACTGTAATACTAATCATGAATATTTCCGATCGAACTACATAAACTTTTCCTCTAAACAATCATTCGAATCTCTCTTGGACTAACAATCTTAGGCCAGTTATATTTTTTGTTTTCAATCATAAAAATGTCCGAAGGATGAGCCAATTATAGTGAGTTTTGACTTAAAATGGTGTCCACGAACTCTTATCATTGCAGAGTTTTTGGAGGGTACGATGTCGGCAACGGTAAATATGAAGAAATTGTTTTGGGTGGAAAATATCTCCTTCTCATCTTAATAAAATTTTTATTATTATATTATTAAATCTACTATTTCTATTGTTTTCAACTAAGTTCACCATATACATTTTTTTAATAACAAATTTACCTTTTATCTTCTTATAACTAAGATTTCATTCACTATCTCCTCTCATTCATCCTATACACAATAACTTTTTTAATATAAATTGATAAGAAAAAATAAGTAAATCTTTTTGTATCCCATTCTAGTTAGATCAACACAAGGGGCAGCAACTTGTGTTGCTAGAGTGTGGGTAACAAAATTAACTTCTCTTTTAATTGACACAAATCGGATAAAAGAAATCTATTGAAGGTGGACTTGTTATTAAAGGGTGTAAATAACATGGAGTTTGCTTAGTTAAAACGGAGTTGATAAAGAAGAGGTGGTTTTGTGAATGAATATTTGTTGGGTGAGAATAGACTCACCCAATTATTTTTGCGACTCAAACCAACAGCACTCGAGTATAATGGAGTAACATTACCATGTAAAGTCTCTCTACATCAAAAAAAAAAAAATTAGTAATACTATTAGAAAATGGCAGGGATTTCGGACCATTCAGTTGTGAAACATGTTTTTTACCTCAATTATATGGTACATTAGAATGACATAATTAAGGCTTTTATTGAATATTAAATAAAAGCACCAATTCAATGTTGTCCTCATTTTGTATTTTTCAAGCAAAATGACTGCTACTGAACATGATAGTGTTGAAAACATTAATTTTCAAATCTTTCTTGCTATAATAATTAATCAATATGTTTATGGCGGCACAGGTGACCTATTTCAAGTGTGGGGGAGTGTCTCTTGGTGTGGGGTTACACCATACTCTTGCAGATGGAATCTCAGCTCTCCATTTCATCAATGCATGGAGCGACATGGCACGTGGCATACATCTGAGGATCCCACCCTTCTTGGATAGGACTCTACTCCGTGGTCAAGACCCACCCATCCCTGCATTTGATCACATTGAATACTACCCTCCTCCCTCGTCAAACCTACAATCACCTCCCAAAACAACTTCCACAGCCATCTTGAGAATCACAGCTGACCAACTTGCCATTCTGAAAACCAAGTTGAAGGGAGAGAAAGACCAAAAAAGGTACAGCACCTATGAGGCAATGGCTGCTCACCTGTGGCGCTCTGCATGCATGGCCCGTGGACTTCCTGATGATCAAGATACCAAGCTCTATATCGCTACCGATGGACGGTCCAGATTAATCCCTCCACTACCTCCTGGCTATTTTGGCAATGTTCTCTTCACAACCACATCAACTGCTCCATCAGGGGGGATTCAATCCGAACCATTTAGGAGCACCGTAGACAGGATTCACAATGCTCTATCACGGATGGGTGATGATTATCTGAGGTCAGCTCTAGACTACCTCGAGTTGCAGCCTGATCCAACGGCTCTGATTCGAGGGGCCCACACTTTCAATTCCCCAAACCTCAACATAGTCAGTTGGATCAGGCTACCTATATATGATGCAGATTTTGGGTGGGGGAGGCCTACATATATGGGGCCCGCCAGTGTCATATTTGAGGGCATGGCTTATATATTACCGAGTCCACTCAAGGATGGGAGTTTGTGGGTGAATATATGCTTGGAGGCTCATCACATGCATCTCTTCAAAAAAGTTTTCTATGACTTTGAGGCATTGTAAGCAATGAAGATTGAATCATCTTGCCCATGTTTCAAATTTTCCTCTCTTATGTATCCATATATGTAATGTTATTTAATCTGCTAACGATTGAGAAATAAAGTTGGTTGTTATTTGGGAATCCCTTCTTGTTTTTTTTTTTTTTGGGATGTTGGGTGTTTTTTTTTTGTGGTGATGTAGTTAGTTTGCGCATTCGATATTTCTATTTCAATTGCCTTACTTAGAATATGAGAGAAATTGAAGATAGAAGTATGATACAAAAAAAAACACAAATAAATATGTGGTTTGGCAGGGCGAAGCCAAACTTCTTTCTTAGTGGGGACAACTTAAACTGTAATAATAATGTTTCATTTTTTCATAAAAAATAACTACATAAAATAACAATGTTAAAAAATTAGAAAAGAAAATGTCAATCAAGACCATTTGAATATATCCATCTCTCATAATTAAATTTTTTAGGTACTCCTCATTATCCATTTTTCTAAGGGATTAATCATTGTGCATAATATTCCAAAGAAATTGATACACAATTACATTGAGTCATCATATTTCAATTCAAATCCAAATTATCAAAGCTCTAATGCCTATTGTTAACCAAAAAAAAAATGTAGTAATAATACAAATCCTAATTATAGGGTCAAAAAAATGCAAAAATTGATGAAATCAAAGAAATCATTTATGTATTATCTCTCGCAAAAGTTCTGATAAAATCTCAGAAACTCTCATTTTTTTTATTGTCTATTTAATTATTTATTCGAGCGATCTAACGGACTCATTTATTGTCCAAATCTACTAAAGCTAAATACTCCCCTAATTCCACATTAATTTTGTGACAAATTGACCATATATAAAATTATGATTTGTGACCACTACAAATAGTTAGATAGATTTATCCAAAGAAGAAAAAATATAAGCCATTGAAGAAAAGTGATCAAGTTTGACCCAAATCATACCTTTTTTGGTGTATCCCTTAATTAATCTAGCCATCCATGCAATTTTGGTTGGAATTAATCAAATTTTGGTTTCATTTAATATGTTGGATTCAAGGGGAAAGTCATATACGGTTAGGATAGCTTTATTTCAATTGATATGTTGGATTCAATAATTGGACAGAGCTATCAAATTTACTAGTGGCCGACACATGGGCCCTACATGTTTACCAAAATACAAAATGGCAGAGACGAACCCACGTTTAATGTGCATAAATAGTTATAAATCTTCAAAAAAATTTCAGTGGGGGGCAATATTTTAAAAGTTTGAAAATTCTAAATACATCCCAAAGATTTTTAAAATTGCAGTGGGGGCAGCTGCCCCACTGTAGATCCGTCCCTGTGGTTTGGCACGTACAGATTTGACGCACATTCACGGACATAACGGCTTATAAATTACATGTGATGTATTTTTTTAACGGTGATTGATTACATGAGGTTTAATCTTTTTTATAGGATAAAAATTAAACAAAATAAAAGATAAATCACATATATTTATCTCTTTTACTTATCCAAACAAACCTAAATTCCTACCACCATAAATACCACACACTTTCTATAGAATCTCAATTCGGACTTTTGACACTCAGTCCACAACAGAGTAATTTTATCACTACGCAAAAACTCACCCTCATTCTTATCAATTTAATAATAAAAAATAAATAATGAGAGAGAATAAAAAAAAAAAAGAGACAAAGAAAGATATATAAGGTGGCTGAGGAGTATTAAACAGATTATCGTCGAGGAGTGATATAATATTAAAAAATTAGTTATTATCTATGCCTGAAGGCACATAGTAATAAAAAATGATAAATAATAAATATATTTGTATTCATATTCAAAATTAAATAGTAAACATAAAGAAGAAATAAAGAAATTTAAACATTGATTTGTAGTGGGGTGAGAGATAATGGGCGGTAGGAGTGATGGTAGGAAACAATAATAGTTATGGTGGCGGTGATAGTGGTGATAGTGGTGGTAGTGGCGGCAATGCTGGTGATGGTGGTGGCGACGACGGTAATAGTAATGACGGTGGTGATAGCTGTGGTGGTGGAGGTGGAGGTGGTGGACGACGAATGGTGGTGACAGTGGTGGTGGCGATGGTAGAGATAGTGGTGGAACGGTTCAAAATAATTTTTTTTTTAAAGTACTTATGAAAAATAATTTTTAAAAACACTTTTAAAAATTTACTTCAAACACATCATTAGGGGCCTATTTTTTCCATTTAAATTTAGAGTTTTAATATTAGCCGTTAGATTAACTTTAAAGTAAAATTTAAAACAATTTTAACCGCGAATAACAAAAATTATTTTTTTTTATCTTTTAAAATTTGAATTGTATGCTATTTTATATTAAAAAAATGTTCAATTAATGAAAAGTGTTTGGTACAATGACATAACACCGTGCCCCTGTTATGCCTGGTCAAGTGGAGGTGTCCAACTTCATTCAAATAATTAATAAACATTTATATCTAGATGAATTAAATCTAAATGATTATTTATATAGAGACCGAAAATGATTAGTTATTTTTTACAATTTTCTTAATAATAAATGTTACATAATTCTATATAACTGGAAACAATCACGTTGTTGCGTGAATTATAAACAAAATATATGCATATATAATCTATATAATAAAATAACTTACGATTCAAATATCAAAATATAAACAAAATGATTTTTGTTATTTGTGGTTGAAATCACTTTAAATTTTAATTTAAAAGTTAATATAACGGTTAATATTAACACCCTAAATTTAATAGAAAAAATAGGCCTATAAAAATGTGTTTGAAGTGATTTTTTAAAACTACGTCAATAAATTATTTCTCATAAATATTTTAAAAAAATAGTGTTTGAAACCATCCTACCACTACCTCTACCACCACCACGGCCACTATCGTCGCCGTCACCACCATCGCCTCAATCGTCGTTGTCACCGCCACCACTGCCCCCATCACCACCATTGCCGCTGCCACCACAACCACCGTCGTCACCACCATTGCCGTCTCTACCACCACTGCCACAATTACCACCATCGCCACCACCACCACCACTATCATTACCATCGTCGTCGCCACACCGCCGCCTTTGCCGCCACCGCCACTACCACGATCATTGCCACCCACCACAACTATTACTGTCTCCTAACACTACCATTGCCGCCCACCAACCCTCAGCCCCACTACAAACTAATGCTTAAATCTCTTTATATATTCTCTATGTTTGTGATTTGATTTTGGATATAAATACAAATATGTTTATTGTTTATCATTTTTTATTATTCTGTGCCTTTGAGCACATGCAATAACTAGTATTCAATAAAATATATTGTTAGGTATTACGTATATTTATTATATTCGTACATGAGATGAGGAAGTAGACCACCTGAGAATCTAATCTTTATAGCAAGAGCAAATTTACTATGTATGAGATCCCAAATTTTTAGAAGTAGTTTAAGTATAAAATATTATGAGTTTTGATGTGAAAGTATAAGATATTAAAATTTTGTGGTTGATATATATAATAAGTGGAATAAAGGGGAGCAAAGTATAAATACTTTAACTCTTATGATGCTTTGGTCTTCACCCACGTGAAGACTTTGAAAAAAAAAAGAAAGAGAGAAGACAAGATAAAGAAAAAGAAAGAGAGAGAAAGAATAAAGAAATGTACGAAGTAAATGAATTATAGTTAGCATTGATTGAGAAAGATTTTTCACCACCAATTAATTTGACAAAAGACGTCCCACTTTTATAGCATATAAAAAGCCAAAAATAAAAGAAAGTGGAGGAGGTCTTTAAAGATAAACCGAGAGACAAAGAGAGAGAGTTGTCTGGCCGAAACAAAGAAGAGAAAAATGGGAAGCAGAGAGCTAACCGAAAGTAAGAAGAATAAAACAGAAAGTTGAGGTACGGGGTGATATGCAATATGTTCTCCTTAAATCTTTTTGCAAAGAGTATTTCTTTGACTATCCCTTGATTTGTATTTCAACTTGTGCTATCATTATTTTAGAATTTTGATTGAATATCGTTGAATATTTTGATCTCATTGATCGTGTTCTGCGGATATTGAGACGGGATCGTGGCATCCAATAGCCGATGCATTGCCAGCCAAGAGACCCGTGAGATCGGGTTGAGATGGGATGATTGGTGAGGTGTCAGATTTGTATTAAAATTCTACATGACGTGTGATATGTAAATATGATATTTGTATCTGTTGATTGAGATACTTTGTGATACTCGATTATTTGGTATTACTGTCATTAAGCATATTTTTTCTTGTCATATTGTATACTTCCCCGCTTTATTTAATATTTTCATATTGATTTTAGAGAAAAAATCAAAACGAGATAATCAAAGTATTAAAAACGAGAAGATGTCGACATAATTAATGTTTTATTCGTATTGAGAGATTTATTTATGGTGACAGATTTATTTGTATTGGGATATGATTTTGATAAATAAAATTTTATTGGGACAATTAGCGCTCTATAATTTTTTTTATTTGGGTGTTTTTATATCAATTAATGTCTCCAAGAAGAAGAAAAATCGGGGCGTTACAAATGGGATCAGAACCTAGGTTTCAGATCTTATATGGTATTTGTAGGAAGTGAGTTCACTGTGTTTTTGTTGTGAGATCAAACAACTAGGAAAAAAAAAGGGGTTGGTGGTGCAAGTTCTAAACACTTGGAATGTGGAATTGATATGATAGTATAGTAGAGACTTTCGGTTTAGTGAATTGAGAGAAAGTTAATTTAGTGAATTGAGAGAAAGTTAATGTAATTACACCATTATTGAAAAAAAATTAAATAACACCCCTTTCTTTTGAACAATAAACACTTTATATTCTTTTTCTTTCTCGTGTTACACTTTGCACCCCAACAAATTTTGGGATTCTTGGTGAACTAAGGAATTTCGGGACGAAATTCTTTTAAGGAGGGTAGATTGTGAGATCTCAAATTTTTAAAAGTAGATTAAGCATAAAATATTAGGAGTTTTGATGTGAAAGTATAAGGAATATTAAAGTTTTGTGGTTGATATAAATAATAAGTGAATAAATGGGAACAAATTATAAATACTTTAACTCTTATGATGTTTTGGTCTTCACCCATGTGAAGCTTTGAAAAAAAAAAAGAAAAGAGACAAGACAAGGTAAAGAAAAAGAAAGAGAGAAAAAGAATAAAGAAATAAAGGAAGTAAAGGAATTGCAGTTAGCACTGATTGAGAAAGATTTTTTCAACACGTGCCAATTAATTTGGCAGAAGACGTCCCACCTTCATAGCATATAAAGATAGCCAAAAATAAAAGAAAGTGGAGGAGGTCTTGAAAGATACACCGAGAGACAAAGAGAGGGAGTTGTCTGGCCAAAGCAAAGAAGAAAAAAATGGGAAGCAGAGAACTAATCGAAAGTAAGAAGAATAAAACAAAAAACTGAATTATCAAATTAAAATAATGATTATGAGGTATGGGGGATGCAATATGCTCTCCTTAAATCATTTGCAAAGAGTATTTTCTTGACTATCCTCTGATTTGTATTCCCAACTTGTGCTATCATTATTTTAGAATTTTAATTGAATATCGTTGAATATTTTGATCTCATTGATCGTGTTTTGCAGATATTGAGACGGGATCGTGGCAGTCAATAGCCAATGCATTGCTAGCCAAGAGACCTGTGAGATTAGGTTGAGGTGGGACGATTGATGAGATGTCAAATCTGTGTTAAAATTATGCATGACGTGTGACACCCCAAAAATCGGGGGTCCTTAATTTAACAAAATTTGATAGAATCTCCTTTGTACGGGGAGCTCTACCCAAAACTCAACTTGTACAATATATATTAACACGACCCATCCGAGACCCGATATAACACAATGACCGCACCAGGTCCATTCACGAGTAAAAATTGACCACATTGGGTCCATTCATTCATACTCATATAAAAAACATGCAAGGTTATATAAAAAACATGTAAGATTATATTAAAAACAGTTCATATGAGTTCAATTACAACTCTCTTACATAAAATTACATGCCAAAACTAGTTTGCTCCAAAATTTTTACAAAAGTAGTTATAAAAATCACAAGTCGGCTTTCTTCACTCTTGCGGACCGAATGAGAGTCGTCCACCGGTGTATATCCCGCACCTGAAATATTTTCCCGTATAGGGTGAGCCACGCCCAGTAGAGTAATTCCTATAGAGGCTACTTCCTACCTAAGTGCATATGAAATGTGTACATGCAACAATCTGCAACCAATATCTATTCCAACAAAAACATGTAGTTCAATGTGAAATTTCTACCATGTCATGTCATGATATGAGATGATACTCATTCATGCACTTTAACCCGAGTTCTCACCGACTCCCACAACACAATGCAATGCAATGCAATACAAATGTGTAAAACGTTTGTCATTGATGAAATACATCCAATTATCATTTTTAAATACAAGTCATTGTGTTTATAAAATCAATTCATTGTTAGATGTTTCCTATTAAATGAATACTTTATAAAACAAGTACACTTTTCTGAAATTTCACCTCAGGGGAGTGTATTTTATAAACAAAATCATGTGTCTTTGTTGGGTAGCAGAGTTTTGGAATCGCACCGCAAGTTTCGTAAACCAATACACTTTTTCAGAATTTTACCTCAGGGGAGTTTATGAACTAAGTAGCCGAGTTTTGCACCCGAGAGAGTATCCGACACAAATTTTTCATGTATGCAACCGTGCGACTCAGTAGGATATTCAACCCTACTTTCTCAAGCCACCCATCATACACCATGTATGGTAATTGATCCAACCATGCACTCACACACTCATACTCATGGCTATAGATGCATTTTTCCCGTGCAAATGCAATGTGATGCACCATTGCTCAATCAATGTCATGCTCAATGTAATGGATGCCAATGAACCAAATTTAAATCACACATTTCATCATGTATCATGGACAATTATATCATACGTATATAATCTCCAAAAATTCATCACAATGTCAATATATTAATACACATATATCAACATTTTATCTAACAACAACAACCAAACATGTCATTGCATAATCAAACAATGGCACCCTTAATCCTCAAGGCATAATGTAAACATTTAATATGCTCACAAAACAGCCTACACAATAGCCCCTAAACAAGCCACATAACGGCCCTGAAACAAGCCATAAAAACAGCCCCTAAAAAAGACATAAAATAGCTCATAAACAAGCCATAAAATAGTCCACAATTTCAACCCAAAACAGCCCACAATTTCAGCCCCTTAACAGCCACAAAAAAATAGTCCCTAAACAGCCACATAATAGCCTCTTAAATCAACCCAAAAGATAGGAATAAAACCAAAGTAGGAAGAACCCTACCTTTTGTAGCGTGTAGGAAGTAGTAGAACTTCCAAGAACACCAATCAAAGTCCAAGAACCTTTGATTCCTCAAAAGTCTCATCTTGGATCTTCGGTGAAATTAACTTTTCTTGGTACATAGACGTAGCCCTCGTCGCGGTGATCGACTTTAACTCTTGGTCCGAGTTGATCTGAGCGACGGAATTTCGAATATCCGAGGTAGGAAGCTTGAAAAACTAATTTGTTTCTTCTCTTTTCTCTCTCTCTCTCTCTGGCCGGCCAAGGGGGGCTAAATAATGAGATATTTCTCTCAAAATTCAGATATTTGGTCGATATTTATTGTCGCAATGTGCGGTCCACGTAGCACCGCATATTTCTTATTTATGGGTCCATTTTTCGTCCTGAAATGATTCATTATATCCCGATTTAAGTCCAAATTAATTTTATTTAAACTTTTATCCAATTCTAAGAAAATTTTATAAAACTCATTTTTTGGGACCTTTAAAAGGTCATTCGCCACCCAGCCGCCTCGAACCACATGGAAAAAAATCTGATTATCTCAGAATTTGATGAAATTCAACAGGGTGACAAGTTTCCGTGATACGAATCCAACGACAAAATCTGTTATGTCATACGAGCTTTAGAGAATGCGTATTTTAATTTCGCATTATAGTGACAAATTACCATTTTACCCTTTGCTGGAAAAAGTTTTAAATTTTTCCCGGATTTTACATTACGTGTGATATGCAAATATGATATTTGTATCTGTTGATTGAAATACTTTGTGATACTGGATTATTTGGAATTAATGTCCTTGCACATATTTTTTCTCGTCATATTGTATACTTCCCCTCTTTATTTAATATTTTCAGGTTGATTTTAGAGAAAAAATCAGAACGAGATAATTAGAGTATTAAAGACGAGAAGATGTCGACATAATTAATGTTTTATTCGTATTTGGGAGATTTATTTATGGTGACAGATTTATTTATATTAGGATATGATTTTGATAAATGAAATTTTATTGGGACAATTAGCGCTCTGTTATTTTTTTTATTTGGGTGTTTTTATATCAATTAACATCTCCGAGAAGAAGAAAAATCGAGGTGTTACATTATGTAACGATAGCCATTAAACAATTAATGTTTATGATTGGGTTTAAATCAATTAGATAAATAGTTACTTAAGCTGGGGTTCCTCCTTGTGTGTGTAAATTAGGTTTAGTTATAGCGGATTTCTAGTATATAAAAATGTCCTTGTTTTTAAAAACTTTGGATGCGATCCCTGTGTTGATAGGGTTGGCCAATTACTGTGTATTTATTACTCATTTTACCTTTGTCACTTGATTTTAGCCTAAATTTGAATTATTATAGGTACATTAAGATATAATGCATTAAAAGAAAAGTAGAAAGAGAGAGAGAGAGAGAGAAGAAACCAATTCTAGCAACCAAAGAATAGACAATTCAAAGAAGCAGAGGACTTCTTGAAGGTCTCTACAGAGTCATCATGCAACAAAACTCTGTCTTTGTCATTGCCGGCACTTTCCTCCTCGAATGTGCAATGGACTATGAAGTTCATAAGCTCTATGAGTACAACAATGTTGAGAAGCAGTATGGGGACATTCTAGTTTTGGAACAGAGACTGTTACAACTTTAGAATTGATTACTCAAGTATATGTTGTCGCGAAATAATATAATACTCAGAAGTCTAAAGTTAAACCACTAGAAATTGAGAAAACTTATAACGCAAGGAAAAATAAAAAACAATTGCATTGAAAAAAATTGTTGTGGAGATTTTGAAATTGGAAAATAATAAATTTGGTTTTAAAACAATAATTAAAAATATTAAAGTATCAAGGATATCCTTTCAGATTTACATGACAATTTTTAATGACTCAGTTTTCAAACGCAATTAAGAATCAACTGAGAAGTGATCCCAATCAGAATATTTAGCGGTGATAATATGAAAACATCAAAAACTATAATTAATGAATTATTTTCATAAATATAAAAATTTACTGTCAAGTAATAGACATAGACTGAAACAATGAAAGATAGCCCTATATCCATCCTATTTCTAATAAATTAATTATCTTATGAGAAATTCTAATTAATCAATTTAAGCATGAAATAACCAGTTATTTGATTTGCAAGGAATTTTAAGCATTCCATGTATCTGACACAATAAATCAAGAAATTATATAAAGCAAAAACTTTACTAGAAGACAATAATTACATTAAAATAATAAATCATGCATTAAAAAGAATATTGAATCAATAATAAACACCCAATTTCATTGAAAGTATGTCCCCTAACCTTAGTTAGGCTTTTAACAAGCCATAGAACAAAAACAAAAACTAGAAAGGGAAATATGAGAAGAAAATAATAGTCATCCTCCCTCAATAGGTGAGAGCCTTTGGAATAAAAGGGCACACCTCAGTGGGATGCTCAAATACATCACAAATCACACACAATTACTCTATAAGGAAAACACTTAACACCACATTAAAAAAATATAAAAATATAAATTATGAAAAATCTGACCTGAAGGAGAAAAAAATAATAAAATAAAAATTATAGGGGACGAGATTACCGGATTTGTGACGAATCTCAAATCTAGCAAACCTCAACAGATAGTGGTGTGTTCCTTGTCTTCAAACAACTCACCGACAACGACACCAAATATTTGCTACAACTTTAGAATTAATCACTCAAGTGCAGGTAGTCATGAAGTAATAAATTTCTCGGGAGTCCAAGATCAAATCACAAGGAATTGGAAAAACTTAGAACACAAAGAAAAAGAAAAGAAAATAGCATTGAAAAAAGTTGTTGTAGAGATTTTGAAATTATAAAACAATAATTGAAAAAACTAAAGTATCGGGTATACCCTTTTAAATCCACATGACAATTATTAATGATCTAATTTTCGAACTCAAATGAGAATAAACTGAAGAGTGATCTAAATCGAAATATTTAGCAGTGGTAATATGAAAATATTAAAAGTTATATTTAATGAATTATTTGAATAAATATAAAATTTTACTTATATATCACAAGCATTCACTGTGCCCAGAGTTTACGATAAATCAAGCTTTCCAACAGGTAAATCTTATTTTATTACAAATAATAAACCAACTATCTTATGAAAAATTATAATTAATTAATTCAAGTATGAAATAACCAGTTATTTGATTCGTATGGAATCTCAAGTATTTGATGTACGTGACACAACGAATAAAAAAATTATATAGAGTAAAAACTTTACTAAAAGACAAAAATTAAATTAAAAGAATAAATCATGCATTAAAAATAAAATAAAATAAATAATAAATATCGTGTTTTATTGAAAGTATCTCCCCTAACTTTAGTTGGGCTAGCCATAGAACACTAATAGAAATTAGAAAAGAAAAAGATGAGAAAAAAATAATAATCATCCTCCCTCAATAGATGAGAGCTTTTATTTATACTAAAATAAAGCCTAGGTATAAGTAGGAAATCTAGAGTTGGTCTGGGAAGAATTCTTTTTCAAAAAGAAGTGTTTTGAAGTCAAATTTCATGCATAAAATCTTGGGTGCATGGATACAAAATCTTACTAGATTTCAAGCTCGATTTTTACATTGTTAGAGGTTGATTTAAGAAATTTTCATGAAATATACTTTTGTAGTCCTTGAATTCTTCTTTCCAACCCCAGAAAAATTAGATCAATCGGATATTGGAGTAAAACGTTATGACAAAAATACTGAAGAGGTGTCAAGACCTTATTTTCTAGAATACTTTTTAATCCAACTTTAAATGAGTTTTCTTCTAACTTAGACTCTTATAAGGATTAAATTATTGTTTTATCTTTAAATCTTCCTATATTAATCTTGATTTTTCAATTTTTATCAATTGTGAATTCTTCATCTAGTGATTGTTTTACTTGTCTGGTCTATTATTACTTTAAATCAATCAATTCACTTGCAAAATAAACCAAATAATTAGAAAAAAATATCAAACTAGAAAATCAAAAAATCTTACACACTTAATTACAAATAATATGGAATTAATCAATCATTAAATATAATAAAATAACACTTTTAATATTTAATTAGAGACCGTATGAATAAATACTAGTCTCTCTTGTTCTTTTGGGATCGTTGGTTAATTTTCTAGAATCGAAAGACATCATGTATTGATCTTTTAATAAGTATTGATTTTCAAATTGTTCTAGGTGAAACTTAAAATTCTTAGTTAACTAGAATTTGTGACAGGGGCTATTTCTTGTTTTCTAGCAAAAAAAAAAAGTATATGATGCATTGTGTACCTATATAAATACAATTATTTATTGCATACATATTGTCTATCTGTCTGATGATTTGTGTCTTAGAAAAGATTAGTATACCTATCTAACGATTAGTGCATACATGTTGTATAATTGTCTGACGATTTGTATTTTATAGAGAAGATTAGTGTATGTATTTGACAATTACTGCGTGTCTGTCTGGCGATAGTGTACCTGTCTGATGATAGTGCATCTTTCTGACGATTTGTGTTTGTGAAAAAGAAGGTACATTATGATGACATAGCTTTCTAGGATAAGTGTTTAAATTAGGTGATGACATTGTTGTTATTTTTTGCAATTTTAAAGAGCGTTAGTTATTTCAATTGCTTTGATTTTTCAACAGAGACCTAATCCAAAAGAAAATTAGTGAGTGGATTTTTTTTTGAAATCATATTGCGTGAGGAGCTTCGTTGACCGGCTTCCAAAAAACTCTTGGATAAATGAAATTGAGTTGAATCTAAATTCTATAAGCTCAAATGATATAAATCTAAATTTAATTAAATAGATTTGAGTCGGACCTAAATTTCATTGACCAAATAATACAAACTCAAATGTAATTAACTAGGCTTGTTAAATTAAATTAAAATGGACTTAAAATCCATAAGCCTAAATTAAACAAACTTTCAAAGATAAATGAGGTTAGACTTAAATTTCATAAATTAAATAAAACCCACAAATTTATGGGTAGTCGCCCACTATCTGAAGCTCATATAAGGGTATTCACATAAAAATACCCTT
This sequence comes from Ilex paraguariensis, assembly GCA_963454935.2. Classification (NCBI taxonomy): domain Eukaryota; kingdom Viridiplantae; phylum Streptophyta; class Magnoliopsida; order Aquifoliales; family Aquifoliaceae; genus Ilex; species Ilex paraguariensis. Next base: position 890,581 of record CAUOFW020005169.1, on the reverse strand, counting down.
GTGTGGATAATTACTATCCTTATATGGATAACTATTCTCAGTATTGTAAATAGGGGTCTGGTGTAGGCCAAGGAGGGGAAGCCAAAGAAAGCAGAAAGAAGAAAGGAAACGAAGCTAAGGAAAAAAGAAAGATCAACGAAGTTCTACCCGAGTCTACTTTCAGCCAAAGACTTTCAAGTTCATCTCCAAGGTCGTCATTCGAGAAATCTAAATTATCTTCAAGCCATTCAAAACGAATAATGGTGAGGAGATTCATCAAAATCATCATCAAATCAAAGAACGAGAAATACATTGAACCAGTTCTCATATTCACTAAATCCATCTAAGTCGCCACCAATTGAAGGTCGAAAAACATGTCAATTCAGCTCTCATCTTCACCCGACCTACCGAGAATCAGAGGACATTGCAGTGCACGTGACAAACATGCCAAAGAGAGTCAACAATACTTCTTCTACTTAAAGTCATTAAATTAACTATTGTAATTTGACCTCATTTCTTGTTAATTTATACACGAAATTTGTCATTACAGTAACATAAGGAATCATTTTGAAAGTTACAATTGAAATTTATTTAATATTATAATTAAGAGTTTGAATCTTATCCCCATATATTTTTTTTAACTGATTTCATTCAAAAGTTAAATTATTTTATTTTTTATTAATTTGTGCATTAATAAAAATTTATTTTGAGCATTGTTCATGTATGAGATTGGTCGTCACATCACATCACAACTTTAATATGAACATTAAGACATCAACGTCCTAATACCCAACACCACCCTTACAAAGGATTTACTTCTCAAGTTTAGATAATTAAAAAGTTTATTACTTTCTAATGAAGATATCAAATTATGTTACATTTATTTCGTATCCAACACTGGGCTAGTGCACCATGATACCAACCTAAAAATGATCAAATCAATATCAATTACCTCATTGCTTGCAATTTCACAGATATTTAGGCCCTTATGGATTCGGAGGGGGTTGACTCTCATTATTACACGTATTGTGGCATTAAATAAGCTCACGTGAGGTCGACAAGACAAGGCACGTGACGAAGGAATCATCCACTTAGTCTTATAAATCGAACCATATTGATCAAAGGGTTTGGCAAATGAAGAAAAGAGTTCGGGTCTCATTATGATCGAGCTGATTAATGTGCTCGGCAAACAACGAAAGAGTTCGTACTTGTTATGACCGAGTTGTTCAAAACAATAGATGGAAGGATAAGGATATGCCTTTAACTTAGGCATTATGGATAAGTGAATCAATGAGATTGAAGATCTATCAGGAGAAATGGTTGGAGAAATATCAACAACTTCCCAAACTGAATCAATTAATTGAAGGAAGGTGTGCCAACTTGAGTCAAAAATCACGGAAACCCTAATGAAAAAAAATAATCTATAAAAATCAAAGGAAATTAAGGTAAAAAGTACGCTGAACTCTCATTGTCTTCTTGCAATTGTCTCAGTTACATTATTGACTTAAGCATCGGAGTGCCTTCGATCGAAGCACTTCGATCTTGGGTAGTTTGTTCGTATTGCATGAAGCAAAGACTGGGCGATCAAGTTCAGAACTCACTCTGATCAGAAACGTTCAATTTTTTGTTCTTGTAGGAAGTATCCTCAATTTTTACCCCTCACATTTTAGCGCTGTCTGTGGGAAACCTTTCTTGATTCAAAATGAAAAGCTACGATGTCGAGATTCGGAAGTGCCATTGGATCACCTATAAGCAGTTTTGTCTTGCGAAATTCTGATCCAATATCTCTTCCATCTAGCAGCAACAATAGGTTGCATGCCAACAAAAGCCCATCTAGACCTCATGAGGACAATGAGATATCTTCAGCCAATTTCAAACCATCCAGGATCAGAATCAGCAGAATCTAGGTCGTGGGGAATCCCCCCATGTAGAGGGGAGAACCACTCCTTGGCGAAATTGGTCCAATCCCTGCAAGACAGACTGGATGCGCACAACAAATTATTTAAGAATTCCTATTCTAGGGAGAAGAATTTGATAAAAGAAGAATAAAGAATTGAAAGCCAAGCTAAAGGAGGTGACCAGAAAAGAGAAGCGTGAGAGGGAAAACCGACGAGAAAGTCCTGAAAAGAAACATGACCGAACCAAGAATGCCAAGGTTGATAAGTACCAGCAAAAAAGACCTTGGGTTCTAAAGGAGGACTCCTGAAAGTAGTACATCACCGAAGAACTAAACAACCGCTTGAAGAAGACAGAACAGAGGTCGGCTAGGGACGTAGCCAGAAGGGCGACCGGAGAATACGGTGACGGCTCAGATTCATCTCCTTTTATTTTATGGATTGAAAGGGGGTGTATCCCAAGTAAATTCACCATCCCAAATTTCAAGCTTTATGATGGAAAGACCGACCTAGCCTCCCACATCAGACAATTCAGACAATTGATAACCATTCATCGGCGGAACGAACCCCTGCTCTGCACAATCTTCCCAAGCAGCCTTGGGGAGTCGGCCATGAAGTGGTTCGACAGCTTGCCAAAAGGATCGATAGATGTATGGTCACAATTGGCAAAACAGTTCACAGCTTGGTTCATTATGAGCAGTAAACAACCACAAGATGTAGGGGCCCTGCTGACATTGAAGAAGAGGAATAATGAAACCTTGCGGGAGTATGCCCACCGCTATTGGGAGGCGATGAATGAGGTTGAAGGATGTAATCCTGAAATTACGGTTGCATCCTTCAAAATTGAGTTGCCAAAGGAAAATCATCTCTACCAATCACTCATCAGGAGGCTAGCAACGGAACTGGAAGAACTAATGGCGAGGATCGAGAAGTATGCCAAAGTCGACAATGACCTATCCAGGGATGTGGTTAAGAAGCATCAAGGCAGGCGACAGTTCGGTCGTAATAAGAAAGAATGAGCAGGAAGGATATCCTCAGAAGTCTCCCTTTCTTGGGGTAAATACACTGTTCAAAGAACCTATATATAAGATATTGAATCAAATCAAGGGAAAATCATTTTTCAAGTGGCCCAATAAGCTAACAAGAGATCCTTCGAAAAGGAATCCTAATTTCAGATGCTCGTATCATCGAGATGTAGATCATATGACTGAAAATTATCGATCTTTGAAGCAGCATTTAAAAGAGCCGGTCCAGGCTGGGCATCTCACCAAGTTCATCAAAGCTGGCGCAAGAACTGACGGAGGGAGGCCCGAACCAAAAGGAGATCAGAACACACTAGTAGGGGTAATAGATGTGATCCACGTTGCAACGAATCCACAGATGTCAACAAATAACACAGTCAGGGCATATATTCAGAAAGTTGCGAAAGAAAGAGAAGTCTATCAAGTACGACTGACTCCAAAGGTAAGGAATAAAAGGATTAAGGTGGAAAAGTCAACCGAGACCATCTGTTTCACCGAGCAGGATTTGGTCGGAGTTCATCAGCCACACAACCACGCGTTGGTTGTAAGACTTCAGATTGCCAATTACGATGAAATGAGGGTTCTGATTGATTCAGGGAGTTCCTCCAAAATTATGTACATGAACCTTTTCAACAAGCTCGGACTCAAGAAGGAAGATCTTAAGCCATCCACTACTCCATTAATCGACTTTAGTGGGAAAATAGTTCTTCCTAGAGGGAAGATCACACTGTCTGTGAAGACTGGACCAGTTGGCGTCATGACCGAGTTCCTGGTAGTTGATACAGACTCGACTTATAATGCAATAATGGGGAGATCATGCCTACATGAGATGAGGGCGGTACCATCAACATACCACTAGATGCTGAGATTCCCTTCATCTGAAGGAATAGTGAACATCTGAGGAGACCAGGTCAATTATAGAACTTGTTTATTGGCCTAGGTCAAAGCCAAAGACGGAGTAGAGACTCGAGAGAGAAACTTGATAATCGAGGACGATAAATAGAAATCAAAGCTCGACAGCTTGGTCGAGTCCGCCGGCCAAACTGACATAAAAATCCCTAAAGTACCTTTAGGAACTGAAAAGGAAGTTACCGACCGCATAATTGAAGGCTTGACTAAAGTACCTTTAGACAAGGTTGGTGACCAGGATAAGTTTTTTTTTGTTGGAAACTGCTCTTAGCCCCGAACAGCAAAATAAGCTCATCACCCTACTCCAAGAATATGCTAATGTTTTCGCCTGGAATACAAGTGATATGGTTGGCGTATCGTCCGAAGTGGCATGTCACCAATTGAACATTGACTCGAGCTTCAAGCCAATCAAGCAAAAGCTTAGAATGTCGACCCCTCAGCATCAGGAAGTAGTAAAAGAGGAAGTGGCACGAATGCTGGAAACCCGAACCATCAAGGAAGTACAATACCCAACCTAGTTATCAAACACTGTGGTTGTGAAGAAGAGCAATAGAAAATGGAGAGTCTGTGTAGATTTCACCGACCTCAACAAAGCTTGTCCAAAAGACAATTTTTTCCTACCAAAGATAGGTCAATTGGTCGACGTAACTACTGGACATGAGCAAATGAGCTTTTTGGATGCTTATAATGCATCTTGGTTACCAGATTGCCCTTGCCGAAGAAGATCAAGAAAAGACTGCCTTCATAATGCATGAAGGAACATACAACTACAAGGTGATGCTTTTTGGATTAAGAAATGCAGGAGCTACATATCAGAGGTTGATAACCAAGATGTTCTCGCACATGATAGGAAGCACCATAGAAGTCTGTATTGAAGACATGGTGGTTAAGAGTCTTGTGGCCATTAGTCACTGTTCAGACCTGAAAAGCACATTCGACGTTCTGCAGGGATACAAGATGAAATTGAATGTTTCGAAGTGTGCATTTGGGGTCGGATCAGGGAAGTTCCTTGATTTTCTGGTTGGTCACTGAGGTATAGAGGTGAACCCCGATCAGGTGAAGGCAATTGCAGACCTTCAATCACCTCGGATGATTAAAGAGGTGTAGAGACTGATTGGGATGACAGTTGTGCTCAAAAGATTCATAGCTCGAGTATCTGACAAGTGCAGACCTTTCTTCGAATCAATCAAAGGAAAAAATGGAGCACTTTAGAGTCAGGAGTAAGAGGAAAAATTTCTAAATTTGAAAGCATACTTGGTCTCCCCATAAATCCTTTCAACACCATCATCTAAAGAAAGCCTATTCCTATACCTAGTTGTATCGGAACACACGGTGAGTGGGGTATTGATGAGGAATGACTGTGAAAAGTTAAACCTGTCTATTATGTGAGCAAGATGCTCTTAGATGCTGAGTCAAGGTATACTCTATTGGAAAAACTTGCGCTCGCACTGGTTAGCTCAGCTATGAAGCTCAAGCATTACTTCCAGGCTCACCAGATCACTGTGCTCACAAACCAGCCGTTAAAGGCGATCTTTCAAAAAGCCGACCTATCAGGACGAGTAGCGAAATAGACAGTAGAGCTCAGAGAATTTGACATTGTGTTCGATCCGAGAAAGGCAATCAAAGGCCAGGTAGTGGTAGACTTCATCGTTGAGTTTCAACCTAAAAACAGTTCGGAACAGAAAGAGCAGATTAATAGCGATCAAGAATTAGGAATCAACGACAAGTGGACCCTATCTATTGATGCGTTTTCTAATCAAAAAGGCACTGGCATTGGCCTCACTCTGAGGAGTCCAGATGGATGTATTCTGGAGAAAGCCATCAGACTCGGCTTCCATGCCTCGAACAACAAAGTTGAGTATGGAGTGCTGATAGATGGAGTAAGGCTAGCAACAGAATTAGGGGCAAAGAGGCTCCAGATATTCTCTGATTCACAACTGGTGGTAAATTAGATAATGGAGGAGTATGGAGTAAAGGATCAAAGACTAATGGCGTACCTAGCCCTTGCAAAAAAATAATTTAGCAAAATTCCAAAATACACTGTAAAATTCAGAAAAAAATTGAACTTTTTCCAACAAAGGGCAAAATAGTAATTTGTCACCGCTATGCGGATTTGAGATAAGTATTTCTCTAGACCTTGGATGAGAAAACGGACTTCACCATTGAATTTGTATCGCAAAATCCAATTACCCTGCCAAATTTCGTCGAAATTTGAGATAGTCAAATTTTTGTACGTAGTTCGTGGCAACTAGGTGGCGAATGACCTCACTAACGTCTCCATAAATAAATTTTATAAATTAATTTGAATTTAAACCGGGATGTAATGAACGTTTCAGGACGAAAAACGGACCCAAAAATAGAAAAACGTGTGACGCGACGTGCACCGCACATTCGGGACTATAAATATCAACCTAAATCAGATATTTTGGGAGATATATTTCATTTGTTCAGCACACCAAACGTGTGAGGAGAGAGAAGAGAGAAAAGAGAAGAAAAAAATCAAGATCTTCAAGCTTCTCCCTTCACTTCTCGAAGTTCTGTCGCTCAAATCAACTTGAGCCAAGAACTAAAGTCGATCACGTCGACGAGGGCTACACAACCACACCAAGAACGATAGATTTCACCGAAGATTCCAAGGGAAGATTTTGGAAAAATCAAGGCTTGGAGGTTTTGGTGGATGTTCTTGAAGTTCTAGCCTTCGGTTTAGGCTTCAAGAGGTAAGGTTCTTCCTACTTTGGTTTAATTCCTACCCTTTGGTGTAGATAAGAAAAAGGGGTTGTTATGGACTGTTTTGGACTGATTTTATGGACTATTTTGGACACATTTTATGGACTATTTTGTGCACTGCTATGAGATTATTTTGTGCACTGTTAGGGGGCTATTTTGTGCACTGCTATGGGGCTATTTTGTGAAATGTTATGGGACTATTTTGTGGCTATTAAGGGGCAAAAATTGTGGGATTTCAAGGGGCTAAAATTGTGGCTATTTTGGGTTGAAATTGTGGATTGTTTTAGGGACTCTTTTGGGTTGAAATTGTGGGCTGTTATATGGCTTGTTTAGGGGTTCTTTTATGGCTTGTTTAGGGTCTGTTTTATGGCTTGTTTCGGGGACGTTATGTGGCTTGTTTAGGGGTTATTATGTGGGCTATTTTGTGGGCATATTATATATTCACATTATGCCTTAAGGATTAAGGGTGTTATTACTTGATTATGTAATGACATGTTTAGTTGTTGTTGTTAGATAAAATGTTGATATATGTGTATTAATATATTGACATTGTGATAAATTTTTTGGAGGTTATATGCATATGATATAATTGTCCATGATACATGAGGAAATGTGTGATTTAATTGGTTCATATGACACTCATTGCATATGAGACATGACAATGATGTGCAATGGTACATTACATTGCATTTGCACAGAGACATACCATTCATGGGTTTAGACATGAGTATGGGTGTGTGTGTGTTTGGGCATGGTTAATGCAAACATCATACTTGGTGGTTGAAGGGTGGGCTCGGGAAAGTGGGTTTGAAGTTCCTACTGAGTCGCACGGTTGTATGCATGGAAAACTTGTGTCGGGTATAGGTGCAACACCTAAAGTCCCCTACCCAAATAAAGATACATGATTTTTGGTTATATAAATGATTCATTTGATGGGAAACATCCATAAATGAATTGATTTTTTTTTTATATACACATGTCTTTTATTTCAAATGATCATTGGATAGATTTTTCGTCAATTGACTGTTTCATTGCATAAGTACATTGCATTGTGTTGTGGGAGTCGGTGAGCACTCGGGTTAAAGTGCATGAATAAGTCTCATCTCATTCCATGGCATGACATGGTAAAATTCTAATATAGAGTTGCATATTCTTGTTTGGAATATTGTTATGGATGAATGTTGTATGTAAACATTGCATATGCATCTAGGGTGGGGAGTAGCCTCTGTAGGAGATACTCTATTGAGCGTTGTTCACCCTATGCGAAAAAATATTTCAGGTGCGGGTTATACGCCGATGGATGACACTCACTCGGGCACTTAAGGAGGAAGAAAAGTCAACTTGTGGCTTTCAATCCATTTTTTTTGTAAAATTGGACTTGTAATTAAATTTTGGCATGTAATGTACGTAAAAGGATTGGAATTTGAACTTGTATTAACTTTGTTTGATGCATAGGTGTGATGTGTTATAGGTCACAGTGGTACTTAGCAGTGTTACCCTTTTTCAGGCCATGTTACACTTTTACAGGTCATGTTACACTTTTACAGGCCATGTTAAACTTTCACAGACCATGTACACTTTTACACGCCATGTTACACCTTTACACGACAATGTCACACTTTTACAATTCAATGTCACACATCATACATTGATATAGGAACCCCGATTTTAGGGGCGTCAAAAGTATGGATAAATGGACCCGATGTGGTCATTATTTTATATTAAGCCTCGGATGGGTCATGTGAATGTATATTGCACAGGTTGTGTTTTGGGTAAAGCTCCCCGTACAAAGGAGACTCTGCCCGAATTTTTGTTAAATGAAGGACCTCGGTAAATGGGGCATAACGGCGTGATATCGAGTTACTCGGTATTCACGGGTATTCTACGGGTTGATGGATAATCAACAGACCCCCGGATTTTGGGGCGTCGCAGCTTGGTATCAGAGCATAGGTATACAATTTACCTAGGGCTTGATTGGACATGAGTTTAGACCATTGAATGCATTGTACATCTCATGTTATGTGCTATATGTTACGTGAATTATATGCATGGTGAAATGTATATGAAAGAAGAAACACTATGGTTAGAGAACATAATCTTGGGAGTTCGAAAAAAGGGATGAACGGGATAGTTCAAGGTGTAAATGTCTACTAGTGATGACACACGCTCTATTAGTGAGACAATGAGAGAAATCTCAAATGTTCAACTTTGATCTCTACTTTGGGATACTTAGTGCTCTATTATTATTTGACTTGTGTGAAAGATTTGGGCTTAGATGTCTAAATCTTGGAATAACCATAGTATGTGAGTTCTCCCCTAGGAGCTAGGATGAGTATTGATCAGATATGTCGGGGTTGTGAGCTAGAGATCTCAGAGATTCTACTCACCGTGAATCTTAGGGTCATGAACATGTCGGAGTTTTATGTCATCCTTGGGATGGACTGGTTAACGGCACATTGTGTCATCATTGATTGTGATCGTAAGAGAGTCACTGCCTACACATCAGACGATATTTGTTTTATGTTTCAGGGGGATAAGCACAATGTTTTACCCCAAGCCGTGTACGACTCTAGATGGTACGGACAGTTGATGGGTTGGTTAGCAAGCCTTACCCTGGAGGACGAGGAGAGACAGGAGTTGGGTTTACCTCAAGTGGTTTATGAGTATGATGATATTTTTCTAGATAAACTACCGAAATTACCTCCACATAGGGATATAGACTTCACTATTGAGTTACACCCTAGTACATCTCCTATTTCTATGACTCCGCATAGAATGGCGCTTGTTAAGTTGTAAGAACTCAAAGTCTAATTGCAGGAATTGTTGGACAAGGGCTTTATTAGGCCGAACACCTCACCTTAGGGCGCTCCGTTGCTGTTTACCAAGAAGAAGGACAAGACCCTTTGGCTATGCATAAACTACCGGCGGTTGATTTGGGTTACTATCAAGAATAGATACCCTTTGATGATTTGTTTGATCAGCTGAGAGGAGCGCGGGTCTACTCCAAGATAGATCTCCGCACCGGTTACCATCAGTTGAGGGTTAAGGAGACTGATATCCCTAAGACGGTGTTTCAGATGCGGTATAGGCATTTTGAGTTTACAATCATGCCTTTCGGATTGACGAATGCTCCAGCGGCATTCATGGATCTCATGCATAGGGTGTTTCAACCCTACCTAAATCAGTTTGTTATAGTCTTTTTGACGACATCTTGATCTACTCCAAGTCTGAGGAGGAGCATAAGGGTCACTAGAGGATTGTTCTCCAGATGTTGAAAGATCATCAGTTGTACGCCAAGTTCAACAAGTGTGAATTTTGGCTTACTAAAGTAAAATTTTTTCGGCATGTAGTGTCGGCTTTGGGTGTATCCGTGGACCCGGAGAAGGTTGATGCAGTAATAAATTGGGAGAGGCCAAAGTCAATCTTCGAGATACGTAGATTCTTGGGATTGGCAGGGTATTACTGGCTATTTATTGAGGACTTCTCCCGATTAGTTGCACGTATGACAAAGTTGACCCGAAAAGAGGTCAAATTTGAGTGGAACGATTCGTGTGAGAAAGCATTTCAAGAGTTGAAGAGGAGGCTTACTTCAGCTCTTATTTTGATTGTCCCAGAAAGGGGATAAAGGTACACAGTGTATTGTGATGCCTCTAAGGACGGACTTGGATGGATTTGGATGTAGTCCGGAAGGGTAGTGGATTATGATTCTCGGCAGTTAAAGAATCACGAACAGAGTTACCCCGCACATGACATGGAGTTGGCGGCTATAGTCTTTGCCTTGAAGGCTTGGCGCCACTATCTATACGGTGAGCAGTTTGAGTTATTTTCAAACCACAAGAGTCTGAAGTATATTTTTACACAGCGGAATCTCAACGTGAGGCAACGTAGGTGGATGGAATATCTGGAAGACTATGACTTCACTTTGCTTTACCATCGCGGTAAGGCAAATATGGTGGCTGATGCACTCAGCCAGAAGTCACGGGGAGTCTTGGCTAGTGTAGCTTCCCGGGAGTGGCAGATGCTCGAGACTGTGGGACAGTTCGGGCTAAATTACATGGGGAAGGCTCAGGGTACTTTGGGGAGTTTGGTGGCTACACCTTCCCTATTGGGTAGAGTGATTGAGTCCTAGGGACAGGATGTGGAGTTATCATCCGTCAGGGACCGAGTACAGGCAGGTTCTGATGACGAGGGCTGGACCATTCACTCGGAGGGTAGTGGTTCCCCAGTCTGCGGAGCTCAGAGAGGAGATTCTCAGAGAGTTCCATTGTTCCGATTGCTGCACATCCAGGTGGCACGAAGATGTATCACAATTTTTGTCGCCAGTATTATTAGAGCGGGATGGAGAAAGATGTTGAAAATTTTGTTAGTCGATGTTTCACGTGTCAACAGGTTAGGGCTGAGCACCAGAGACCAGCAGGATTATTCCAACCATTGGAGGTAGTTGAGTGGAAATGAGAGCATATCACGATGAATTTTGTGACTCGCTTGTCACGGACATCGCGGGGACATGACGCGATGTGGGTAATAGTGGACCGGTTTACGAAGTCAATACACTTTTTGGTTGTACGGATGACCTTCACACTAGAGAAATTCTATAGGTTGTACATACGGGAGATTATCTAGTTGCATAGGGTGCCCGTGTCCATAGTATCGGATCGGAATCCCAAGTTTACAGCTCACTTTTGAAAGAATTTTTAGCGAGCCATAGGGACACAGTTGATGATGAGCACAACTTTTCATCTCCAAACGAACGGGCAGTCGGAGTGGACTATCCGGATGTTAGAGGACATGCTGCGGGCATGCGTCCTAGATCTCAAGGGTAGTTGGAAAGATCACTTACCCTTGGTGGAGTTCACCTACAACAACAGTTATCAGGCAAGCATATAGATGACACCCTATGAGGCACTATATGGGAGGCCTTGTCGATCTCCGATTTGTTAGACAGAGGTAGGAGAGAGACCCTCTACGGGTCTAGATTTGATTATAGACACCTCTGAGAAGGTGGATTTGATACGAAAGTGTCTTCTTATGACTCAAAGTCGGCAGAAAAGCTATGCTGACAGACGGTGGCGAACTCTAGAGTTTGAGGTGGGAGATCATGTCTTTTTGAAGGTAATGCCTAAGAGATGAGTGATCCGGTTTGGTAAGCGGGGAAAGCTGTCGCCGAGGTATATCGGACCTTTCTAAGGTACTCGAGAGGGTGGGTGCAGTGGCTTACCGGTTGGCGTTACCGTCAAATATATCGGGTGTTCATGCGGTATTTCATGTCTCTATGCTCCAAAAATATACTTCGAATCTAACTCATGTGGTGGATTGGGGAGAGCTTGTTGTTGATGCTGATGGGACCTTCGAGGAGGGACCGGTATGCATCATGGATAGTCGGGAACAGGTTTTACGAGCCAAGACCGTGCGACTAGTGAAGATGCTGTGGCAGCACCGAAAAGTGGAGGAAGCGACATTGGAGCACGAGGACACCATCCGTACCAATTATCCCTTCTTATTTGAGGATAGAGGTACATTCTTATAGTCATTTAGCATTATTTGACTGTTGCATATGCATGTGATTGTTTGTGCATGTGTATGTGAATTTCAGGGACGAAATTTTTTTAAGGGGGGAAGAATGTAAAATCCAAAAAAAATTAAACTTTTTCCAACAAAGGGTAAAATAGTAATTTGTCACCACTATGCGGATTTGAGATAAGTATTTCTGTAGACCTTGGATAAGGAAACAGACTTCACCATTAGATTTGTATCGCGAAATCCAATTACCCTGCCAAATTTTATCGAATTCTGAAATAGTCTATTTTTTGCACATAGTTCGAGGCGACTAGGTGGCGGATGACCTCACGAATCCGGGATGTAATGACTCATTTTGGGACGAAAAAGGATCCCGAAAATAGAAAAATGTGTGGCACGACGTGCACCGCACATTCGAGACTATAAATATCGACCTAAATCAGATATTTTATTTGTTCAGCACACCAAATGTGTGAGGAGAGAGAAGAGAGAAAAGAGAAGAAAAAAATCAAGGTCTTCAAGCTTCTCCCTTTGATTCTTGGAGTTCCATCACTCAAATCAACTCGAGCCAAGAACTAAAGTCGATCACGTCGATGCGGGTTACGCAACCACACAAAGAACGAGAGATTTCACCGAAAATTTCAAGGGGAGATTTGGGAAAATCAAGGCTTGGAGGTTTTGGTGGGTGTTCTTGAAGTTCTAGCCTTCAGTTTACGCTTCAAGAGGTAGGGTTCTTCCTACTTTTGTTTAATTCCTACCCTTTGGTGTAGATAAAAAAAAGGGGGTTGTTATGGACTGTTTTGGACTAATTTTATGGACTGTATATTGGACTATTTTGTGCACTGCTATGGGGCTGTTTTGTGCAATGTTATGGGACTATTTTGTGGCTGTTAAGGGGCTGAAATTGTGGTTGTTTTGGGTTGAAATTGTGGACTATTTTAGGGATTATTTTGGGTTGAAATTATGGGCTGTTATATGACTTGTTTAGGGGCTGTTTTATGGCTTGTTTTGGGGACGTTATGTAGCTTGTTTAGGGGCTATTATGTGGGCTGTTTTGTGGGCATATTATATGTTCACATTATACCTTGAGGATTAAGGGTGTTATTGTTTGATTATGTAATGACATGTTTGGTTATTGTTGTTAGATAAACTGTTGATATATGTGTATTAATATATTGACATTGTGATAAGTTTTTGGAGGTTATATGCATATGATCTAATTGTCCATGATACATGATGAAATGTGTAATTTAATTGGTTGATATGACACTTATTGCATATGAGACATGACATTGATGTGCAATGGTATATTACATTGCATTTGCACGGAGGCATACCATTAATGGGCTTAAACATGAGTATGGGTGTGTGTGTGTTTATGGGCATGGTTAATTCAAACATCATACTTGGTGGTTGAAGGGTGGGCTCGGGAAAGTGGGTTTGAAGTTCCTACTGAGTCGCATGGTTGCATGCATGGAAAACTTGTGTCGGGTATAGCAAGTAGGGCTAGACTGTCCCTCAGGTACAAAACCCGGTTATTGGTTTATTCATTTTCGTCGGTGCAAGTCCAAAAAAGTGTATCGGTTTGTAGAACTGCAGGTGCAACACCAAAAGTCCACTACCCAAATAAAGACACATAATTTTTGGTTATATAAATGATTCATTTGATGGAAAACATCCATAAATGTATTGATTTTTTTTATAAACACATGGCTTTTATTTCAAACGATCATTGGATGAATTTTTCGTCAATTGACGGTTTCATTGCACAAGTACATTGCATTGTGTTGTGGGAGTCGGTGAGCACTCGAGTTAAGATGCATGAGTAACTCTCATCTCATTTCATGGCATGACATGATAAAATTCTAATATAGAGTTGCATATTCTTGTTTGAAATGTTGTTATGGATGAATGTTGTATGTAAACATTGCATATGCATCTAGGGTGGGGAGTAGCCTCTGTAGGAGATACTTTATTGAGCGTTGCTCATCCTATGCGGAAAAATATTTCAAGTGCGGGTTATACGCCAATGGATGGCACTCACTCGGGCACTTAAGGAGGAAGAAAAGCCGACTTGTGGCTTTCAATCCATTTTTTTGTAAAATTAGACTTGTAATTAAATTTTGGCATGTAATGTATGTAAAAGGATTGAAATTTGAACTTGTATTAACTTTGTTTGATGCATAGGTGTGATGAGTTATAGGTCATAGTGGTACATGACAGTGTTACCCTTTCTCAGGCCATGTTACACTTTTACAAGTCATGTTAAACTTTCACAGACAATGTACACTTTTACACGCCATGTTACACTTTTACACACCAATGTTGCACTTTTACAATTCAATGTCACACATCATACATTGACATAGGAACCCCGATGTTAGAGGCGTCAAAAAGTATGGATAAATGGACCCGATGTGGTCATTATTTTATACTTTGCCCGAATTTTTGTTAAATTAAGGATCCCGATAAATGGGACATAACAACGTGATATCAAGTTTCTCGGTATTCACGGATATTCCGCGGGTTGATGGATAATCAACGGACCCCCGAATTTTGGGTCATCACATACACAATCTAGCAGGTTGGAAGAGCAGAGATTTCACATGCTGATACGTTAGCTTCACTGGCATCGGCCATTGATCAAGACACTAAAAGAACTCTTACCATTGAGTTCCAACCCGAGCCTAGCATTTTGCTGACCAAAGTTGACGAAGTCCTACACAGCGAAACCAAGCCGATCTGGATGGGTCCAATAATCAGCTTCTTAAAAAATGGCAACCTATCTGAGGACAAGAAGGAAGCTCATATGCTACATCTGAAGGCTACTAGATTCTGGCTATCTCCGAAAGATGAACTTTATCGACGCTCATTGGGGGCCCGTATCTGAAGTGTGTACACTCGAAAATAATCCCTAGTTTTTTGTCCGAAATTTATGAAGGAAGCTGCGTTGCTCATATTGGTGGGAGATCTCTAGCTCACCGAGCCATCTCTCAGGATTTTTGGTGGCCATATATGCAGAAGGATGCTCAACAATTCGTAAGACGATGTGAGAAGTGTTAGAAATTCTCACCAATTCCAAGAAAACCATCCCAGTAACTACTTTCATTAGTGAGCCCATGACCATTTGCACAGTGGAGTCTAAACATAATGGGACCTCTACCTTAAGTACCTGGCAACAAGAAGTACCTTCTAGTTGCAACTGATTATTTTATGAAGTGAGTGGGAGTCGAGCCCCTAGCCAACATCAGGGATATTGATACAAGAAAGTTCCTCTGGAAAAATATCATCACCAGATTCGAAATCCCATATACGCTCATTTTGGATAACGGCACACAGTTTGATAATAGTCCCTTCAAAGCTTTCTGTCAGCATTACGGAATTCGGAATCACTATTCCACCCTGGCTTACCCTCAAAGTGACGGCAAGCAAAAATTTTCAACAAGACAATCTTGGATGGAATCAAGAAAAGGTTAGAAAACGCCAAAGGGAGATGGGTGGAGGAGTTGCCAAGTGTTCTATGGATGTACCGAACCACACCTCGGCACTCAACTGGAGAAACCCCCTTCACCTTAGCTTATGGAATGAAAGTAATTATTCCGTTAGAAATCGGCTTGCCAACCCTGAGAACCGAGCTGGTCGATAACAACAATAACAATGTCATTATCACCCAAGATCCTGATCTGACAGATGAGAAAAAGGAACAAGCAACTACAAGGATGACTTCTTATCGGCATCAAATGTCCCGAGCCTACAACAGAAACGTCAATCCTATATCTTTCATGTTGGGAGACTTGGTTCTAAGGCGGATACTGGGATTAGCTAAGAACCTAACCCATGGAAAGCTTGGAGCAAACTGGGAGGGTCCATACAGGGTGTCCCGAATAGGAGGCAGTGGTTATTACGAGCTCGAGACCTTAGACAGTAAAGCAGTACCATGCCCCCTGGAACTCCGCTAATTTGAGACAGTTCTATTTCTAAAAAGTACCTTTTTAGATAGAACTCCGAAGTACCTTCGGAAGCTTAAGGGTGCCCTTTAAAAATGAATAAGTGTTGAACGAAATGTACTAATATGTGCAGAAGTTATTAATAAAAGATTTTTTGGAGATTACCTTATTCTCGTTCTTCTTTCCTTGATATGTATACGTCCTACTGCTAAGGTAGGGAGGCAAAAAATTCTGATATAAGTTCCAAATTTAAATCAGGCGTAGTCACTCGATCTAATACAAGCCCTCAACTAGGCATGACAATGCAAGCTGATTAGGGATGATTTGAGTCCAATCAGATTGGCGGGTCGGTGCGAGGTAGAAACTTTCTTAGATGCCGAAGGGGACTATGAGTAACTCTATCCGGAAATCGAACTCTTTGAAGAAGGGTCGAGCAAGCACCATAACTTCAAGAGATGAAATTTTTTCTAAGTATGTTTAGGTTCCTATTGAGGAACCGAGCTCTTTGAAGAAGGGCCGAGCAAGCGCAACTTCAATAGATGAAATTTTTTCTAAGTATGTTTAGGTTCCTATATAGGAATCGAGCTCTTTGAAGAAAGGTCGAGCAAGCGCCATAACTTCAAGAGATAAAAATTTTTTCTAAGTATGTTTAGGTTCCTATTGAGGAATCGAGCTCTTTGAATAATGGTCGAGCAAGCGCCATAACTTCAAGAGATGAAATTTTTTTCTAAGTATGTTTAGGTTCCTATTGAGGAACTGAGCTCTTTGAAGAAGGGCTGAGCAAGCGTCATAATTTCAAGAGATGAAATTTTTTCTAAGTATATTTAGATTCCTATTGAGGAACTGAGCTTTTGAAGAAAGGCCGAGCAAAGGGCTTTAACTTCAAGAGATGAAATTTTTTCTAAGTTGATAAGTTCCTATTGAGGAACCGAGCTCTTTGAAGAAGGGCTGAGCAAAGAGCCTTAACTTCAAGAGATGAAATTTTTTCTAAGTTAATAGGTTCTTATTGAGGAACCGAGCTCTTTGAAGAAGAACCAAGCAAAGGACCATAACTTCAAGAAAGGCCAACCAAGATACAAAACGCGATTTTCATTCAAACTTCACAAAGTAACTACAGGAACAGAAATGACAAAAAGAGATTTTCATTCAAATTTCAAAGAGTACATAGATTGGTGAACATCAAAAGTTACAAAAAATATCCTAAGTATTTCAGAGGGCTAAAGAATGGGAAGAATTTAGAAGGGAATGCTTCGAAAAGAGTTCAGAAGATGAAGGAAATCCCGCAACAACAAGTGCAACATGCCAGCCATTGCTGAAAAACGCATCCTGGAGCTGAGGGATCTATAAGGCAAGATCATTCTCTGCCTTCTCGATCCCCTCATCATATGCAGAATCTTCTCTCTTTTTTGCCTCAGCTTTGAATTGATCAAGCTCTTCTAGAAGGCTTGTGTAATCCAGCTGAGATTGAGAAAGCTCCACAATGGCCTCATGTTCGGAATCTTTTAACTTTCCAATCTCCGTTTTAAGCTTTTCGTTCTCCTCAGTTAGGCTTTGGTTTTGGGCCTAGAGAACCTTAACTTCTTTGCAGATCTTGGAGTATTCTTCGTCCGTCGACTCCTTTTTGGCCAAAGTTGAAGCTCGGGCATGGATAACATCCTTCATAGTCTTATCTTTTTTGGCTATCCTTGCCCCGACCTCATGGACTTTTTGCAGGCCCTTAAAGATTGGGAAAAAGACTTAGAGAAATTTTGAAGAAAATTAGAAAAAAATGAAAGAACAAGACATAAAGTTTTACCAGAACCATGTGCTAAATGGCTTGGCGAGACACTTCGTCGTCTATCAAAGCCTCATTCATTGCCAAGGCAAAATTACTCCTTAAGCAATCCCAACCGCCACATTGAAGTCCTCAATTGTGGAATCTTTCACTGAGATCTCTTTTCTTTTGGCTTTGAGGACTGGCCGGAAAGGAGGATTGGCATGCTTAGGAGTAGGGCTTGCCTCGGACTCAGCAATTTGCTGCCTCTTCGGGGCTGGGTCTTCAGGAAGTTCAAAAATAGAGTCATCTTCATAAATAGGAGATTGAACAGAGGAAGCAGGATCCAGATTTACGGGAACTGAAGTTTCTACGACCCGAATCAAGTCCGTCGGATCATCAGCTGGCGGAGTTGCATCATTGGGCTCTGGAAGAACAGGTTCGACAGGAAGCTCGGTTGTAGGCTCTTTCTCATGAACAGGAATCACTGGAACAGAATTTGCGGGAATTGACGGTTCGGTGGAAGGGGTTGGATCGATAGTTGATAAAAAATTCAAGAAATTCTTCATCGTTCGGCGTCCAGAAGCTGCAAGAGAAGACTTCTTTCGTGCTCAGGGTGTCTGATCCCATGTAGTCTGGATGGCCTCCCAGTCTGCGGCTAGGGAAACATTAGGTCGGCTTGAAATTGCGATGAAAGAGGTGTAAGTCGGAATATACCCGAGCAGTGTATGTGCAGCTAGGCAAAACAGAGTTTCGTTGTAATCCCAGACTTTTCAAAGTTCTTCCATTTTCAAGGACGACTTAGGGATTCTACCCTTCACAGTCTCGCCTATACATAGAAGAAGACTTAGGTCAAAAAACAACAAGCAAAAATTAAATTAGAAGAGTAAAAGATTCAGATACCTAGAATGTTTTCTTCATAGGAGCAACGATAGGAAGGAATGGCCCCGACAGGATACTCCTAATTCCTAGAAACAAACACAATGTCATTTTCATGACCTTTGTTAGAATCTGAAAGATGGGTGACCAGATAGCGGTCCTTCTTCCTCACCGCCAGATTGTAGTTGTCTCCAGTAGGCTTGATGATGTAGCAGTAAAGAATTTCCCATAAACCAAGGCCCAAGCCCAGAAGCTTGTTCAAGGCAGATACCCCAATCACTATCCTGAAAAAATTGGGACAGCATTGGAGGGGGCAGAGCTTTGTAGCAAAAAGTACCAAGATGAGGAGAGGATCGAGAGGGAATCGCACTCCACCCTCAGTAATGGCATGAGTTGGAATGGGGATCCTCTCCTTTGTGCCAATCAGTGGTTCATCTTTCCCAGCAACCTTTACTTCGACGTCGTCTGAAATATTATATTTTGCTTTGAAAGCTTGAATCTCAGAAGGTGTAAGAGGGGCCATGGCAGAAAACGACAAAGGTTGAAGAAGAGAAGAGGTCAAGAGATTCGAAAAAATAAAGTGAAGGAAAAACAAAGCGAGATCGCTTTTGTAAAGAGAGGGAATTCCAAAAGACCACATGAATACAAAGCATGCTGCCAAAACAAGGGGGAATGACACGAGTACGCATAATGATGATGAAAGGGCATAAAACGGCTGACAGACGAAAGGAGTCTGTCAGACGTTTTTTGGGGGCAAAAGAAGGGGCTGGCTCTCACTATTACACGTGTTGTGGCATTAAATAAGCCCACGTGAAGTCGATAAGACAAGACACGTGACGAAGGAATCATCCACTTAGTCTTATAAACCGAACCGTATTGATCAAAGGGTTTGGCAAATGAAGAAAGAGTTCGGTTCTCATTATGACTGAGCTGATTAATGTGTTTGGCAAACAACGAAGGAGTTCGGTACTTGTTATGACTGAGCTGTTCAAAACAATAGATGGAAGGATAAATATATGCCTTTAACTTAGGCATTTAGATAAGTGAATCAACGAGACTAAAGATCTATCAAGAGAAATTATTAGAAAAATATCAGCAACTTCTCAAATTGAATTGCTTAATTGAAGGAAGGTGTGCCACCTTGAGTCAAAAATCGCGAAAACTCTAATGGAAAAAACAATCTATAAAAAACAAAGAAGACCAAGGTGAAAGGTACGCTAAACTCTCTTTGTCTTCTTGCAATTGTCTCAGTTCCATTACTGACTTACGCATCGGAGTGCCTTCGATCGAAACACTTTGATCTTGGACAATTTGTTCGTTTTGCAAGAAGCAAAGACTGAGAGATCAAGTTCAAAATTCACTCTTATCAGAAACGTTCAATTTTTGTTCTTGTAGGAGGTATCCTCAATTTTTACCTCTTACAGATTCCTAGTCACTGCTCATTTCTATCATCATTACTCGTTGACATTGCTTACGTATAACAAAATTTGGGTGGGTTAAATGTTCAAGTCCAAGCCAACCATTTTCACTAATTTTCAAAGCAAGTCAAGATGACAATCAAGATCAATCTAAGAGTTAAAACTCGATCAATACCAAGCCATGGAATAACTCCAGTTTCAAAAGAAAGGAAGGTCATTAAACAATTGAAACCTTTGCGAAGAATTATCGTGACATTACAACATATGCAAGAAGCCATAAAAAATTCATGAGTTAATAGACTCCAATTAATTCTATAAGTTACACAGAAGAGACAAACTGTTTGTTTTTTGCAGAAGGAAAGAAAAGAAATGAAAGGAAACGAAAGTGAAAATCTCATTAACATAATAAACTCCATAACAGCGAACGAATGAATCCCATAGTGATTAAAAACAATTCTTTATCGGAAAATCCCGAGAAAGCTAAAGATACTAAGATATTGAATTAAAAAAAAATCAAAGGAAAATCCAAATCTTACCGGGTGATTGTTTGGAGATACAGAAGGTTGATTTGGGTTGCTTTAATCATCTTCATGTAAACCCAAAATTTATAAAGCCTTACTACCAACAAAGAACAATGTAAAACAACTAGATGAATGGGCTATGAAAAATCTTTTTTTTTTTTTGAACAAACTATGAAAACAAACTAATCAAACTATAAATTGAGGAGAACAACAGGATTTAGTATGAAAATTTCCTATCTCTATAATTTGCAATGCTTGGTAACGAAGAGATCTGAGCATGATGAGCTCTTGAGAAGTGCCGCACTTGGCCGGATAAGTTTTCTATCTATAATGTTATCATCTACAGCCAATACATGAAACTGCCAGTCTGTGGCCATGCCATTACACCAATTCAAGGTCCCTTTAGCATATAAACTATACGTAATCCAATGTTAACCATACTATATTTACTTTTTCAGAACACATAAAACGATCAGAACCATCAAACCAATTCAACATGTACCAAATGATATTTGTTCGAGTGTAGTGTGGTAATGGTTGAAACGTCATCCTTGCCTCACTAACCCACCTAAGAAATCTTCGAAAATAGCCCAATTTTCAACAGACGCACCAAATAAATCACCAATAAGGCCTAATTACCGCAGTCCTCCACGTAATTCTGACAAAACACATACTTTTCAACACGAAGGATTTTTCATAGCCACAACTGTACGAAAATAACTGGAGTTTCCTTGGAGACAGGCTGGCTGCCCTAACGGACATTCGAAGTTGCTGTTGACGGAAGCTTCTATTTGATGGAGGATGAGGTCCTAAATTCTATCCCTTGTGAATGTCCTTTTATGTAACCACAACCTAAAGCCATCACTGCTCTGTCTTTCAATCCGAACTGCATGTCTAGATTAGAAAGATCTAACAGAGAACCTCATAAAGAAATGAGGCTGCCAGCCAATGTCAGACCTAAGAATCTATAAATGAAGAGGATAATGTGGCAAACCCACAAACAAAATAGACCCACAGATAAGGTAGCAAGCTTTTAAGCACGCATGCTAATTCCAATGCCTCATTCCTAATTATTGAACTGAAAAGAAATTTCTAAAACTAAATCAATTTGTAAAATAAAATACTCACCTTTCCAAGATTTACTTATAATAAAAGCAGCTTGAGCTGTCTAGTATATCACAAACTAATTGAAAAGCTTCACTCCTTAAATTCGATGCTTCATAGATTGTAAAAGCAGAGAATTTGCAAATAATATTTTCTCCCCAAAAAAGAACAAACCATCGTAGAAGCATGATATATCTATAAGACCGATACAGATTATAAAAAAAAATCCAAATGATTATGTATCCCTACAACTGCAATATCATCAATGGAAGGCGTTAATGTCATACCAAAACTATAAAACTCACCTAAAAAGTTGAATGGCAGATATTAATTCCTTACCGGAACTATCACACCCACCATAGATGTAATATATACAAACAAACATTAGTTTTTAATGGATCTAAGAATGAGAAATGCAAATAGAAGATAAAGATATATTTGGATTGAATTAACAATGATATAGTGAACTAGGCAATTTGTTAAAAAACTGATACTACATGTGCAAAATTCAGAAACCATGCGTGAAAGATACTGCATGTGCAAATTCAAAATACCAATAAAGAATATGTTTACTCTCTTAACCCTTTTCAAATAATGCATGTTCTGTTTTTTTCTTACCGACAAAAGAAGAATTCCTATCCCTTTTTACGGACATAATAACGAAACTTCACAAATTCAAAAGACAACAAAAAGCATAGAAATTCACTTACCCAGCTCATGTTTGTCAATGTTCGTGAGGTACTCATGGGCAAGTCAGTAAATAATTATCAAAAAGCTTGAAGTGGTCGACATGTTCCCTGTATAGGCCACAGATAAATTATTTTCTTCTACCTAAGAAAAAAGGAAAATAGAGAAAAACTCCATTACAACTACTTTTGAGATTCAACTACTCAAGCTCTTAAGATAAAATAGGAATAAAGTTTTGAGAGAATTTATTTGCAGATGACAGATTACCAGATTCCCAGCTGGCGCCACCATTATGCCACCGCCACATGCTAATTGTTGTTTTATCAAGCATCAAATAGAGACACATGTTTGGTAAAATATTTGATAAACGCACAATTATTCATTGAATGGAAACAACATCAACTAAAGAGTTGAGTTGTGCCGGGGTTTCTCTTCTTGAGGATTTCAGAACCCTGGCAACAATGAACCAGACCTGACTGCAATTCAAGAATCAAGAGACATACAAATCAAGGCTATAAACCCAGGCAAACATAACAGTGCGTTGTGTGTTAAACTTCTAGATAAATAATCAACAAAAACAGGTTGAACCTAATCAAACTGAGTTCAGAAATATCAGCAATATCAAATGAGAACCAAAACAATATCCAATGAGATAATCTAAATAAGCTAATCAAGCAGCAATATCAAATGAGAAGCAAAAAAATTTCATGATAATTAAAGCCATCGCACTAACATGATTATTCTTAAACTCCACCAAACAAACTCATTGCAAAGCACACTGATGATTGTTAAATCATCGAGAAAATCAAGTCAATAAAAAATTACCAATCCATTCGCACGAATCCAATTCTCACCCATTTCCATTCTCACCAATTCAATTCTCATCCAATCAATTCTCACCAATCCAACAGTTGCACTTACTCATTTCAGGAAATTACCAATCCAATTGAAATCAAACATAAAGTAACCACAAAATTTTCATCAAATTGAACCTAATAAAACCGCGTTCACAAAATCCAAGAGAGTGTGTGGGTCAATGGGTTGTGGCTGTGGGAGATGAAAAGGAATGGACCTTTGATCCAATAATATTTTTTTTCCTTTGCGAAAGTTTTGTTTTCATAAAGTTAAAAGTTCGATTCCCCCACCTTCCCCCCCCAAAAAAAAAAAATAAATAAAACACAATTGTGGGGATAGAAAATAATTGTTTATCCATAATTGTTAACATTACCCTAGCCACCAACTCTATAGTGAGGTGTATTGGTAATCAAGGGTGTTTGGCCTCTATGGTAATTACTATGCAGAATACACGAAATATATGTTTGAAAAATTCCATGCCTCGATAAAATTGATAATATATATTTTCTAAAGTCATAAAATAAAACAATCGTGAGTGTGTTGTTAAAAAAACATATGCTCAAAAACTATAATTAATATATTGGAAAAAGTTTGAAAAGAAATTAGGGCATATGTGCATTGGTACTTTAAAAATTTTAATAACGTAAAACAATTTCGAGTGTTTTTCCCTTTCAAAAAATAGTCTTGTCCTTTCAAAAATTAATTTTTTTTTGGGCAATTATTCAGTTGTGTATATTAACAACTTTTTTTCCAAAAAAAATTTTGCACCTCTTGTTGACAACAATTACAAAATTATCAATGATTTTTTTTTTTTTGTCACTGCTCATCTATCCACATTCAGATGCTCATGCAGGGGCGGAGCCAGTAATTTAGACATGGGTGGGCACTAAATATAAGTTTTAATTTATGGCTTCCTAAAAATTAAAATAAAAGACGCATACATTTTTTAAATCTTATATAATACCTAAAGTATCACAAATTAAAAAAATAATTAGGATTAAAATGCACAAAAAATAGATTATGTAGGGCAAAATGCATAAATAACCCAATTAGGGTTAAATGTGCCATATGCGTGTTGGGGGTTGTGTAGTGTAACTATGTCCTGTGTGTGTTGTGCGTGGTTGGCAGTGGGTTCTCTAGGAAATGTTGGTGGTGGAGTTCAACACTTCCATGGCCATGGCAAAAGAAGTTTATGGTAAACATTAATGCTATAGGACATAATGAGTTGTCATCGATATCAATTTATTTCTGACAACTCATTATGCCCCAAATTATATCCCAATAGAATTTCTCGTACGGTAAAAGGGGAGAGGAATAAAGAAAGGATGTTGTTGAGAGAGAGAGAGAGAGAGGAGATAAGAGGAAGGGTTTATATGGGTGGGCCAGCCTTAAATATTTATGTATTGGGCAGGGCCGGTGGGCGAGTACTTTGACCAAAAAATACTCATAGCTAATAAATTTTTTTTCCCCAAGGTGGGCAAGTGCCTCTCCTGGCCCACAGCTACCTCCGCCCCCTTTGCTCATGTATATTTGAAGTTCGGTTGTTATTAAAGTTGTTTTGTTTATATATTTTTCTATTTCCTAATAAGTCATATCATTAATTTCTATGACCATAACTTTCCTGAAATAAAGAGTGATAGAAAAATTTGACGTGAGTTGGTGTATATTGAGGGTTTGGTGCCCAGAAAAAGAAAAAGTGAGTGTTGCACTGGTTTTGTTAGTGTGCTTGGGTGAAAATTGCATCTTTCAGGTGTGCATAGGACACTGATTAGAATGTGTATGCATGCACTGGGAGTGATTATAAGTATAGTGTTCAAGTATGAACAAAGCATCCTACATTGTTTACTCTCCTATTTTATTATTATCAATATTAATCCCTCATAGATTCTAGAACCTGGTAGAATAATTGTAACGTTAATAGTATTTTTAGTCTCAAAACTATATATTTGTTGTCAGTGTAGTCTTCATTATATCAATTTTGTTTATTTACTCCTTAAAGTATTCAATTCGTATCATTTTGAAACCTTACGTCGACAGACTATTAAATTTTTGACGGAATGATTATGTATTAAACACATGATACTGCCTAAAAAATGACACGTAGTCATTTTTGTCAAAAAACTTGACGGATTATCTAATTAGGGATTAAAGTGATAGTGATTAAATGCTTTAGGGATCAAATTAATAAAGTATTGTAGAATTTGGATCATTTTATGCTTTGATGTATTGAAGTCATCATTGTAGCGGTAGATAAAGTATTTATGCCAGATGAATTGCCGCAAGACTATTCAAGTTTGGAGCTAGAGCATCTTCAATAAAACTCTCTATTTTAAAGGTTTTTTTTTTTTTTTGGTTGAAATATTTTAGATAACTCCTATGGGTCTACCTATATTTAATATAATATAGATATCAACTAACTTATTGTCTTTCAAGTGCTCGGTTGAGTGGTTCTAAAGAATCCAAATGTAATAATTTTGAAAATAAAATATACACTACATAATTAATTAACCAAGAGACAAAAAAAAAAAAAAATACCATGATATGCAAATTCAAGGGGAAAAAATATCACTATCAAAATCACATAGTCGTAGTTTACATAAAAGATAATCCACTAAAACTGAGGAACAAACCCAGCAATTCAAAGATGTATAGTTCGCAATATCCAACAAAGCATGATACCTGCCATACAATCTATGTCAAAGAAATCCAAGACTTTTAGCACCTAAGTCCTGCTTTATCGTGGATAACGGAGTGAACTGCAATTATATATCTAATTAATTATAATAAAAAAAGAAAGGACAATAGTTTAATGCAATGAGTAATATGCAAAGTAACATTATGAAGTCCTTTCTTTTGGTTGTAATCCAAGACAGAATCAAAGGATATGCTCAACATTCTTGTTTCTAAGTGACGAATTCAAGAGATGAAGCATTTATTGAGAATATGTAAATAAAAGTTCAACGGTCATAATCTTCACCATAAAATATAATATTAATAATTGGGTAATTATAATTAACATCTCTTTTAAATTGACATATCTTCAATGAGATCATTTCTATTTATAAAGTATCACCGACGCCCCTTCTAATTTATATTTAAACATCATTGATATCTCCTACTATTAAACCACTATTTCTAACAAAAAAAAAATCATCTAAAATACAAAAATTGTAACTACATAAACCCCAAACAATATTTCTATATAAAATTTGAGCTAATTAAAATTCACTTTTCTACATATTAAAATTTGAACCTATTAAAATTCGATAAAATTTTATTTTTTTTACAATTAAAAATTTGAGTCTATTAAAAAAAAATTTACATATTAAAATGCAATCTGATTCGAGCTTAACTTGAGCTTCTAGTATTGATTAAAATTCAATTTTAGTAGACTAAAATTTGTATTTTTTACCTATTAAAATTTGGGTTAGTTAAAATTCGATTAAAGCTAATTAAAATTTGTTTTTTACATATTAAAATTTGAGTTTATTAAAATTTATATTTTTTTATGTATTAAAATTTAACACGAGTTGATTAAATTTGATTCGAACCAATTAAAACGAATTTTAATCAGCTCAAATTTTAATATGTAAAAAAATATAATTTTTAATCAATTCGAATTTTAAAACATAAAAAATAAATTTTAATTAAGCTCGAATCAAATTTTAATCAGCCCAAATTTTAATACGTAAAAA
The DNA here is from genome assembly GCA_963454935.2 of Ilex paraguariensis. Classification (NCBI taxonomy): domain Eukaryota; kingdom Viridiplantae; phylum Streptophyta; class Magnoliopsida; order Aquifoliales; family Aquifoliaceae; genus Ilex; species Ilex paraguariensis. The sequence continues at coordinate 863,673 of CAUOFW020005169.1, read as the reverse complement.
ATTCAGAAAATAAAGGAAGTCTCATTGAAGATATAACTATTAATAAGGGGTGTAGATGAAATTTTTCCTAAAATATATCATGAGAAATTTAGGACAATTACATTTTAGTTAATATCATTAATTTAACAGGGGTGTTAATGAAGATTCAAGAAATAAAAAGGGTATCCTCAAGGATATGATAAAATAAAAGGGTGTAGCTAAAAAATTTTCCTTAATAATTTTCTAATAACTTACAAAAGATAGTGTTGACATTTTTGTTTTATCAAGGTTATTATAGTCAATCAAACATTTTTTTATTTTTGTTTACATTTTAAAATAGTACTAGTTATTGTCCGTACCTGAAGACACATAGTAATAAAAAAATAGTCAACAATAAACATATTTATATTCACACTCAAAATCAAATCACAAACATAGAGAAAAGAGAAATGAATTTAAGCACCGATTGTAGTAGAGTGAAGTGGTGGTAATGGTGGTGGACGGCAATGGTAGTGGTGGAAGACGATGATAGTTGTAGAGGGTGGCGACAACCACGGTGATGGTGACAGCCGTGGATGGCGACAGTGATAGTGGTGGTGGTTTTTTGTTGACGATGATGGTAGTGAGTTTTGGTGACGATGGTAGTAATGACAACTATGGATAACGAGGGTGGGAGTTGGTGTAAGTGGTGGTGATGGGTGTAAGTAGTGGTGGTAGGCGACAATAATGATGGTTGGTAGTGGTGGTGGGCAGTGATAGTGCTGGTAATGGATGACGACGAATGTTTCTAGGCGATAGTGTGATAAGTGGTGGTGAATGACAGTAGTGGTATGTGTGGTGAGGGTGGGTGATAGTGCGTGGCGACAGTGGTGGGCAATGATGGGTGATGGTGGTAGGTGTGGTGGAAGTGGGTGATCGTGGTTGGAAGAGATGGTTGGCAACGACGGGTGGTAGTGGTAGATATGGTATGTGCTAACGGTGGGCGACGATGATAATAGAATAATGGTGGTAGTGATAATAAATATAAGAATGAGATGACGATAGTGGTGGCGATAAACGACGAAAGTAACAATTGGTAGTAGGTGGCGATGGTGGCAGTGGAGCAATGGGGATGGGGTGGCGATAGTGATGGGGCAATGGTAGTGGTGGTGGGGTGGCGACGATGTGGTGGTGGTGATGGAGTGATAACAGCGGTGATGGTAGGGTGGCGATTGTGATGGTGGTAGTAGGGATGGTGGTGGTGGAATGGTGACAACGATAGTGGTGGTAGGTTGACGGTGGTGGTGGTGGCAAGATGATGGAAGTCGTGGTAGTGATAGAGTGGCGACAACGATGGTGATGGTGATGGTGATGGTGATGGTGATGGTGCGGGTGAGGATAGTGTTGAGGGTGGTGGTGGGGTGGCGAGGACGATGGTGGTACTTGTTGTGGCAGAGGGGGTGGTGAAATGGCGACAGTGATGTTGGTGGTGGTGGGGGTGGGGATAGCTGTGGTGGTAAGGTGGCGATAGTTGTGGTGGTGGTATGGCGGTAGTGCTAATATTGATGGTAGGACAGTTTCAAACACTATTTTTTTTTTAAAAGTACTCATAGAAAGTTATAAGTTCTAGAAACACTTTTAAAATGTCACCTCAAACACTTTTAGAATCTTATTTTTCCTATTAAATTTTGGATGTTAATATTAGTCGTCAGAGTAATTTTACAGTAAAATTTAAAGAGATTTCAACTGCGAAAAACAAAAATTATTTTGTTTATCTTTGGACATTTTAATTGTATTGTACTTTATTATATAGATAGATAAATGTTTGTGGCGACACAAGTGACCAATTTCAAGTGTGGGGAGTTTCTCTTATAGTTTGTTTGGAACGAGGGATGAAAAAATAGAAGGGATAAACTTTCCATCATTTGAGGAAAGAAAAACATTTTCTCTCCTTTTTGTTTTTTATGATGAATGAAAAATTAACGGCATTAATTTTCGATTATTTGGTATTAGAAAAAAAATGAAAGATATTATTGACTTATTTTTACCATAATGCCCTCGCATTTTACATGTTTTACTCCTTTCTACGTTTTTTTTCAACTACCTCAATGTTTAATAGGTCCTCGGTACACAAAAATGTTTTTTTAAGAAAAAAATTGGGTAAATATCACTCAATCCCCCTAATATTTCATTTTATTACACAAATAACCCCTCACATTTTAAAAATTATACCAAACTCCCTTAACATTTATAATTTGTAACAGACATACCCCTCCAACTAACAAACATTAGAATTGTTAATAGTCAAAGTTGACGTCATCACTAATATCGTCCAAAATTAATAGAGCACCAAAAATATCGTCCAAAAATTAATTTAAGAATTCAAATATTTTTTTTTCTTACCCTACAAATTTATCCCTCTTTTATTTTTTTTTAATCTACATATTTCATGTATAGATTAAAATTTAACAATTAAATGTTTAATTCCCTAATCTATCAAATTAATAAGTTAATTATTGATTTTTTTGTTTATTAAATAATATTTTGGATTATTATTACAATTTAAAAATTAATCAAGTTTTTAAATGTTAATAACTACCTATCCAATAATCCAATATTAATTTATTTTTGTTTATTATTTTTCTAATTACACAAATTCTTCCTTCTGTCACCCATCATTATCGGTTCCACCACCTAAACCCAATCACAGCAAGGGATCCACCATGCAACACCTCTAAACCCCACTAGACCCACTACCAGTGTGAACCCTATCGCAATAATGTATCTACCACCTAACACTGCCAACAGAGAGAGAGAGAGAGTGACCAAAACCACAACCCATCCGCCTCCACCACTACTTGGACCAACCCACCTCCCCTTCCACCACCACACCTCCAACCTCTCTTCCCTCTTACATTTGAGCTAGCCACTCAAAATACCCTAATCCCCTCCATCGAAAAACGAACAAAACTCCTACCCTGAAAACCACCACCCAAACCAATACCGACCATCGCATTAGATCTAAAAGACAAGGAGAGAAGAGTTAACTCCATCGCAAAGATTAGGACTTCAAAACCATCCATCATTGTTATTCCTTCTAAAATGACTGTGTGTGGGAGGCAGAGAAAGATTAAAAAGAGGTTGGAGGTGTGGGGGATTGCATGTAACGAGAGAGAGAGAGAGAGAGAGAGAGAGAGAGAGAGATGGGACATGGACTATAAACGGTGGAGGTTGGGGGTGGTGCAGGAAAAGAGGAAAAAATGATGGTGCTTAATTGTTTGGGCTTCAAGCATAGAGGGCTTTAGGTTAGGGTCACGGGTCCGGGTCCTAGAGTGTTAGACTTGGGCATGGGGCATGGATTTTGATCCATGGGGCATGAATTAAGAAGGGGCACGAATTTGGTTCGATCAATTAAGTAAGGGTAAAATAGTATTTTTAAAAATACTATTAACAATGTTCACCTATTAGAGTGTTTTAATGTCATTTTTAAAATATGAGGGGGTGCATGTATAATAAAATCAAATATCGGAAATATGAATGAAACTCCGGTCAATGCTCTAGGACAGTGAAAACCACTCATGCATTGAATGACCGGTGGCTGGTTTTTATTCCAAAAAGTGTCAATCATTCTTTGGATGCATTTGGTGGACATAAAGAAAAAACCTACTGAGATAAAGGTATTTATAAGACTACACTTACAAACCAATTTGACTATCACTTTTTTCTTTTCTTTTGCTTTCTTCATTCGGCAATTCAATCCTATGATGGTGGCATTTAGTGTTGTCATTTCTACACAACTATGTATATAGTCTCGTACAAGGCCGGCCCAACAGCGGAGGAAAGGAAGCAGTGGCTTTAAGCCCACCAATAAAGAGAGCCTCAAAATTTAAAAAGTCTTTAAATATAGCTCAAGTCAATATTAATCTATTAAAATTATAAGCTCCATACGAAGGCCTAAAGCAACAAAAAAACTCTAGACCGATTTTGAGCCCAAAAATTCAATTCATTAATCCCACACAATAACAAATTACAAGGAAAAAACAAAAGAAAATATATTTTGTATCTAATTTTGTTATTTTATCTAAAGACATGATGATAGATCATAGCTATGGAATTGATAGTAAATTCCAACTAATAGTAGAATCAATTGTCAATATAATGACAAAAAATGATAAGGTTATCAAATAAGGTCCATGTAATATTGCTATTTTTATCATAATCTTAAAAAATTTAATAAAACATATATTCCATATGTAATGTCTAATTTATAGAAAAATAATTTTATAAGAGTATCAATGACGAGACAACATAATCTGTCAAATAATCTTTAAATTTGAAAGTTTTGAAAATTTTTATTTAATTTAAAAATTAAGTCAATTAGTTATCCTATCAATAATAAAAGATATGTTAGAAAAACTTAAATAAGAATACTAAACAATTAAAATGCATCTGGGAAAAAATTAAATATTAAAAAATTTACACTATTATTAAAAAAGAATTTAAAAAAAAATTCTCAATTGAATTTATCACTTTAGGCCTCAAAACATATCAAGCCACCCCTGGTCTCATATAGCACATATTTGATGTTCCAAAAAATCAAAAAGACCTCGAGTCTTTCTTTCTTTCTTTCTTTCTTCCATTTTGGGTCATCTCAAGTCTTTCTGTTTTTTTTCTTTTTGTTTGGGTCAGTTAGTCATTCTTTAGTTTTTTTATTGTGATTGTTGATTGAGTGTAATTAAAAACACTTTCTATTTTATTCAATGATTCAAAGTGACGAAAACTACAAAGAGAGAAGTCATTATCATCGTTTTATCTTGACGACTTGTTCAGACTTGTGCATCAAAAAATATTTCGTGGGAGACATACGAATCAATTAAATCATATCTGCTATAGTGTTGGAATAATCAGACATTGAGGTAAGTGCTTATCTCCTGTGTTTTGTTTTTGTTTTTTGTTTTTGTTTTTTGTTTTTGTTGATGACAATAAATCTTTTTAAGGTAGGGGCTTTGGACAACAATGTATACAGTCCCAAATGGCACAATTTTGGTGCTTTTTTAAAAAAAAAAAAAAAAACTAACCAAAAGAAACCCCAAGTCTTTCTTTATACATTTGTTCTAAACTTTGTTCCCGAAAGAACTACTGGACTTTTGACTATATTTTGATTGCTTCATTGAGCAAGAAAACGTGTTTGTACCAAAATTTCGCCTTATTGAAAGGTTCAAACCGAAGAAAATTACAGTAAAAAATGTTGTTAGAGTGGTCATAGCTTGAATGCCAAGTGTTTAGACTTATGCATTGAAAAACATTTTGTGGAGACACAAACTTTTTTAAGTAAAAGACTTGGTTTGCGCCTTAACGTGTGATATAATATGTGGACGGTATTAAAATAATCAAACCCCGAAGTAAGTGCGTATCACCTCTATTTATGAGGAAAGCTACAATACTAGCATTGATATCATAAAAAAATATAATATTTAAAGATAAAGTTATAACGTAAATGTTGATACAAACTAGATACGTATCAAACATATCATGAATGAAAGTAACAAGAAAAAACACTATTGACACTAAGGGTGTTCATATTTTCGATTACTCATAAATTTCGATCATATTCTATCTGACTCTATTGATCAGCTATCCGAAAAAATCACGTAGGCCAACCGAAAAAAATTTGGTATTGATGTTTATGACATTTTTATATATGATGTATGGATATTTATAACTTTTTCTTGTTGTATTTTTTTATAATTGTTTATGTATTATCAAATTTATTGTATTTTTTTAGTGTTATTGGTTTATTGTGTTAATTAATTAGTATAGATTACTTAATTAAATTATGAAAATAATTTAAAAGTTAATAATTTTAAAATATGTATTCATTTGAGTTTTTACCCGACTTTTTATCCGATTGTTTTGAACAGAATTCAGATATGAATAATACACTTGATTGGGTAGAATATGCCAAGAAAAAATCTTCCTGCAAAATAACGGGTAAGAAATATAATACTATAATTCCTATCCGTAAGGTAAAGTGAACATCTCAATCAACACCTACGAGAAAAGAGAGAGAAAAAAAAAATTATATTTAGCAATTTTCTATTTTTTTGATAATTTTTGAATAATTAAGGATTATGTATAATTGGTGGCTACCATGGCTCGAACTCAGAATGGATAGACATCGGTGGTATATGATCCAAATCAGACCAACTATCCAGACTCATCCCTAAAGCCATGAGTTTTGTCAATTTTGTGTCTAATTCCATCATTCGGCCCTTAAAAACCCTTTTTGCCATATCAAGAAAGATTTAAAAATAAATAATAAATCATAAAATAGTCTGAATTCAGCGTCGTCGATTTTTCACTACTCTAGACAAAATATGTTTTTATTTTAATAAGTTAGACTATAATTTTTTATTTTTTAATAATTTTTAAATAATTGAGAAAGATATAAAATAAGTGACTGACATAACTTGGACTCTTAATGAGTTGAGACCAATGGCATTTAATCCGGATCAGGTAAACGATCAAGAAGCATTTCTATGTCATGTGCTCTATCAGTTTTACCGTGAATTCAATCGTTTACACGTACAAGTGGGACCGATAGGAAATTCATTTTCCAAAGCGTCACATCAAACTAAAAACCCTAGTGTAGTGGAGACATCTTTATTCCTGTCTGCTAAGCAAATGTCAACATTGTCACAAGCCGGAAGAACGTACACTCCAAGGCACCAGTATTAAATTCCAATTAGATTTTACATAGAATGAGAATCTATAGGATTTCAGTTTGAATTGAATTGGTTTACATATTTATAATTAATTAGTTTAATACAAATTATTAACTTGGTCAATTTTCAAATTCTAATATAATTTTTTATATTCCATCAATTCACACGGAGAATATTAGCATAACAAAAAAACCAGTTCAGCGCATACAACATGCATTACTATAATATACAAGAAAGTACATAAATATATATCATATTATTTTTATATGCAAATGGATTGTTTCGTGACTCGAGTCTACCATCGCAAGGTATAATAGAGCAATATATTATTGCTAGTATGCTTAAGCGTGCGCTCTCTCTCATTTGAATTCAAGTTTGACTCGGACAAAATTAAATTTGAATTGAATACGTGGTAAAACTCAGTACAAAAATCTTAATTGAAAAAAGCCAAACAAGTCTATAGACCGTGCTGTCAAACAATAAAAAAAGCATATGGGCCTCCATTCACATAATAAAATAAAGAATATGTCGGCCATTGAATAAAACAATAAATGCCATTGAATAAAACAATAAATGTGTTTCGGAGTGTTAAACGTGCAAGTTGAGCTATTCCAACTCGGACCGCTATTAATAAACAAGTCACAATTGATTATATTCGTTTTAAACTATTTAATAAGTAGAATTCCAATGAAGGTTAAATGGACAATAAATATCCTAAAATCATATTCAAAATTAAGTATATGGTTCGAGGTGATAATCAATTTTACTAAACATGTTCTACTTCAATAGTCAAATTGGGGGTGAGACACAAACCATCTTGATCTTGAGTTGGAATCTTTTTTATTGTTGAAATTATGTATTTAACATATACCCATGACTTACAAATGTATATTTTTTTTTTTTACCTAAGAAAAATGATAAAAATATTTATCACAATAGTAATAAAAATATTTATAACAGTAATAAAAATACCGATAAAAAATTATAATAATAAATTTTAAAAATACGATAATAAACTTTTTTGTTATTTCGTACTGTAATCAAATCCCTACAACAAATAGGACTTGAAATAAATATGCCCAGTCAATTACGCGGCTTAAGAATTGGAGGTCAGTCCTCCCCCCCTCCCCACCCCACGCCACCCAAATCATTAAAAAATGTCAGTCATTGAGACAGCCTTGAGGATAGGGGCAGAGCTAGAAAATTTCTTCTCAGTGGACATTCTAATTATTTACCTTGATTTTTTTTTCTCCAAATCAATAAAAAAAAAAATAACACATTTAAATTGATGACTCAAGTTTCTATTAGGGAAAGAAGAGTTAGGGGGAAAAGGGGGGTCCTCTGTCTTTGGCTTCACTCGAGCAATGGACGCAATCTAAGAGGAAGAGAAAATCAAACCGTGAACACCTCATTCAAGGTGTCCAAATAATCCATCGTCTTCGTCAGTCAAGTTAAATTGTCTAATAGAAATTGAAAACCGTAAAGACTAATGGGATCAAGCTTATTTGTCAAAAAGGAGTTGTGATGTAAAATATCATAATTACCCTTCAAGTATGTCCTTTTAAGTCACTTTGTCAAGTTAAAAGTTAAAAATTCAATGCTAATAATAGTTATAGTTCCAAACCACTTTGAAATTTTGAATTTGGTTTTCCGCTTTCTGTAAGAAAATGCCAACAATGTTACAATTGGAAGACCGTGTACTCTAAGGCATGCTTCGTTATTAAGTTCACTTCAATTTGCTTGGAAACATCTTTAATGAAAAAGCCCATCAAATACATTTTTTCCTTTTTATCTCTTGATTAACTTAGCTACTAAAGTAAATATGAAGAAGGATTAATTGTATTAGAGGTCCCTAAAACATGGAATTTGTCTCAATTTGGTCCACAATATTTCAATTGTATCACTTTAATCTCTAACGTATTTAATATATTTTTATGTGATCTCTCAAATAAACAGTGATCAAATTGTTAACGATTTTTTATTATACATTTGTCACATAATACCTAAATATAGACAAAAAATAATTTAGATAACTCTTGATCAAATTTATATCCAAAATTTGGTTAAAAGCTACTCATATTACATATTTTTGATCAAGAACTACTTAAATTATATTTTACTTATATTTAGGTATCACGTGATAAGTTTATGATCAAAATCCGTTAGTAATTTAGATATTGTTTACTTAAGAAATCATATAAAAACATATTCAATATTTCAGAGATTAAAATGATGCAATTAAAATATTATAGACAAAAATAAGATAAATTTTATACTTTGAGGACCTCCAATACAATTAATCCTATAAAAAATTAAGAAAAGAAAATTGGTTACATCACATAATACTATATATATATATATATATATATATATATATATATTTCTTTTCCCCCTCTCCCCACAAAGATTTAAGAATAATGTGGGCCATTGAGAAAGATTTTTTGCTTTGGGGTGTAAAACTAGCTTCATTAACTCTAATCATGATTGATAAGAAGTCAAACATCATGATATTTTTCAATTTATTGATAAGTTAATAGGCATTCTAAAATCAAGATCAAAACTAAAAAAAATTAAGTTCGATTCAAAGTCAACGTATGTCAGAGATCAATTTTTCAAATGAAAATGTAGGATACAAATGAAGTCGGAATATCATTATTACAAGAAATAATTAGTAAAAATATATTTGGCGTATTGTGTGATTGATATATATTCCTTAAAACCGAAAGGTAAATTGCACAAGAATGTCATTAGATAGGCAATGTTTTATGGTATCGGATATGTGGTAACTAAGAAACAAAATATTTTCAGAAATCAAAAGTTACTAAAATGTAGATATATGATAAGACTAGACAATGTGAATTATAGAAACGAATAAGACTCAATCTTATCCGTAAGTAGTTGCCGGTCTCAACAGTATTCATTCGTTTCCCCGGAGCCCCAAAGTCAAAAGACCTCACCCAAAAAAAGAAAAAGAAATCATAGAAATAACACATTGGTTTGCTGTTTGAACAAATTTGCGAACGAGTTGAGGTTCGTTTGAAAACATTTTTGTTTTTATATTTTTTTTAAAAGAAAAACAAAACAAATTTTTGTTTTTTCTATGATAAAAATCCAAAATATAAAATATGTTTGGTAGTTAGTTATATTTAAAAATTATGAAAATAAAAATAAAAAATATGTTTAATATTATAATAGTGTTTTCATAGTTTATTGTGGTTATTTTAATTAATTTTTTAATTCCAAATACATCCCCACTCAAATCACTGAAAACCCACCCCACTTATCCACAATCATCTCCACCATTCCAAAATCCACCACCATCACCCCTGTTTAGCCACCACTTAACAACCGAAAACTCACCATCCAACCTATCACCAGCACTACCAAAATCCCACCAACCAACCCACCTAAAATTCACCATCGCCAGCCCTGAAAACCTATCTGCAGCAGCCCGAAAACCCACCACCCAACTCACCCCAAACCAACACCAATACCAGTCCACCAGCACTGATACACAGACACAAAGACAACTCAGATGCTGCAGCCCCAAAGCCCACCACCCAACCCACCCAAAACCACCACCAATAGCAATCCACCACCATCGATACACACATAGAGAAAATTCAGCTGCTGCAACCCCAAAATCCACCACCCAACCCACCCAAAACCACCATAGCGGCGGAGTCAGAATTTCTTTTCAGTGGGGGCAACTATCAAGTTCAAGAGAATGATTACTCAATAATTATTAAAGTTCATTGCATCTAGTGAATATATTTATTATCTCAAAATTTCATTCTCTATAAAAAAAAATTTCTTAATCTAATATCTTTTATAAAATAATTCTTCATATTATTTTTTTTTTATTTTCAAAGATTTCACATATAAATACACGTAAAAAAATGATAGCTAACTATGAAAAACTAATATAATTTTTTTTAAAGTATTAAAATAAAGACAATTTTCATAGAGAATGCAATTTTGACATATCATTTTGTGAGTGTGCTTGTCAATGATAAGATTTTGACTCATCCGAATAGTAATTTGTCTTGAAAACCCTATTTTGAATTTAATCTAATTATTTAACTCATTTCGTTTTTTTAATCCATATTCGAATCTATTAAATATTATGAATTTTATCAAAAATTCAATTATATATATATATGTGTGTGTGTGTGTGTGTGTCACATTGTAATTTTAATTCAATTTAATTGTTTAGTTTTATCAAATGTTTACATATACATATTTGTGTATGCATATCAAATTAATTGAATCATTATTAAATCAAATTTTTTTATGCGCTCAAATCTAAAATCTTAGAAAATGATGTAATATATTTGATCGAAGTGAATTGAATTGAATCATAATTAAATCAATTTTTTTTATGTGCCTAAATCTAAAATCTTAGAAAATGATGTAATATATTTGAACTTAGATAATTGGTTAAAAATACATATGTATGTCTTAGTAATTGAATTCGGAAAAATATTGATTCGGTAAGTTTAGTGAGTCATTGTAGAAGGAATAAAGACAACTAGAGATTAAATAAAAAATTATGAAATTAAGTCTTTATGAGCGAACCTTAAGTCTAAATTTTTAGTGCATTAAAAAAAATGAGCGAGGCAAGTTATTAAAAAAATTAATTTTTATTATAATTTTAAATTAACCCTACAAATTTTCAGAATTTCAGTGGGGGCAATTGCCCTACTGCCCCCACCCTGCCTCCGCCTCTATCCACCACCACCGATACACCAACCCATAAGAGCTGAAGATAAAGATGAAGAAAAACCACCGATACACCAACTCTTACACCACTGATACACCACCACTAATATCAGACCACCACCATCGTTTTTCTGTGGAGATGAAGAAAAATCCTTAGATTTATAAAAATAAAACTTAGATCTGAAAAAAAATTAAAGGGGGGAGCATCACCAATTGAGATGATGGTAGGGTAAGCGTCGGAGAAGGTGAAGAGCTTCACCAAAGAGAGCTTCGCCAGAAGGGAAGTCAGAGCTTTGCAGATTAGGATTCTAGCTTCACCACAGTCGTAGAGAGAGAGAGAGCTTTATTTTTGCTTTATATAGGTGCCAAAAAAATGTCTTATTTTTTGCTTCTGATGAAAGTTGAAGGCTGAACCTCATTAAAGGCCCCCTTTAGCCCCGCGTATTCTCGTTTTTATGTGTTTTCAAAAATATCATTTGTCTTGTTTTCAATATTCACCCTTGTTTTCAAAACAACTTGACTACAAAAAAACATGAACTAAACATATTATTATTTTTTAATTTTAACAAAAACAGAAAATATATATATATATATATATATATATATATATATATATATATATTTAGTTACCAAACGATACCTTGGCGAAAAGGATTGATTTGATAACAACCATGTGGGTGCAATTATAGAGAACCAAAGCACTCCAAGGAAAAGCTTGTAAATGTGATTATCGTGAATTGGGGGCCACTCGTGCAGAAGAAATGATTCTCGTGAATATGTGATTCACACCATAGCCCAATTATGTTCTACACACAAGCCTGTTATTGTCAAGGAACTTAATTATAGAAGGCATCTCTCTAATTAAAGCTATTTAGAATTTCCGCCCATACTAAAATTAACATGTAAAATCATCCACCATGAATTTTGTACAAAATTCAGTTGAATATTTAATTTAACAATTGATGAACTGAATGAATGCAATTTTAATTTTATCCAGTTGTGTAGGGTTAGCTTCAAGCAAATTGTATACTCTAATATGTCTGGTTCGACCCTAGCTTGCGATTCTCAAGTTTAACAAACATATGTGATTATTGGTATACATGTTTGGTTCGACTCTAGTTTATGATTCTCGAGTTTAACAAGCATACAACATAGGTAGGTGTTCTCGTCCTCTAAGTCACATGAGGCAACGTGAATGGTTGACTTGTAGATCGGCCATAATTATTAGGGCTTGTTTGGTATTATTTTTAAGAGGGGTTTAAATTAACTTGTTTAAATTCGGATTTGACCAAAGATAAGATTCAAATAAGGGATTCAATATTCAATATTGTTCATACATATATTTGATATGCGTAGAAATATATGACTATTATGATAATATATTTGTATTTAAATGACTATTGTACCCCTTAATTAATTTAATCTAAACATAAGTATAGATATATGAGAAGTATAAATATCATTTGAATGTGAAACCCCAAACCCACATATGAAACCCCTCCCCCCAAAGGTTTCATGAAACCCATGAACAAGGGTTTCATGACCGTACCATGATCAGGCCGAATTTTTAATTCTAGTCTAAATTTATAGTTACTAAATATGGGTTTAAGGGGTTTAGTTCCCAACCCATGTTCCAAAACTCCCCCAAACCCACATACCAAAAAGACCCTTATACTCTTGGATTAATAATAAGAGCCATAATATATGAATTTAAAAGGCTGATTTGATTAATTATTTCGTTGATTTAATTGTGAATATTAATATTTATTAAGATTTATTATTTATTTTATAATTATGATTGATTAAATTAATATTTTAAATTCAAGCATTTTTCTCATAATAATGCGGCTGCTCGTGAAGAGCCAGCCCCCTTAAAAATAAACCGAATGGACATCTTCTCTTATCATAATTGACCAACCAATATTGTTAATGTAATTTAGAATAGATATAATTATGCAAAAACCAATAATTAAATTTAAAAAATCTTCTTGGACCGCTTCCCTCAAACCAACAAAAAGATAGTGATGTGAATTAAATTTAATAATAAAAAAATTAGAGATTAAAAAACTCGTTCTTTAAACTGTTTAGAGTGTTTCCGAAAAAATCGATTTTTTCTTGAAGCTCTTAAATAAGTCTTATTTTTTAACTTTTTCTTAGTACTAATAAAAACTATTTTTGTACAAAAAATTGATAGAAAAATCGTTCATTAAACTCTGAAATTCAATTAAGTTGATACTTTTTGAACATTTTCATTTCGAATATTTAAATATTTTTTGTCCAAATACTAAATGTTTTTAAATTAAGCCGCCCTGATTGCCGCCCTCTAGTTTTTGTTCCTATTAGACGGCTGAAGGAATTGGTTGACTGGTGGATGAACCTTAACTCAACGAGGAATTCAAACTGCAACTCGGGTTTTATTCAGGTTCCGCTTCATTAATCAAAAAACATATAAACTCAGGTATTTTATGTTAATTCCCAGGTTGAATGTGTTTTATTAAAGGGTAAAATATAGTAACAGTCCCTTCAGCATTGGTTTTGTGTCAGTTTTATTTTTAATCTTTTAATTATGTCAATTTGATCATTCAAATATTTAATTTGCATTACTTTCTTCTAATTGAAAACATAGGTATAAATTGACTAAAGAAAATGATTATGTGCATCTCACGTGACCGCAATTGAGGGACATTTTTCGAAAACATTAGGTACAAAAGGAACACAAATTATAAACAAGAAAAACCAAATTGACACACGTTGCAAACTTGAGTGACCCAATTTATAAATTGGTGATCAAATTGACACAAAAATGTATAATTTGGGAATTAAAAATTATTTTACTCATTATTAAATTCAAATAGAATTTAAATAATCGTGGATGACTTGTCTTTGATCAGACCGAAAAAAAGATTAATCAAGGTACGCGCAAGATGATCCGAACACTCTGACCGTTAAAACCAAAAAAAAAAATCAAATAGAATTCCATTGAATCCAATTGACTCAACTTTCTAACCTGATTACAAAATCAATCTATACCGGATTGGTTTTTCCTTTATTATTTTTTTTTTTTTCGCACAACTCCCTCCTGAAATAGACTTTTTTTTTTTTTTGGAATATTCGAATACATATTGAGGCGTCCGAATCATACCTCCAAAAGCAATTTCTCTATGTGTCTGGTCATACTTCTAGCAGAAGGCAAAACCCTTCTTGACTGGTAGTTGGAACCATGGTTATTATTCAATTTTCTGGATGTCATCATGATGGTAGGGTCTGCCACCGGGGATCATAATCCTTATATTTTCAGAATGGGTACGTCACAATCTTGAAGGAAGGTTTATTGGCTGTGCGCTGCGTTATGGGTGGCAATTGTTCCGTGTTATTTTTGCATTCCGTTATTTTGTGTCGTGTACCTTTTATATGCGTCGAATTTGTGTCAATATTAATATAAAATTATTTAATTTGTTAACAGTTTATATAATATTATTTAAAAAATTATAAAATTTTTATTTTTTGTCTATAATACTAGTTAAATAATTATTTTTTATCTACAGTATCCATTAATCGTATTATTCGTGTCGAATCTTAATTTGACTAATTTATTACTCATGTCAACTAATTGTGTTATTTTTGAGTTTTGTATCGGATTCGTGTTAACGGATAAAATTGACACCTTTATGTGGCGTCCAATAACTTACAAGTCTTCGAATCAAAATTTATCGTATATTTTAAAAGTCAAGAGGATAATTGACGAAAGTTTGACACCTTATAACAAAAAATATATATATATATTTTTATGAATTATTGTGATCTCTTATTTTATTAATTTTTTTTAAAAAATAAATAGTTTGTATATTGCATGAAATAGTGTTTTGACAGATTTTTATTACATGTACACACTCATTACAATTTTTCCTTAATCCCCCTCCCCATATCTTATTCTCTTTGAACATGATTGTGTACATAGTTCTGATTAGTAATTAATAAGAATAATATTACATGAATTTAAAAAATAAAGTTAAAAATTAGACTTGATAATTAAAATTATTGATTTTATTGTAAGTCTTAATATTTATTGGGACTCACTATTTATTTAATGATTAAAATTATCAAATTTAATTTTTAAATTCCCCTGACATTACAGAATTAATAAGGGATGCTACTGTGCGAAACAAAACAAGGTTTTTTCCTTCCGTCTATCTTTTTTTCTGAATGTTGCCTATAAAATCTGAAAGCCGCCCCAAGTCACAGTTGCCTTGCCTCAATTCAAAACTTTGGGGGAGACAAAACCTCTCGCCCACAAACAACCCCCCACCCGTCCCTCTCTCTCTCTCTCTCTCTCTCTCTCTCCGTCATATCGATCTTCAGCCTGGACTTTTCTGTCCACTTTAGTCAGGGTAACCACATCACAAAGGCCTCATTTCAAACCTCTCTCTCTCTCTCTCCGCCATGGGAAGTGACCAGAAGATGAAGATTCATGTGAAGGACTCCACCATGGTCCGCCCTGCAGAACCCACCCCAGCCGAGAGGCTCTGGAACTCGAACCTAGACTTACTGGTGGCGAGAATTCACCTCCTCACCGTCTACTTCTACAGACCAAATGGGTCTGTCAACTTCTTTGATTCTCGTGTTCTGAAGAACGCTCTGAGCAACGTTCTTGTCTCCTTTTACCCCATGGCCGGAAGGTTAGGAAGAGACGAAGGGGGTCGGATTGAGATCAACTGTAATGGAGAGGGTGTGTTGTTTGTTGAAGCCGAAACTGATTCCGCCATTGATGACCTTGGTGATGGCGACTTCACTCCAAGCTTGGAGCTCCGGCGGCTCATTCCAGCTGTTGACTACTCCGGCGACATCTCTTCCTATCCACTGATTGTTTTACAGGTACATGATCTCCTGTCACCTTTTCTTTTCTTTGCTTGGTTAACTTTATTCTTCTTTACATTTTCTTTTCTATTATTTTCTTTTTTTTTTTTTGTGTAAATTTCTTTTTAATCCCCAAATTGGATCATCGCAAGAAATTAAAAACAAATAAAAAGAATTAACACCAATCCTGGTACCGGTACCGAGGTATTAACTAATGGGGGTCGCATTCAAAAGAGTAATATTATAATGATCAAATTTTAAGTCTAAATGACTTGTCAATTGACTCGAGTTTCTTTTATTAGTGTCATGTTCTTTGAATTCTAATAAAAAATTTTAAATAATTAATTATTATGTCATTTGAGTTTTAAATTTGATCCCAAAATTTAACGGGTCTAAGCTTTCAAAATGTCACGTACAGCGGCCAGGATTGAGCAAATCAGAGGAGTACCATATTACAACTTATCCAACACGGCTTCTGGAATAAAACTGAGGGTACTTTTACGAGTAATGGTATTAGGACCTAAAAATTTAATTTAATTTATTATAACTATTGTTGGGTCTATTAAATGTTGAAATTTAATATTAATCTAATAATTTATATTATTATATCAATAAATTAAATTAAAATTTTAAATTCAAATAATATTAGTCTTAGTCTGTATCAGCGATGGTGGTATCCAAAATTATCAACACAGTACAGGTCGAGCCAATAAACTGATCGGTAGGACCACAAGGGTCAAATCTCAGGGGAGAAAATTGTTCATTGGAAAGGACACCCAGCCTCATGGATGCCAATCAATCACGTGATGCCCTCGTTATATTGTCATACAATTTTTGGACCTCCAAAAAGTATTTTAGCGTCTAGCTTTTAATAATTCAAGTCTTACTTTAATTCTTTGTCACATTCTTTAAAGTTATCTACTCTTATGAGTAAAAGGATATTTTTTTAATTTAGCTTAAGTTACCGTGGTATACTGCTGTACTCGAGAGGCGGTAATCCGTACAAATTTTGTCGGCCTATAAAAAATATTAAAAAATTGGGACAAATGATTGAATCTTGTCTTTAATAATTCATTCAAAAGTCTCGGATACAATTTTTTTCCACGGCCCAAGTGCTAGACATCTTTGTTGACATGCTTTAATCCAATTTAAGATACAGTAACTTGTTAATGAGCTCGAAAAAATAGTCCACGCAAGTTTGTACACTCTAGGAAAAAAAAAATGGGTCAAGTTTTCCTCATAAAAAAATATTAAATGTGGAGAGTATAGTTAAAGTATTATATCATATTTAGTGTATCAAAACTAATCTAAAATAAAAAATTTAATTTGATTAATTTAGAATCATTAATTAAAAAATAATAAATCAACTAATTTTTTAGTGTAATAATTAAACTCAGAAATCTTAAATGTTTCACTTACATCTTCCGAGTGTGAACCAATTCCAAAATTGTTCACAAAAAATTCATCATACAGATGTCAAGAATATGAATGATTGAGGATTTTATGAGATCAAATCAATAGTTGAGGGACAAAATAAAATTTAAACCGAAGAAAGTGTAATTAACTCATATTTTATAGTAGCACTTTCTTTGTACACACTTACTTCCTATGTTAAATATCTCAGATGATTCGATATTCATGGCATCAACATCCAAGTTGTATGCTTTCTCAACTTAATAATGATATATATATACATGTTACGTGTAAGTTTTAATCTATTAGACAATCATGTTGAAATTTTGGTCGAGAATTATGGTACATGATAAAGAATGGACTAGTCATATTTGATCCAAAATTCTAGCATGTTGAGAATCGGGTAACAAAAAATTCTGGCCTTTGAAATGGTCGATCCAATTCTCATTGTGGGACTATTTTTACCTAGGTTGATACTAGTTTTAATTGATAACTAGTTTCTGCAAAGTCAATTTGTAGAATCCTCATGGATCCCCGCAAGAAAAGCTTACCCTCTGTTTGGTACGAGGGAATATTGGATGGATGAAAAAATAGACTTTTCTTTGTTTGGTTGGGATAGAAAATAGAGAGTAAAGGAAAATAGGATAGAAAAGGTATACCTCTCCCGCCCACCATAAGTAATTTGTCCAAATTTGGGTGAAAAATGGAAGAAGGAGAAGTGCTGTCAAATAATCACACTTATTAAATTTTTAAATTTATTATAATACCCCTTAAAAGTATTGAGGTCCACTTTTTTTCCCAAGATAAATCAATATAATGGTGAGTATTTTTATTCTATATTTTCTACAACCATAAGGGTATTTATGTAATTTAAAACTTGTAAATTTTTTTTTTATAACTTTTTTTCATACGAATAAAAAATTTATTTTTTTGACTTTTCTATTCCTTCGATCAGAAAAGTAGGAAATATGTCTTTCTTTTCTCAAATGATTGAAAATGCATCTTTCTTCTTTTTTTTCTATTCCTCCAATCAAACATATCTTTAACACCTCCAATCAAGTACAGATATATTTATTTTTTTTTTGGAACAAAGTTGGAGATATTCTTGAACACCTCAAAGTTGCCGTCATGGTCTTGGATAGGTAACAGCCATTGCGGACACGCAACAACTTCTAAATGTCTAGGAATCAATTATAATGCCAGAAGATAATTCTGACTTTTTCGTTATGGTAAGAACCAAAGTCAGAACACAATTTCATAGCCACTTTTTTTTCTTGATATTTAGTGCTCAAAGATACATTCTTTGTTTTTTTATGAGTAAAAATGTTTAAATTAATTTATGTACATTTTAATTAGTTATTTTTTTAATTTGATCAAAGGGAGATTATCTACGTCAGAATTAATTAGGATATTCATGAAAAATAAATTTTTTATAATTTAAAAAATTATCAAAATTCGAATTTTAAGAGGTATGTGTTGTTATCACTACTAACTTCTTTTGTGAAATTTACTTTGTGTTTAGGTAACCTATTTCAAGTGTGGGGGTGTCTCTCTCGGAGCAGGGGTACACCACACTTTATCAGATGGTGTTTCCTCACTTCATTTCATCAACACGTGGTCGGACATGGCACGCGGACTCTCCATCGCCATCCCACCATTCATTGACCGGACCCTCCTCCGTGCCCGGAACCCTCCTAGCCCGGCTTTCGACCATGTAGAATACCACCTGCCTCCTTCCCTAAACACCCACCTCGGAACCCCAGAACCCGAATCAAGTCCTAAGGTTGTTTCTACAACCGTACACAAAATCACACTTGATCAACTCAACAAACTAAAAGCCAAATCCAGAAACGATGGCAACACAAAGGAGTTCAGCAGCTATGCCATACTAGCAGCACATATATGGCGTTGTGCAGGCAAAGCACGGGGCCTCGATCAAGAGCAATTGACAAAGCTATACACTGCCACAGATGGCCGGTCCAGGTTGTGCCCTCCTCTCCCACCTGGCTACCTAGGCAATGTTGTTTTCACCGCCACGCCCATTGCTGTCTCCGGTGATCTTGAATCTGAGACATTGTCAAACTCTGCAAAGAGAATTCATGACGCCTTAACAAGAATGGACAATGAGTATTTGAGATCAGCTCTGGATTACCTGGAGGTGCAGCCTGATATATCAGCTCTCGTTCGAGGGCCAAAGCATTTCGTTAGCCCCAACCTGAACATCAATAGCTGGACTAGGCTGCCTGTGTATGATGCAGATTTCGGGTGGGGGCGACCGATCTTCATGGGACCTGCAAGCATACTATACGAGGGTACAGTGTACATAATGCCAAGCCCAACCAAAGACAGGAGCTTGTCATTGGCTGTGTGCTTGGATGCCGACCACATGCCACTCTTCCAGAAATTCTTATATGACATCTAGAAAGGAATGGCCATTCGGAGTTCACCCTGTGTCGGGCTTCTCACCGTTACTTCAGATAGAGCAGCTTCAATATGTCGACCCAGTAAACAAGAAATACAGTTGTTTCACCCACCGTGAGTTTCCCGAGTTTGAAGCACTCCTACCCCTGAAAGGCTCAACTTCGCCCCTCCAACCACCACCAGAACAAGTGTTTTACCAAATCATTGTGATTTTTGAGTTTTATTTTGTCTCTCTGCCATGGTGTCTAATTTATTTTTTTCCCTAATCTACTTGTATGCATTAAAGTGTGGTTTGATCCGGCGTTAAACGAAAATAAAACCTTGAAAACGTGTCTTTCAAACACGTTTTTATTTAAACATTGATGAGAAATTGAGAAATAAAATTTAAAAATACCATAAAATAAGAATAAAGATAGGACACTGTAATTTGAAAATTGATTCCCAGCACTTTTATTTTGTTCGTCGAGTGACCTTAAAAGCTTATGATATGTCAAAATCACCACAAAACAAAATACCAGTAAGAAGTTCTTCCATACCAAATAATAATCTTAGTAACTCAAGTGATAAATAGTGATAAGTTTTAAATTTAAACATCTTGAACTCAAAATTATAGTATAGAAATGTATTCGTTATGAATTTTTTAATCCCATAGAGGATATACTTTTAACAAAATCGAGTCAGTAGAGAGCATAAATTTCCCGATACCCTGAGTGTAATAACAAGGCCAGTCCATCTAGTAACAGTCACAGTTCTTTCCTAGGCCAAGTCAATCATTCAAAAGAAGCCGAATTCTTCGACAGTACCTTCAGCAGATAGTCTGGCTAAGATTAGTCCTGAGCAGCTTCTGCTACGTACATTTTTTTGAGATAATTCCAACTATCAAAATTGAAATGTTTGAATATAGCCTTATTTTTTGTAAATTAGTTGTATTCCTCTGTCCATAAAAGAGAGCATTGAAAAGTGGATAAAACATCGATTTACAAGTTAGATTATCACACTGTAAAAACCACCCCATCAAATGAAATGTTCACCAAACCATTGTTTTGAGTTTGTGGAGTGAGCAACTCCAGTCGACCTCACAAATGTCACACCCAAGTATAACATTTCACATTTGCTTTCTCTTCGACCGACATCTCAAACGTGTCTCATTGACAATTAAATTTGGCATTATGTCAAATTTTTTATTAAGTATTATTTTATTGATGTAGTCAAAAATATAATAAAATAAATTATTTTAACATATAAATTAGAGTACTAATAATGTCACACCTCCACCCCGGATCACATAGTGTGAGCAACGGACCGGCCACCAAGGCCTTAACCAACCATCCATGTGCATAATTAATACAAAATACAACGGAAGACAAATAATAAATTGATCATTTTCACCGACCTAATGAATATCAGAGAAATAAACTAATTTCATCGACATTATTAATTAATTCATGTAAAACAATAATTAATCCATAAGGTTCACTACTCTAAGCAAAAACAACATTGCTCTCAAAACAATCGAATACTTGTCTCAAAACTATAAAAAAAATATTTATTCCTGAAGATGTACAATAAAATAAATCTTCAATTTTTCTAATTCCTTATCTATCCGAGAACTTACTCCTCCTCCTGATCCTCACCTAAAAAATGTTAAATATTTGGGTGAGCACAAAGGCCCGTGAGTAGCAACCACCTCTAATGAGGTTTGAAAATAAATTTCTTATTTCATATACACAGAAATAAACTTTGTTACATATATAAATACAATAAATTGTACCTCAATCCCTTTCAAATTACCATGTAAATAAAATGATCTCATAATTATAATAACTTTATAAAAGAAAAGACATTTATAGTTCAAAACACTCACACACACATTCAGCCTCAAATACACTTGTCAAATCATGTTTGTTACCACTAATCTAATAACTGACTCCATCTCTTGTCATCACTAGCCTGATGACTGGCCCTGTCTTTTGTTATCACTAACCTGATAACTAGCCCCTATGTGAACATCTCTATACTGACCACACCGGTATACAATCTCGTTACCATTTAGACCTAGTAACTCAGTCCCCTTCTCATAAAACATGATTTCAACTCACACACACACACTAAAACTGTTGTTTTAATCCCATCGCACACAAAATTTCTCTTTCATCACCAAAACCATTTAAGAAATAATATAAAATCATCTTATAAGTTTTGTAAATTCACATGTGTAACAATTCACAATTGCAAAAAATATTTAATTGCAACCCCAAATATCAGCATATATCATATATATATGAAAAATTTACACACACGCACCCACAAGTTTAATATAGAAAATCCTCCCAATAGAAGTAATAAACTACTCACCTTGATTTCCAAAATCTAATTCAAAGCACTCTTTTTCAACCTCAATGCAATCACCACCTAATCCAAAATAACATAAAACAATCAATCTCTTTTTCCTTACTTCGTTGTTTCGCGATTCTGTATTTAATTTTTATACTTTCTACTCATTAATATATACCCAATATATATTTTACATATAAATATCCTTTCTAATATGAGGTAACAGCGTATGAAAGTATTCTGTACTGTTTAGAAAAAAATTTCTAAAGTTTTAGGGTCGAATCATAATTTTTTAAAACTTTTGGGGGTCAAAGTATAATTTTTAAAAAAAAAGAAATCTCTGTTTTTGGACCTGCCATAAATTTTTCAGAATTCTGTTCTTGCAACTTACCGAATAAAAAGGTACTTAAAATTAAGTTTAGAAGAATAAAGTAGTCAAAATAAAACTCCTTGAAATTAAAGGGAAACTTTCTGTATTTTTTGGGATTTGGTTTTCCTCTTCCAGCTGCTGAACCTGAACCATTATACTTCCTTTCCCTTTTTTTTTTTTCTTTCCAACTCATTGATTGAACTCAATCAATTCCAAATAACTATAAACTTAAAGATCAACTTAATAAATTCAATAATCAATAAGGTACCATGAATAAGGTACCATGAGACCTATATATATATATATATATATACACTGACATTATAAATCTTACACTCATTAATTGAATAAGAAAATAAAATTCAAAAAAAAATCATTAATCTATACCCTTGGATGGATTCAAGTCGGTTTCTTTCTTTTTCCTCCTTCTCTCTCTCTCTCTTATATATATATATATATATATAACCCTGGTTGCCTTTCTTTCTTCCTCCTCATTTTTTTTTCTCTTGTCCTATTTTAACTGCCTACATATATACATATAGAAAATAAAAGAAACCCTAAACAAACTCTACAAGTCTTCAAAATTATTAAATACATTAACATCCCTTTTTAAAAAAAATATTACAAATTAATCTAAAAATTAATATTATATATTTTAAATTTGAAATATTACAAATAAGGCGAAGATTTTAACTTTTACATGTTAAAATATTACATAAATCTTCAAATTTAAATTGGAGATGCTCTTACGTTTTTTTTCCTTTGGCAGAATGGTGTGGGCAGGTTGATGTGAGAGACGGAAGAGAGAGAATTTCCAATCACATGCGAGATGGCTAAGATGCCTTATCACTGGTCTCTTATCACTTGGTACCCTGCAAGACTACAACATCACATCACTTAGATATAGACCATTTCGGTTCCCTAATCTTCTGTTTGGTAAAAAAAAAAAAAATTTGAATAATGGAAAAATAGAGAAGAATAAATTTTGCATTCATAGAGGATAAAATTACTCTTTTTCTCTGTTTTTGTTTGGTACCGAGAATGAAAAGTTGGATAAATAAATTTTTTATTATTTAGTATTGAAAGACAAATGAAAGGAAAGAAAACCAACAGAAGTTAAATTTATCATAATACCCTTACAATGAAAATAACCATTGTACCATTTTTATATAAATATAATTTTTTTAATATATGAATCAATTCCATTAATCTTAAGAGATTCAAAATTCTTTTATTTTGTAAAATTAATAAAATGGATCTATATCCAAAAATAATACAGTAACAAATACAACATTGAATTTATGTGATTCATATATTCATTTTTTAATAATAGAACATTTTTGTTAAAATACTAAACATTTAGTTGACTTTGCTTGATCAAATTTCTAGCTATAATTGTAGCAATATCTCTTGGTGATCGACAAAAAATGCTGAATTGGAAATGAAATACATCTAAAAATTAAAGGGCAAAAAAGTTAATTTAAAAAATTATTGTCTTGCCTTCACTATTTTCCTCTACTTTCTGTCCAAATTTGGACTAAAAATATTTTGTGGGCCGAAGGATAGAAGTTTCCTCTCACTTTCCACTCCCTCATACTTTCCTTTGGTACCAAACAATAAAAACCTTTTTTATCCCTTCCATTTTTGTTAAAATACTAAATATTTAGTTGACTTTGCTTGATCAAATTTCTAGATATAATTGTAGCAATATCTCTTGGTGATCGACAAAAAATGTTTGAATTGGAAATGAAATACATCTAAAAATTAAAGGGCAAAAAAGTTAACTTAAAAAATTATTGCCTTGCCTTCACTGTTTTCCTCTACTTTCTGCCCAAATTTGGACTAAAAATATTTTGTGGACCGAAAGGATAGAAGTTTCCTCTCACTTTCCACTCCCGTATACTTTCCTTTGATACCAAACAATAAAAACCTTTTTTATCCCTTCCATTTTTCCTCCCTCACTTTCCTTCCACCCATTTTTCCACCATATCAAATACATTTTTAGTCGGTGGTGTTCATTCAATCAAATCTTTTATAATAACCATGAAAGTTACAATATGATTTATTTTATGAGACCTTACTAGCCATTTTTTCTTTCACACACATACATTCTCCTTTTAGTTATATTTTTGTCCTTATCTTAAATTAAAACATAAATCAAACCAATTATTTACATCCCCTCTCCCTTTCAATCTCACTCTCTATCTTAATTTTACAAGTCGTGACAATAAATTAAGTCTTATCGTTTTATAATTTTAAAAATTTTTT
This sequence comes from Ilex paraguariensis, assembly GCA_963454935.2. NCBI lineage: Eukaryota > Viridiplantae > Streptophyta > Magnoliopsida > Aquifoliales > Aquifoliaceae > Ilex > Ilex paraguariensis. The sequence continues at coordinate 838,608 of CAUOFW020005169.1, read as the reverse complement.
AATTATAAGGTAGTAATATTTTTTTATTGTAGAAGTGTTTTTGTTAATATTAAAATTTTAAATAAAATATTCTTAAATATATTTGTCATTAGTGACAAACACACATATAAAAAAAATTAGATTAAATTTAGATAAATGAACAATAATAAATGTCATTAAATTAGAAAGATTAGGTTAATAAGTCATGTGATCAATTGAAAAAATATGTGTATAAAACTTGAGTGTCAAGTAAGAGATGAGATTCTATTCAAAAAAAAAAAATTAAGAGATGAGAGAAGACAAACAGATATATAGATTTGTTTGTTAAATGGGTGTACTTAGTCCCGATGAAATATGTATATTTATAATTCATATGGATTGTACTATTGAATAGTTGAACGCAAATATTGTAGGTATGTAACTTTTATTTATTTTTGGTAATCAAATGTCAAAATTACCAAAAATAAATAAATAATGTGGCATCATGTTGTAACATTAAGCATATTTACTATGACACCACCTTGTAATGGTTCATGCAAGATTTTTGTCAAATTAAAATAAAATGCATAAAATTTGGATTAACACATATATTACTTTTAATTTTTGTATGTCATCTAGTTATTAATCCTTAATTCCACAGATTAAAACTCGACAATGAAGGACACGCAGAGACAACGATCTTGTGCATTCAAAAGTCTAAGTAAAGTAAAAGGCCTAAAATATTACAAAATCTTCAAAAAAAGTCTAAGGCCATGTTTGGATGGCGATAATATTGAGTGGGAATGGACATCTAATTACCAAGAAAAGCAATTCCTAGGTTTCAAAGGTCATCAGAATCTCATATCAAATGTTTGGTCAGCGTCAATAATCTTGTATGAGATTCAAAAAACCATTCCCAAGTTCGTGCCAATCTAGTATGGACTGACATTTAGGGTGCGTCTGGAAGACAGTAATCTTAATTGGGAATGAATATCTCATTCCTAATAATGAAATACTCGGGTTTCGGTTATCTTAGTAATATCATATTTAGTATTTAGTTATTGTCAATAATCTATTGTAGGAATTAAAGTCATTGACAAATTATTTTAGGAAATAACTTAATTTTAAAAATGAGATTAATTTTATAGAGAAGGTTCATTTTGAGATTTTTATTCATTTATAGAATACTCAATAAGTAGAGATTACCACCATTGGTCATAGGTTTAAGATACCCACCATTACTGAGAATTGGATTGTGATAGAAATCTTATTTTTGAGTCAAACTACTAAATTACTGACTATCCAAACATGATAATTTAGAATTTAAAAATAAGAATCTCATTCTCAATCAAGATTATCGTCATCGTCATTTAAATAGAACCTAAAAGTAATAATTTCAAACCTCAAAAGTCGTAATTTCTCAAATTTCTTCCACTCTCTTTTCCTCCAGACTCACCGCCCCTCTTCAAGTTTTCTCTCCCTCCCACTCTCAAAAGCAGAAACTAAGAAGCCATGCATAAACAATTTTAGAAGTGAAGCTGCGCAGGGAAAATAATTTTGACAAACTTAATCCAGCAAACACCATTGTTTTACAAGCAACAATGCACTTTAGGCAATCCAGTACATAATATATATATCACAAATAGAACACTTTATACAAATGATTTATGAAAACAGTACATTACTACTCCAACCTCCTCAATGAACGATTTAGAGCCAGGTATTAACAAGACGTTCACCCAGGAGGCCAAGATTAATCAAATCCCAATAAACTTATTAACTTAAGCAAGCATCATTTCGCCGTCTTCCCTTTTCCCCATTTTAAACATCTGTCTGGAATCTCTCATCATACAACCTCTTAGCGGCCATACCTGTCAGGGTGAAAGAATAACCTAGGGAGGTAGAAACTGGGGTGCTTGATAGTAGCCAAACCACTCAAATTAGATGAGGCGTTTGCAACGTCACTACTAGTCACGTTCGTACAACCAGATAGATCCACATATTTGAGATTCGGACATCCCTCAGAAATTAAAGCAAGTCCTTTGCCTGTTAACTTTGAGAACCTAAGTTCAAGATTTAGCAGATGAGGCATGAATTTTCCAATTGCAGCAGCTTCTGAATCTCCATCTTGAGGATAGGCATTCAGATATTCATTTGGGACAATTCCTTCATGATACGAAGGATTCCACCAATTCATCAGGTTCCTTTTCAGAATTTTGAGGTTAGGGCAGTGCCTTCCAATCACAGCCAAAGATTCATGAGATATTCCATAGCAGTAGCTAATGTTAAGTTCCTCAAGCTTGGGGCATCCAGAAGCCATCTCATCCATGCATTCATCACTTACATTGGGGCAGCTCTTAATTGATAGGATTTGAAGGTTTGGGCACCTGTACAATCAGGTAGCCAAATACATTTTGATCATTAAATAGTAACCAACCATAGTAAAATTCTTATAGAAATCAGAAAAGGAAAAAAAAATAAAAAAAAGATCAGAAGAGTCATCTTAATCTCAACGACTTCATCGATCTTATAACAATCAGATAGTACCCTTTCGAGTCAGCGGTTGGCCACCATGGCTTGATCTGGATTAGATCATGTCACTTGACAAATGTGGTTAGCCCTTAGGGGGTGTAGAAAGGAATTGAACTTGAAACCTCTGAATTCTCAAAGGTTAGCTCTTAGAAGGCAAAAAACAAAGTATTCATTTTCTAAATCAGAAATTACTTAACAGCCAACAAAATTTTACGCCTTAAGAGGAAAACAGGACAAAGCAAATTTTATCAATCAAGCCTAACAAAAACGTACTACAATCAACCGCAAAAAATCAAACATGAAAATGGCAATTGAACTTCAACAAGACTTTGTTGAGTTGAGTTGAGTTGTGGATCTGAAAAAAGCAATTAGAAAAATCTAATTCAATCATCCAAGACTAAATCTACCATACAATAAACAATTGAAAAACTCAAGCCTTGAATAACATAAAGAAAAGGATAACCCATTTTTCAATCATCCAAAAACTAACCCAAACCATACAACAATCAATCGCAAAGTCCACACCTTTAAAAGCAATCAAAACAAAATAAACACTTGACGTCCAAATCCTAATGACCTATTAATTACAAGAATTCAACCTTGGAAATGCATGTGAGAGCAAACCCCATCTCCAATAATCCAAAACCTAACTGTACCACAAAAGAGTAATTCAAAAAATTCAAATGTGAAAAAACTTCAAAAAAAAAAACCTATTAATCAAAAAATTCGATCAGCAAAATAGTAATAAAAACAAACTGTATTTTCAAAATCTTAAAAACAAACAAAATCAGACCCAAACCAACACAGCAAAAATTAGCCATAAATTCTAAAAGTAATCTCATACAAAACAATGATTTTAATTAGGAATCGATATCTCATTCCCACTAAGACCTCGGTTTCATTTATCTGGCCGGTGTTAATAATTTAGCAAGGGGACTAAATATCTTTTTTAATGTTATTTTAAAAATGCTACACAATTCAAATGAAACCCAAAAAGTACAACTTAAATGCATATCATCCCTTGGATTGGATTAGTGTTCTCTCAACACTCACCTAAAGGACAATATGCATGCAAGTTATAAGTTTTTAAATTTCATTTGAGTGGTCCGGCATTACTCTTCAGGAAGAGAGTCTGATTCAAGGAATGAAGTTAATTTAGGAAATAAACTTGATTTATGAATTTTATTCTTGTTTAGAATTACCCAATCTAGGTAGATAACTAGATATGATATCCAACCTCATTGGGAATTCGATTACAATTTTATTCTCCGATAGGATTACCCTGCAGTTGACTATCAAAAAATTAGATTAGGGGTTGCATTACGGAATAGTTGATTATCCAAATATGGTAATCTAAAAATTTAGAAATATAATTGTCATTCTCGATTATCATCATCCAAATGGAGCCCACCTTACTTGAACCAGTCAGAAGAAATTCAAACTTGAAAAATAAAATCATACCACAAGTTATTTTCGATTATTCAAAAGTAACCCAACCCATCAAAAATTCAGTAAAAATATCCCAGTGACCCAAAAATATCAAACAATTAATTAACAATCAAACCCTAATACTAGAAAATTTTAATATATACCTTTCAGCAACCAGAGAGAGAGAGCGATCAGAGCAATGCCTGACACGAAGTTCCACCAGACACCCATCGCTCCAAACGACGACGGATCGCAACATAGCGTCGATTTTTTGCTCGAATTCCCAGGTCCACCAGGTGGGTGACTCAGCATCCGGGTCGAAGTAGGTTTCGAGGTCAAAGACCGAGTTAAGAACCGGGTCTTTGATGGCGTGAAGCCACGGTTTGCAGACCAATATGGCTGTTCGCCATCGGTCTTCGAGAGAGAGGCGTAACAGGATATTGATTAGGCACTCGTGAGTCAAATCGGCCCAGTTGGAGCTGAGAAACGAGTTCGACACGTTTCTTCCTCCTCCTTTGTCATCCATTTCACCGGCAAGTTTGGAATGTGCTTTGGTGCTCTGCTCTTTTTATGCACTTTTTTAATTTAACTCTCAGCTCATTTAATTAGGGGATAAGATCAAAAAAAACAGGTGGGAATGCAATTAAGGATCATGTGAATTACAATTTGGATCCTCTAAATCTTAGATTTTGTCAATTGGATTTCCTTAATCATAAATGTCAGATTTTATAATTTCATTACACCCTTTAATACTTTTGTCTACATCCCACCATAACCTAATTCTGGCCGACATACAAAGTGAATTTTAATCCAAATTATCCACACAAAAATCTTCTTTCGTAAGCTTAAAGAGGAGGTACGTTGCTAAATTTGTAAAAATTTTACGATGAACGATTGAAAATGACTGAAATTGATATAATTTGAGAATGAATATTCAAACCTATTCAATCATAATGCACCAATTTCTCATCATTCATCTTCTTAACCCACATATCTAGTTCAACTAGAATCAAATCACTTCAAGCAAAACACTTGTGGATAATCATTAATGTGGCATCCCTTTGGGACGAGTGCAATTTCTTAGGTTATATCGAGAGGAATTTATACTTCAAAAATACTCTAGTACTGATGTAAATGACTTATTTTTTATTTGATCAAAAAAGTAATTAATCGAAGTACACGTAAGTTGACCTAAATATTCTTAAACTAAAAAAAATGTAATAATCATTAATGTGGCAAGTTTAAAGTTTTTTTTACTTTAATGTTTCTCAAAATTTATTGTACTTGTGAATATACAAGCCTATATTGTTAAAATCCCACCAAAAATATATTTAGATTAAACTAAATTATCTTTTTAATCAATTACCTTCTATTATAAAAATAATTAAAAAAAAGTGTCATATTAGGAAGGAGAAGAAGCTGGATTTCAGAGGGTTCACCACGGCTTGCTTATTGTACCCCATTATCGAATTTGATAAGTAAATATCTTGACTTTCGATGGATTTTGATGATTGAAACTAAGGGTCGAGTAAGGATGGGAATTGTATTGTGTCATATCGTGTCGTGTTGTCATAGATTCGGGTTTAAAATATTTTAACTCAAACACGACATGTAAGTCAAAAGAATCAAGCCATCCGGACATGAACACAATTTCTTGTTAAACACGACTAACTCGACATGACCCGTAATACAAGATTTACACATATCGTATCCGGGTAAACATGACCCAATCTGCCTAACATGACCCGCCCAACGCGACCCAACAATTCAACAAATATTCCATATTGAACATCACAACAACATTCATTATTTCAAAAGCCAGATTAGAAGCTTAACAATATTAATTATTTCAAAAGCTGGAGGCCAGATCAAAGCTTAACAATATTATTAATTATTTCAAAAGGCAGAAGCCAGATCAGAAGCTTAACAACATTAATTATTTCAGAAGCCATATCAGGACCTTAACAACATTAATTATTTCAAAAGCCAGCACTCAGATCAGAATCTTAACAAGATGTTGTTAACAATACTTTAAAAAATATAGATCTAGTGAAAAAAATGTTAATGAAATCTCTAAATATAGATCTAATGTTGTTAACAATACTTTAAGAATTGAGTTTTGGTTATGGAACTAAATTAGAGTTAGGGTTTTGTTTTGTAGATCTATGTTTCTATTTTGTTATGGATCTAAATTAGAGTTTTTGGTTAAAGTATGAATTACAATTGGGTGTGAGTCATGAGATCGTCAGAAGGCATGTGAGAGAGAGAGAAAAAAAAAACGATAAAGATAACTAAATCAGTTCACAGTTGCATAGACAGTAACAATAAGTCAATAACATACACATAGAGAGAGACAGAGTGAGAGCTGACCTAAAGTCTGAAGGAGTGAGAAGGGTGAGTCTTTCACTTGGTTGCCCAGGAGGAAGAGAGAGGCATAAAACTATGACTGTTAATCGAGTCAAGTATGTCGAGTTCGTTTTTGTAAACGAGGGTAAAAAATTATTCAAGCTTGGCTTGTTTAGAAAATAAGTCGAGCTTGAATCAAACTCGAATCAAAATTTGTGAACTCAAACCGAACTTTTTAGACTCATTTTTTAAATGAGTCTAAAAATTGTTCACACTCAGCTCATTTAAAATAAGAGGCAGGCCTGAACCGAGTTAGACTCAATTATCAGCCTTATTGGCAGCAACGAAAATGAAAAAATGAGAAAGTAAAATTGGGGGTGAGTTTTAGGGTTAGGATTAATTTATATGGTGGCAGGTCAATCGGGTTTGTGTCAGGATTTGTGTCAACTCGATTAGTCAATGGAGTAAATTTCATGTTATAAAAATTGACCTCAAACACGACCCATTAATAATTTGTGTCCATGGATCATATCATATATGGATTTATGTCAAAAAGAACCCGGCCCATTAAATTCGTATCGTGTTATCATGTTTTGTCGAAATTTACCACCCTTAATTGGCAGTGGACAACAACCCAACCTGGTATCCAGGTGGCATGACGGGTCATGAGAACCCAACCCAGTCCACCTTATAGTGGCCTGTTGACAGTCCATGAAGCCAATAAATAATGTCACAACTAATCAATTACCCGTGTTGGCCCAATTGATAGACCCAACAAAGTGGTTGGCCGAGCTGAGCACTAACAATTTAACACCATTCTATTTGCATAAAATACAATAACAGTGAGAGAGTTCATGTAAAAACAATAATCCGAATTATTTTGTTTGGATGATTTATTGTATAATTAATTATTGTCCGTATTGAAGATACGGAGTAATAAAAAAATGATCAACAATAAACATATTTATATTTACATTAAAAATCAAATTACAAACATAGAGAAGAAAAAAAAAAATTAAGCACCAACTGTAATAAGGGTGAGCAATAATAGTGGTGGTGGACGGCAGTGGTGAAGGTGGGAGATGGTAATGGTTATGGTGGCTGGCGACGATCGTGATAATGGTGGTAGTTGATTTTTGTCTGACGATGGTGTTAGTGGCAGTCATAGGTGATAGCTATAATGGTGGTGGGTGTAGGTGGTAGTGGGCGACGGTGATATGGTTGTTGTAGTGGTAATGGTGTTGGGCAATGACGATAGTGGTGGTGGACAACAATGGGTGTTTATGGATAATAGTGTGATGGATGATAACGAATGACGGCGATAATGGTGGTGGTGGTAAATGTAATGGGGGTGAATGATAGTGGGTGGGCGATGACAGGTGGTGCTCGTAAATGTGGTGGGGGTAGGTGACAATGGCTGACAGCGATGATGAGCGATGACAAGTAGTGGTAGGTTGTGGTAGTGGTGGCGATAGATGGTGGATGGTAGCAGTGGATTATAATGGTAGCAATTAACAGTGATAGCAATCAGTGGTGGGTTGCAATGATGGTAGAGGGTGATGATGGGGTAGGGCTGGTGGTAGTGCAGTGATGACTATGGTGGTGATGGGATGACAATGATTATAATGGTTGAAGGGTAACGACAGTGGTGATGGTAGTGATGATCGTCATGAGATGATGGTGGGGCGATGAAAGTGGTCGTGGTAGGAGTGATGGTAGGACAGTGACGCTGATAGTAGGGTGGCAGCAACAGTGGTGGTGGTGACATAGGTGTGATGTTGGGACAGTGACGATAGTGATAAGGTGATAACAACGGTGGTGATGGTGACAATGGTGGGGCGGCGGTGGTAGTTTGTGTGGCAAGGGTAACGATAGTAATGGTAATAGTAGTGGTGGGGGTGGTGGTGATGGTTATTGTTGTGGTGGAAGGGTGACACCGGTGGTGGTAGTGATGGTAATGGTAATAGTAGTGACAATGGTGGAGCTGTGGGTGGTGGTGATAGTGATGGTGAAAGAGTTGTTTTAAACACTATTTTTAAAAAAAAATATTCATGAAAATTTATAAATCGTAAAATTACTTTTAAAAATCACCATAAACACACCTTTATGACCTATTTTTTCTATTAAATTTAAAGTGTTAATATTAGTTGTCGAATTAACTTTACTGTAAAATATAAAGAGATATCAACTGCAAAAAGTAAAAAATACTTTATTTATTTTTTGAGATTTGAATAATATTATACTTTATTATACAGATTTTAATTTTAATTTTTTAACTACAATACATCTACTAATTTACATTTACTTTTATTAACTATAGTAAACTGTTTACCCACAATAAATATTTTATCGTTCACTCATAGTTTGATCAGGATAAAAATAAAATAAAAATAAAAATAAAAAGTGACTAAGGACTCACTTATATACAAACAGTACCACTTGAACTTACCGTAAGTGAGCACAAGAAGGAAAATGAATAAGAAATATATTAAAAGTAATCTCATTCCACAAAATCTCAATAACAGCAACCGCAACAACACTTAAAAAATTTAATAATAAATTACAACCAGTTCCAAAGCTGAAATCTAGTCTAAGCTTCACTCTCCAATAACCATACTACAGAACTTCAATCCGACCATTAAGTATTTGCAAAATTTAAGCTCAGGCACTCATAAAAACTCATGAATTAAACGCTTGGGAAGTTAGAAGACATACTGGTAGTCCACGCAGCGTATTGTAAAATCCTCGTCCATTTCCGTAATATTTCAGAGCGCTAATAATCTTCATAGATATTGAATGATATAGTCTCCAAATAAAAAGTAAACTATAATACCAAATCTTTAAACATAGCGAGTGTTTGATATTAAGCTCAACATGTCAACTTACTATACACAACTATGATATAACTTAGTCATAGGCTTGTTACAATCTACAAATGTACGTCACACTCACTACAATTTACATGTCTAAACAACATTATTCAACACTCAAAATAAAAACCCTAAAAACTAGTAATTAAAACTTTCACGAACTTCTCTCTCTTCTCTCACTCTCCTCCAACCAAGTTTTCTTCACTTTTATACCTCCTAGCAACTGAGTCAACACCTCCCAAGCAACTGGGTGTGGCTCATGCAGCAGAGAAGCTTCCACAGTTGCCAGCAAGCACCATAGGAGGGGCTTGTCACCACCAATGGCAATATTATTATTTTTTTTAACCAATTATAAAAATAAATTAAAAATAATATTTTTAAAACAAAAAATTACATATATATTAAATTAAGCACTAAAAAATTATCCGTTAAATTTTTGGACATCGAATTGATCTTCAATTTGATCCGTTAAGGCAACTCCCCGTATTCTTGACTCACCGGTATACACTAATTCTACTTCACTCATTTGTGTTTCTCGGCTCATTTTCTCTTCACCAACCACATTTCTACATCTAAGCAGACCTCCTAATCTCCTAATCATCTACGCAGCACTTTAGAGTTATCAATTCACAGTTCGCCTATTCGTATTCCGAACCCCTAACTGCACACACTCAAATTCTGATCAGGTTGTTACACATATCACCCTTTTGTACGACCCATTACTGCTCTATGGCACCGTAAATGCAAATGAATTACAAATAAAAAAGTTCTTACTACACGTAAGTCTCAAAATTGAAGTTCAGCTATAGTTCTTAATGGATGCCTATTCATGAGAAATTAGCTCATGTACACACCTCAACCCTCATATACCAATGTTCCCCATTCATATATTTGCAGTTCAAGAGAACCAAGTATCAACTCGGGGGGGATATCAGTTGAATAAGAAATGTATATTCCAGAATATAAATTGAATCTTTTCAAGCTGTTTTCTAAGAAGGAATGAAGCATATATTGCTAGGCCGGGAGAAGATCCATAGACTGCTACAACACAAACTAGAGGACTTGATATACCAGTGGATTGGATAGAAACTTGACCACAGCCTAATGTCGCCAAACATTAATCGATGTAAAAGTGTAGTGAACCTGAGATTCAAAGTTAGGAGCTAACTCCTACAGCTGAGAAACAAAAGGTTCATCACTTTGTGGGTGAGACTGAAATGCCGGTACTCAGCAGAAGCAAGAGTCTTAGCATTTCCAAATTCCTAATGCCAGCATTCTTCATATTGATGAGAATATATACACACCCACCCCCACAAAGAAAAAAAATTTCCCACCATTATACACATACATACAATATAGCAGCTCATCATCCTGTCTCGAGCAAAGTTTATTCACTTAGTCCATTTGATTGATAAGTATTTCAATAGAACCCTTGTATCAGCTCGATTGGTCCCCCAAACTCCTCAACACATTTTTTGACAAGCTTGCTTTTATTTTTTAAACCAATGTATGTGATACAAGTAGAAATGTAAAAGTATTTCAATGACATGCATGATCACATATTGCTATCGTCAATATACATGCCAATTTGGATTGAACTTTAAAACTGAAGCAGACGATATGGAAGGCGATGAGAATGATGAAGGGTATAAAAATTCGTTGGATTCAAGGAAGCAGGAGATGCTGGCTTTGAGAGGAAGAAAGGGGCATAGCAAAACGGGTTTTAAGAGTATAACACTGGGGGAGAACTTGAGACCAGACTATTTCAGGGAAATATATTCTAGCGGAAAAAGTAATAAAATGTGCATCACGTTCTGAATTCAGTACTAACTCAAGACTTCCACTCCATTATCCAATCTTTGGACGAACCTTGAGGAGGTAAAGGAAGTGACGTAGAGGTTAAAGGGCGGATTATTAACCCCTTTAAACCATAACCATAATTTCTGTTTCACTCAAAAATGTCAGAGGACGGAAAATAAAATAAAGCTAGTGATTACACGTTTCACCCATATTTGTTATATTCCATTCCCCATTTTGAACCTTTTAGTCGAATAAGAAAATAGAAAACACCATGATTCCCTTTCTTTTCCTTCCATCACCATTCTTGAACAACAGCAATTTCCTTTCCCTTCTTAGTCATTTAAGTGTGAGGTCACCAAAATCATATGATATCCTTTCCTTTACCCTCTACTTACGCAAAAAGTGTCCTTGTTTCATAGGAACTTAACTCATTGAGTGATTACTATTCCATTCATCAACCGCAATGAATCAATCTTGTGCAGAAAAGTTTCAGTTTTAGCAATTAATTGTATTATCAAACAACCTCTAAACTATATTTCTTCCTCATCTCCTCAACCTTCCAAAAAAAGGCTTAAGAGATCACACCTCCTTTAAGAAATATTTAACTTCTCTCATCCCAATAACCTTATTATGTCTAACAAATTGTTGAATTTGTCACATTCAGACCAAAAAAGAAAGAAAAAAAGTTGAAAGCAATAGACATTATCTACAATTTATACCCCTGACCGTTGAAATAAAAAATAATAATAATTATTATTTATGTGGCACGTTTAAAGTTTTTTAACTTTAATGTTTCTTAAAATCTACTGTCTCTATGTATATACAAGCCTACATTGTTAAAATCCAACCAAAAATATGTTTAGATAAAAGTAAATTATTTTTTTGATCCAATTACCCTTTTATTATAAAAATAATAAGTAAAAAAAAAGTGTCATATTACGAAGGGAAGAACTTAGATTTTAGAGACTTCACTACTGGCTTTGCTTATTGTACCCATTATCGAATTTGATAAGTAATTATCTTGGCTTTTGATGATTGAAACTAAGGATTTTTAGTAGGAATGATAATCGTGTCGTGTCGTATCATGTTATGGTAGGTTCGGGGTTTAATATATCTTAAACTAAACACAACCTATGAGTTAAAAGGGTCATGTCATGTAGACAAAAACACAGTTGTTGTTAAAAATTAGGAATGCAATTCGGGCGGGTTTGACAATCAACCATAGCCTAATCCTAGATATATAATTTTCAATCCTAATCCTAATCCTATCCCTATGTCGGGTTGAGGAACTCAACCCAAGCACTGCCCGAGTTTAATTCGGGCGGGCTCGGGTTGATGATTTTGTGCTGATTTTGAGTTACTTTACGGGTTTAATTTGAATTGAGTTCGGGTAGAACCCAAAATAGGCTTGTTGTTCTAAACCTAATACATATATTACATAATATTCACATAAATTAACAACTAATAAGTTCAACCAAGTTTTTAACATAAAAACCATTACCACCAGTCTACTGCAAGAGAGACAGAGAGAGGGGAGAATAATTACAAATTCATAAAATATAATCCATATATTTCATTCATAACAATGCACAATTATTAATCATTTACTTTCACACCAAAAATGAAAAAACAATGCTTATGTTATATATATATATATATATATATATTTTTTTTTATTTTTTTTTTTTTTTATTTTTTTTTTTTTTTAATTTGTCAAGTTCGGGTTCAACCCGTGAACTTGGTGCCTTAATCCGAGCTCAATCCAAATTGAATTCGGGTTATAATTTTTTGACCCAAGCCTAATTCAAGTATTAAAAACCCTTGCCCAAATTCTAATTTTTTCTAGTTGGACTCGGGTTGAATGCGGATTGCCCAACCCAAGTTGCACCCCTAATAAACATGATTATCTCGATACGAGCGTGATACGAGGTTTATACAAGTCATGTTTGGATAAAGAGGACCTAACCCGCCTAACATGACTGGCCCAACACGACCCAGCAGTTCAACAAATATTCCATATTGAACATCACAACACAACATTAATTATTTTAAAAGCCAAAAGCCAGATCAGAAGCTTAACAACATTAATTATTTCAAAAGCCAATAGCCAGATCAGAAGCTTAACAACATTAATTATTTCAAAATCTAAAACTCATATCAGAATCTTGACAAGATGTTGTTAACAATACTTTAAAAAATGTAGATCTAATGAAATCCCTAATATAGATCTAATGTTGTTAACAATACTTTAAGATTAGAGTTTTGGTTATGGATCTAAATTAGAGTTTTGGTTAAATTATGAATTACAATTAGGTGAGAGTCATAAGACCGTGAGAGAGAGAGAGAGAGAAACGATTAAGATAGTTGAGTTAGTTCGCAGCTGCATGGACAATAACAGTAAGTTAATAACATACATCTGCAAGATTGAGTATCAGACTGATTTCCAAGTCATTGGGTAGCTCTATGATGCAGGCTTTAGGGTTGATCTTCTTTAACATCTTGCATGAGCCATTGCATTCCATTTGCACAAGTAATAAAAAGCTCTATGTTAATAATTCAATTGATTCTTAGAAAAAATATTATTTTATCTTTATTGATAATAGCTAAAAATATGGGTCGTATGTTATCATTGCAACTTCCTGAATAGAGAGAGAGAGAGAGAGAGAGAAAGCTGATCTGAAGTTTGAAGGAGTGAGAAGGGTGAGTCCTTCACACAGTCGCCCAAGAGAAAGGAAAAGGCATTCAGCTAGGGCTATTAATCGAGCAGAGTCTATCAAGCTCGTTTTTTTACATGAGGCTAAAAAATTATTCAAATTTGACTTATTTAAAAAATAAGTCGAACCCAAACTGAGTTTTAATAACTCGACTATTTTATATAAGCGAACCGAGATTTACGAGCTCAAATCAAACCTTTGAAACTCATTTTCAAAATGAATTTAAGTTTCGCTCATTTAAAACAAGAGACAGGGTCAAGCCAAGCTAAACTTAATTATCAGTCTTATTGGCAGGAGCTGAAATGAAAAAATGACAAAGTGAAATGAGGGGTGGGTTTTAGGGTTAGGGTTAATTTATATAATGGCAGGTCAATCGGGTTTGTGTCAGCCCGATTGGTCAATTGGGTCAATTTCATGTCAACGAATCAAATCATATATAAGTTTGTGTCAAAAGATTGTCAACCCAACCCATTAATTTCGTATCATGTTATGTCAGAATTAGCCACCCTTAGTTGGCTGTAGGCAATAGCCCAACCTGGTATCCAAGTGGTAAGGAGAAAACCCAGCCCAGCCCACCTTATAGTGGCCCGTGGACAGTCCATGAAGCCAATAGATAATGTCATAACTAATCAATTATCCGTGTTGGCCCAATTGATTGACCCAACAAAGTATCCAATTTGCATAAAGTAAAACAACGGCCAGAGAGTTCATGTAACAACAATGATCCGAATTATTTTGTTCGGATGATTTATTGTATAATTTTAATTTTTTAACTACAATACATCTACTAATTTACATTTACTTTTATTAACTATAGTAAACATTTTACCTACAATAAATATTTTATCATTCACTCATAGTTTGATCACAGTAAAAAAAAAAAGTGACCAAGGGACTCGCTTATATACAAATGGTACCACATGAACTTACAATAAGTGAGCACAAGAAGTAAAATGAAGAAATATATTAGGAGTAATCTCATTCCACAAAATCCCAATAACAACAACCGCAACAACACTTAAAAAATGTAATAATAAATTACAACCGGTTCCAAAGCTGAATAAGGGTATTTTATTTCAATAAAAAAAACCATAAAGAAATCAAGTCTAAGCTTCACTCTCCAAATATACTACAGAACTTCAATCCGATCATAAAGTATATGCAAAATTTGCATAGAAACCTGGACTGTGGGTTAGCCCCAGAGCAGAATTTCTATATACCTGGAGAAGCCTTACCAAATGAATTACAGATAAAAATGTTGTGTTTAGTACTATACTATGGTATAAACCACCAGCGTCCAGTAGAACACCTTCGCCACATTTGAGTCTCCAAAATGTAGTTTAGCTATAATTCTTAATGGAAGCCTCTACAGGAGAAATTAGCTCTTGTACACACCTCAACCATCATACCAATGTTCCCCATTCATATATTTGCATTTCAAGAGAACCAGGGGGCATTCCAGAACATAAATTGAATCTTTTCAAACTGTTTTCTAAGAAGAAATGACATATATTGCTAGACCGGGAGGAGATCAGTTCAATAAGGTAAAGGAACTTGGAAAGGTCATCTATATACTGCTACAACACAAACTACAGGACTTGATATACCTGTGGCATATATTGCTAGGCCGGGAGGAGATCAGTTCAATAAGGTAAAGGAACTTGGAAAGGTCATCTATAGACTGCTACAACACAAACTACAGGACTTGACATACCTGTGGATTTGGTTGAAACTTGACAACAGCCTAATGTCGCCAAACATTAATTGATGTAAAAGTCTAGGGAAGCATCATATCCAAAGCCAACCCAACTAAAGTTTCAACATGAGAGAGTTTCAACATGAGATTCAAAGTTCGGAGCTAACTTCTACAGCTGAGAAACAAAAGGTTCATCACTTTGTGGGTGAGACTGAAATGCCCTCAACAAAGTAGAAGCAACAGTCTTTGCATTTCCAAATGCCAGCATTCTTCATATTGATGAGGCACTCTTCAATTTATCATTCAGTACCCCCCCCCCCCCCAAAAAAAAAAAAAAAAAAAAAAAACACCACCACACCCCACAAAGGAAAAAAAAAATCCCATCATTATACACATACATACAATATAGCAGCTCATCATCCTGTCTCAAGCAAAGTATATACACTTAGTCCAATTGATTGATAAGTATTTCAATAGAACCCTTGTATCAGCTCGATTGGTCCAAACTGCTCAACATATTTTTTAACAAGCTTGCTTTTATTTTTTAAACCAATGTATGTGATACAAGTGGAAATGTAAAAGAATCTCCATCTCGCAACAACATTCAGGACATAACTTCAAAGACAAGCATGATCACATATTTCTATCGGCAATATACATGCCAATTTGGATTGAGCTTTAAAACTGCAGCGGATGATATTGAAGACGATGCGAATGACAACAGTGATAAAAATTAGTAGGATTCAAGGAAGCAAGAGATGCTGGCTTAGTGGAGTAGAGAGAAAGAGAGGGACACAGCAAAAGGAGTTTTAAGGGCATAACACTGGGGTAGAGCTTGAGACCAGACTATATCAGGGAAATATATTTAATAAAATGTTGCACTAATGAGCATTTTCTGCATTCAGTACTAACTCAAGACTTCCACTTCATTCTCCAGTCTTCAGACCAACCTTGAGGAGGTAAAGGAAGTGACGCAGAGGTCAGAGGGAGGATTATTAACCCCTTTAAACCATAATTTATGTTTCCGCTCAAAAATGTCAGAGAGAATGGAAAATAAAACAAAGCTAGTGATTACACATTTTACCCATATTTTTTATATTCCATTCCCCATTTTGAACCTTTTTGTCGAATAAGAAAATAGAAAACACCACGATTCCCTTTCTTTTCCTTTCATCACCATTCCTGAACAATAGCAATTTCCTTTCCCTTCTTAGTCATTCAAGTGGGAGGTCACCAAAATCATATCATTTCCTTTCCTTTACCTCCTACTTACCCAAAAAGTGTTCTTATTTCATAGGAACATAACTTATTGAGTAATTACTATTCCATCCATCAACCGCAATGAATCAATCTTGTACTGAAAAGGTTGTGGTTTAGCACTTAATTGTGTTATCAAACAACCTCTAAGCTATATTTCTTCCTCATCTCCTCAGCCTTCCAAAAAAAGGCTTAAGAGATCACACCTACTTTAAGAAATATTTAACTTCACTCATCCCAATAATCTTATTTCTAACAAATTGTTGAATTTGTCACATACAGACCAAAAAGGAAAGAAAAAAAAAAGTTGACAGCAATAGATATATTCTACAATTTATTTCCACACCGTCCAGATCAAATTCCTTCATAATTAGAACAAACGTACACATAAAAACACATAGAGGTAATTGAATACTGGGAACAACATTGAAAAAAAATACGAAATGAAGAGAAAGACAACACTACTAGGCAAGTTGATAGTATTCGCCACGGTACATATCTCGCTGAACGAACACTATCGCATAGAGAGCGTAGATTATTCCAGGAATATAGCCCAAAATTGTCAATACCAAGCATATAAAGAACTCCACCTGCAAATTCAAATCCATATCAACAAAATTACATCTACATACAAACAAATCAATTCCAATATAAAAAACCCAAATTTTTATCTCATAGTTTTGCAAACCCATATGGTGATTTATAGATAAAAACAGAAAAATAGGGTGGGTTTGGGGGTTACAGTGCAGCAACCGTGACTGAGGCAAACACCAAGCGGAGGGATCAAGATTGCGAGTAGGATTTCGCACAGGATTTCACATCTGGTTGCCATTGTGACTTGTGGGGAGAGAGAGAGAGATAACAGAGACTTAATGGGGAAAGATATTTTAATAATGAAGTTGCTTGGAATAGCTGGAATTTGACTTATTAACAATTTCATAGCTGGAATTTGACTTATTAACAATTTCGGACGGTGTGTTTGTAAGGTAGTTAGTGGGCCTCTCAATTTAAAATTGGGGAGATTGTACATATTACCCTCAAAATTATATAAAAATTAGACTTCGGCCCTTTTGAAGAATTATCATCAATCCTAATCAAGTACCTGGATTTAATGGAAATATTGCAATGATCAGTGAACTTTTCTTAGAAACCACTAAACCATTTTAATTTTAAGTCAAACCAAAAAGGCATTTCGAAAATCCGTAATCACCCAAAAAACGTAAGAAAAAGGGTGTAATTCGAGTCAAGTCATCACTAATGATGACTTAAATTGGAACAAAATTTTGAATATGAATTTGTTTTCACTCTTCTCTTTCTTTTACTAATTTCCCTCCAAAACTTCTTCCCTCTCATTTTTTCCTTCCCTTTCAAACTCCTTTCCCTCCCATTATAATTCTTTCCCAAATAATGCTTCAATCTAATGTAATTTTAAATTTTAAATGAGTGAAACGCTGGACATTATATTAATGGCATCAACTTTTTTGAATTCAAAAATATATGATGCTGCCAAACGAACGAACAAAAGTTGTGTGCTACAAAAGCAACGACAACCTAAAACATTGTGCAACTCTTGATTGCTAAAATTTAGACTAACAAATTCGGAGATGATGTTGGTGGTAAATAACCTCAGTTTCAACTTTCAACGGAGTCATTTAGACAGAAGATCAAGATGGAGGAGAGAGAGAGAGAGAGATGGGGGAGGGGTAGAGTCGAGGGTGAGTCAAGTTAATTTGAAGATTAAAACAGAAATATTAAATTGAGTTTTTTTTTTTTAGCATTATTTTTAAAAGAATAATTTATTTTTAATTTCCTATATGAGAGGGAGACAAAAAAAAATGTGTTAATATTGTCGAGAAAGATATTTCAATTTTTGTTTTTGATTTTATTTTTTACCACAATGAGAAAGAGAAAGTGTTTAATTTCAACTTTTTTTTTGTTTGTTATTTTTTTTTCCAAAAAGAGATAGAGAAAAAAAAAGTGGGTGAGAATAAATATGAGTTGAATTTTGAATATTTTTTAAATTTTTTTAATTTTTAAGTTTTTAATATTATGGATTGGATTATAGGCCCAAATTATTGCAATAAAAATTTTGATTGGATTTAATTTTTTGGGGCTTTTTTATAGGACTTAAAATTTAATGGATTTAATTTTTTTATAGTCTATTGATGTACCTAAAATTATGAGACCTTCTAAAAATTTGGGGCCTAAAACCCATATTTTTTTCTATACTATTGGACAGGGCCTAGATAGAGTGAAGCTAAAAAGAAGATCGTTAAGGATTCAATAATGTGATTGGGATATAATGTACTCTAACTAGAGGTTAAAGGTGGTAAATGAACGGGTTGATGGTAAATGAACGGGTTGAGTTGGTTATGGACCGATTCAAAATAGGTTGGTGTAAAATAAATTCAATTTATTTTTAACCCGTTTAATAAACAAGTTCTATTGGGTTGGATTAAACCTATTAATAATTAAAAAATTTAATATAAATATATATTAATACATAAAAAATAAAACACACTAATATATTAAAATACACACATTAATACACTAAAAATATACACACTAATACACTAAAACAGACACACTAATACACCAAAAATTCACACACATAAATATACTAATACACAAAATACAAACACATTTAATAAAACACCAAAACACACACATATACACTATTTACCAAAATACACACAAACAAAGGGTCGAGGTTGGGGGTCGGGGGGTACTAGTGTGTGTGTTTTGTGTACTAGTGTGTGTGTTTTAGTATATTAATATATGTGTATGTATTTTTTAGTATATTAATGTGTGTATATTTTTTGGTATATTAGTATGTGTATTTGAATTTATACGTACAAACCTCATGGGTCTATATGTGTATGTATTTTTTAGTATATTAGTGTGTGTATATTTTTTGGTATATTAGTATGTGTTAATGGGTCAACCCCAAGGGCCCAACTCCAAGAGGTCTAGCTAGTCAAGTCCAAAGGAGTTTGCACCTGGTCAAGCTCATCAGGTTTTAGGAGTTACATCAGTAGAGGATCACGAAGGGTCATTCCAAGAGCCTCCTCCTCACCACTTTGAAGTAAGGGTCATCGAAGAGTCTCCTCCTTGCCACCTTGAAGTAAGAGTCGTCCCAAGATTCTCGTCCAATCCGCCCTAGAAGAAGACAACTCTCACATCATCCTTTGACCGAGTACTATGAAGAGTATTGTAACTGACTCACCTGTTGAGAAAAGGTCGTCATCTTCGCCAGATCAACTTTTTAATTACTATTAAACCACTTCAATCCGTTATGACTGCCAGACTAACTATTCAATTACTATATATTATGAGGCGACTATAAATTGTAAGCCCCACTAACACTTGGGGGGTAGATTACACTCATTTGAGCATAATTCTCTCATCTCCCTATCAAAACTTGTAATTCTTTGCTCTCCCAACAGACTGGAGTTAATGAAATACTGGCGACTCTTGTTATTCAAAGTGGACGTAGGCCATGTTGACCGAACCACTATAAACCTTGTCTTCTCTCTTCCTTTACTTATTTTACTGCATTTATACTGTTTACTTGACGGATGGTGTGTAAACCAATTTATGAATTATCAGTTTAGCACCGTCTATGGAAAGACAAAATTCTCACTTCTAAACACTTTTTTTGTTGAATTTATGGCGATTACAACCAGATCGATGAATCAACCTGAGGATAATCCACCACGAGAGGATGAGGTTGTTCCTCCACCAATCAATCCTGTCCCAAATACGCAGCAGATGTTGGGGACTATGCAGTAATTTGTGGCCCAAAACCAACAGATCCTACAACTCATGTTCATTGGACAAGAAAGAGCACAGACAGGAGGACCTCAAGTCAGAGAAGCTCCACACCCTAGACATCAAGGAGCTCCACACTTAGGTGCTTCTCATCTGGACGCCCCCTTTAGAGTTCCTTTGGGAGTCCCCTTAGGAGCCCCACACAGGGGGGCCTACAATGAAGGACCTCCACCTCCTCCTCCAGTTCCTGCTTCCCATGGTGGAGACCCTCATTTTCAAGAGGATGAAGGTGAAAACCAAAATATGGAACATGAGAGTCATTTTCATGATAATTTCAAATGAGCTTCTAACCACTGGAACGAAAAAATAAAAGAGGTGAAAAATCAACTGGATGACGTCTTCAACGCCATGAAGGCACAAGGACCTAAGACTATAGACTACCTTGTCAGGCAAACTGAACCACCTTTCAAACCTAATGTTGCGAACTACCCCCTCCCTCAAAAGTTCAAAATGTCATATGTGGAGACCTTTGACGGAACGAAAGATTCACTAAACCACCTTGATACTTACAAAAACTCTAATACAGCTGCACAATGTCCCCGACGAGATCATGTGCAGGACGTTCCCAACCACCTTGAAGGGATCTGTCCGACAATAGTTTGTCAAGCTCTCCTCAGCTTCCATTGCCTCCTTTACTGAGCTGAGCAGGTCCTTTGTGTCGCACTTTATTGGAGGGTGCCGTTATCAAAAGCCTGACACTCACCTGCTCAGCATGAAGCAGAACCAAGAGGAGAGCCTAAGGAGTTACCTCACTCGTTTTAATGAGAAGGTCCTCCAAGTTGAGGAGCCCAATGAAAAAGTAACTATGACCGCTTTGTTGGGAGGCATCCGCTCATCAAACTTCCTCTTTTCAGTAATGAAACGACCACCAAAGAGCATGTCAGAACTATTAGCAAAAACTCAAAAAAATATGAATGTTGAGGAAGCCAACAGGTCCAAGCCAGGTGAATCATCTCGCGGATTACCAAAAGCTTGACCTGCCTCTACACCACTCTCAAACAGTCAACCTATATATCCAATTTAGCGGCTCTCTCGCAGGTTTTCAAAAATTTGGTCTTTGCACTTTTCTCAAACAGGTAGCCTATATCTCCAACTTAGCGGCTCTTTCACGGGTCGCCAAAAAGTTTGGCCTCTACACTGTTGTCAACACAGGCAATCCATATCTCCAGTTGAGCGGCTTTTTCACGGGTCGTCAAAAGCTTGGTCTCTGCACTGTTGTCAAATAGGCAACACATATCTCCAACTGAGTGGCAATTTTACGGGTCGCCAAAAGCTTGGCCTTTACATTATTCTTAAACAGGCAACCTATATCTCAAGTTTAAGGACTCTCTCATGAGTCGCTGAAAGTTTGGTCTCAAAAGGTGTATCTCTCTCATGAGCAATCTTCAAATTTTGTCTTTACTCTCGCGCAAGCAGCTTGCCTTTCTCTCCATGTAATCATGTTAGATATTTTAATGTTAGAATAACATTATTTTTGCCAAGCACACTTTTGAGGCTCAGGCTATCTGGGACTACATTAGATTAAATGTCATCAACCTTTTTGTGCCCATCTGGCACTGCCGCCTCTTTGTTGCAACTCTCCAACGCTTATGGGTAACTGATTAGTGGTTAAATTAGCATATTACTATGCTCTCTTAAGACTAATTATACTTTGATGAAGTTTAAATGATGACATTTTAGGCCATGAATTGTACAAGGGGCTAAAGGCAATAAACATCCAACTTTCATGCAACACTAGCATATTCTGAAGAAAAATTGGAAACGCTTGGACTAAGCCAAGAACGTTCGAACGCCAACTTACATTCAAACATCCACTTGAATTGATTGAAGATCAGATTGCTGAGACATGACGTGTTGCATCCAAGAAGGAAGATTCTCAGGTACTTGAGTACCACGTTCGAACGTCCACTTGAATTGATTAAAGATTAGACTGATGAGTACAAAACACCAAGATATGCATAAAGTATGGAAATAGGTTTTCATAGAAGACCACAGGCCACTTGAGTGAGAAGGTTAGGCCCCATTTGGCGTTCGAACGCCCATCAAGCAAAAACAGAAAAAACATTCGAACGTCATACAACGTTCAAACGACCATAAAGGAAAACAGATACAATGTTTAAATGCCAACTCACGTTCGAATGTTCTTCACAGATAGACTACAGAGTAGTTGGCTTTTCACTTGGACTTGGCGCGACATACACTATTGCTTCACACTCTCTTGTCTCTCCCCTTCCTCCTTGCCTATAAATACTTCCTTTGGAGGACCTTTGAAAGAGGAGTTCTTGTAAAAGACTAGAACTTGGTTTGTAAGGTTTGGATTACATCAAGAACTAGTCAAGAGTTAGATGGAGGCTTAGACTCCCACTCATATACTTAGTATTATATTTACTTGTATCAAGGGAGATAGATCCTCTTTTAGTTTGCGGTGAAAATCCTCTAAAAGTGTCTAGCTTTCTTCTACTTTTATTTAGTGTCTTTCACTTCCATTGCTCGAGCTTCCTTCTTTCTTAGAGAAGTAAAACTTTTTCACTTTTCTAGAACTTTCCCAAAGCCATGAAGGGTGGAACATGATTCATTCATTCTTCGTCAAAGATCGGCTCCTCGCTTATTGTACTTTACCTTGTAAGTTCTCTACGTGGAGGGATAAACATCACTCACTTTTATGGCTTTACTCAAGCCATGAAGAATGAGTAGTTCCTCATTTACTCTTTAGTAAGAGGTGATGAATATGTATAAATTATTCAGAAGTTATATTTGTGCATTTCTTTTATGTTTTAATGCTTTATACTTCACTTACTTAGTGAATGATTGAATGCATCTATCAAAGCTAAGGTATTTTGTATAACTGTGGTTCTCTTTTTGTCACGGATGACTCTTGCATAGAAAGACTCATTGTTTCAAGGCAAGTACCCCTACTAGATCTTCATGACAACATTTCAATCTACACTATTATTGTGTTTTATATAAATAATGAAACATTAATGTCATGGTTAGAGATCTTGTAGAAATACTTGCTTGTTTGTAGACGGGTTGAGTCTCGGCACAGATAATTCTTGTAAACTTTTAGAAAGACATCAGAACCATGTGCTTAATTCTCACAGTTCATCTTTATCTTTCGATTAACTTGTTGTTAACACGGGAGTTAATTGAGTTATAAAGCACAAGTATAATAAATCGGATGATTAACTATATGTTTAATCCTCAAACTAAAGGGTAACTGTTTACATTTCAATTTGTCTTATATTTTGTCTTGAAAACTCTTGGAAAGAATCTTATATTCTATTCAGGAAATCCAATAACTTCAAACTCTCAAGGTTTTCTGTTACTTGGTCTATATCACTGCTACTTTAAAACACTAATCATAGTTCCCTGTAGATTCGACTCCGGACTTAACTGGATTATTACTATAACTTGACCACCTGCACTTGGGTGTACACATATCGGATCAAGTCACTAACAGTGTCAGCACTCAACCCTGTGTCTCCTCCCCCGTGTCGCCCACACATGCACTCAGAGCCTTAGCCGTGTGCCCAACCGAGCTCACCCAAGCATGGGCGCCCACCATGCCATCTACCTCAATAAAGCTCGACCGCAAGGAGCCTCAATCCGTACAAGCATGGGCACCCACCATGCCACTTACTTCAGTGGAGCTTGCCCAGAATAGTACCAGCTCACCCAGAACAGTGCCTGCTCGCCCAAATCGCGCGCCCAGCTTCCTGCTCGCTATTTTGACTGCAACTTTTGTTCCGTTACTCCAAACGGGACTTATTATATATCAAATCAAAAATCTCGATGAGCTCTACAAGACACTCAAATTTTGGCTATGATTGATGCTGTTAAAAGTCCAAAAAAGGCCTATAAATAGATATTTTGGCCTCCCGAAGTTTTTTCAATTATGTCGGTCAATCAAAAATTCAAACTCAACCAAATACCCTCATCTCCAAGTTCCATTGGACACAGGGTATTGGGGGGCAACTTATGTTACAAGCCCAATGGCCCAATTCTAAGAGCTCCAGCTAGTCAAGCCCAAAGGAATCTGCACCCAATCAAGCTCATTAGGTTCCAGGAGTTACATCAGTAGAAGAGCACGAAGGGTCATCCCAAGAGCCTCCTCTACCGCCTTGGAGTAAGGGTTATCCAAGAGCCTCCTTCTCGTCACCTTGAAGTAAGGGTTATTCAAGAACCTCCTCTACCACCTTGGAGTAAGGGTCATCCAAGAGCGTCCTCCTTGTCACCTTGGAGTAACGGTCGTCCTAAGAGTCTCATCCAATCGACCCTGGAAGAAGTCAACCCTCACATCATCCTTTGACTAAGTCCTAGAGAGAGTATTGTAACTAACTCACCCGTTGAGAAAATGTTGTCAGCTCCGCCGATTCAGCTTTTTAATTACTATTAAATCACTCCAATCTGTTATAACTGCCAGACTAGCCATTCAATTACTATGCACTATGAGACGACTATAAATTGTAAGCCCCACCAATACTTAGGGGGTAGATCACACTCATTTGAGCATAATTCTCTCATCTCCCTCTCAAACCCTTGTAACTTTTTGCTCTCCCAACACACCGAAATTAATAAAATACCGGTGACCTTTGCCATTCAAAGTGGACATAGGTCATGTTGATCGAAACCACTATAAACCTTGTTTTTTCTCTCCCTCTACTTATTTTACTGCATTTATACTACTTACTTGATAGGTGGTGTGCAAATCAATTTGTGCATCATCATGTGTATTTGATTTTATACGTACAAACCTCATGGGTCTGTGTATAATATTTTAAATGTCAGAATCTGAGTGATTAAATGACAAACTTAAAAAATGTTGAGTGTAATTCTCCTAAAATAAAATGGAAGAAGAAGTCACACCAATCAACTAAAATCTTGGGGAGAGAGAATCACAAACAAATTGATATTAGTGCCTTATTAGGTTTACGTCTCAAAAAATAGTAGTTAAATTATCTTTTTATCAAAATGAATATAACACTCAAGTCAATTATAACTTAAACTCTTTAAAGCAAAACTTACAACTGCTAATTTTGTATCCTACATACTATACAATTCATTGCATTTATCTAGGGTGCCAACTCTGACATGTTGATATGAACTCGACACAAATCCGACACAAATGGTTATAAAATTGACACAATTATTAAATATGCATAATAAATAGTTTAGCCTTATGTTTAATACTCAAAACACATTAAATAGTTTTTTCTTTTGTTGGTCTTGACACAAATAACAATGACACAACATGAATAACACGACATGCAGGTCACACAAACACGACACGATTGACACCCAGTATTTATCTAATCATCGATGACAAATAGATCTAAGCTGATTTTTTTGTTTATATTCATCCCTGAAAATTCATATGGCAACATTTTTGTTATTGAATCAAAAAGAGTCAAAAGTAGAATAGATTGATCAACGCTACATAATCTAGGCATTGAGAGGACAACATTCATCGTCTGGATGTGCATCATGAACCACAATGGCATAGATTTAGGGGTGTAATTTGGGTGGGCCAATTCGAATTTAACTCGAGCCCAATTGGAAAAAATAGGGCTTGAGTTATAATTTTTAATACTTGGGTTAGACCTAGGCAAAAAAACTCCAACCCGAATTAAATTCGGACAAGTCTTGAGTTGAGGCCTCGGGTTGTCGGGTTGAACCCGAATATATATATATTTAACTAGAGTTAGCATTTATTTTCACTCTTTAGAATCCATACTTTCACTTCAGTTCAAGTATTCATCTTTATGCCTTCATCACTCTCAGCCCTCTCTTACTCGTTACTCCTCTGTATCTCAATCATCACTCTTCTGAGTCGTCTCAGACTCTCAGCCAACATGTCTCACTCGTCACTTTTTTCTCTTTTATCAATCTGAATAAAATAACTCGAGCCTAACTCGATTTTTCACCCGAAATTAGCCTGAATTAAGTGACTCAAATTTAACCTGAGCCCACTCGAATTAAACTCGGACAGTACTCGGGTTGAGTATCTCGAGTTAAGGTAGGATTAGAGTTGAAAATTACATACCTAGCGTTAGGCTAGAATTGACCTCTCAACCCGCCCGAGTTACACCCCTACATAGATTGTGTAGATAATTCCCAAAATTTAACCCAATAGAGTCAGTATCAAGTAGATGATTAATTCACACTGCAATATCAAATACAAATGAAAATTATCGTCAACAGTACTCTTGCTTGTTCATTTCCATAAAGTGCTTGTTCATTTCCATAAAGTTGTTGGGATCAATCCAAGGATTGTGATGAGCTCCAAACATTTTGTTTAGATTTGGCTTCTTAAATTTTTATCCAAGTTCAAGTAAATGTTCAAGCTTAAACTCCAGACTAACTTATGTACACCTCAACTACGAATATCAAACATATTAGATTAAACAATTACATAACAAATAATGAATAAAAAATATACAAACTCATACACAACACATTTAATAAACAAATAAAAATTTTTAACACTAACACAAACCATTTAATAAACAAATAATATATCAACTTATTTAACCCATTTAAAAATAACCAAATAAATAATTATTTTAACAATTAACAATTTTTTACACTATATTTTTTGCTTCCAATTGTATTTTTCTCAATTGGAGGAGTTCTAGCCAACAACCAACAATCCCATTACCTATTTTATAGGCAACTAAAGCCCCCTCTCTCTCCATTCCCCTGTCGATGTGGGATTCAAAGAACTCGAAGATCAATTTTTATCATCCGGAGATCAAGACTAGCCAAAGTGCTCTCCACCAAATGGGGTCGTGCACGAACATCATATATGATTGGTCTTTCAAACCATGGGATCATTAGGTGCATTCCTTCAGGATAATCCTTATCTTTGACGCCAATAATACGGTTGAAGACAATAACTCAATTTCCTCCCTCAACATTGTAGAGACTGTTAGCAGCTTCGTATATGCGAAGCCCAGCAATTGCTCCAAACTTGATCAAAGCAGAAGCCGCACCACCACCCGGAACATTTGGAATCTTCACGTTCTTGAAATTCATTTTCCCCGATTACTGATCTGATGGAAGCCGATCACCAGCAAGACGAAGTCATGTGGGATTTAAAGAAAAGGCAATTCAATGCCTCAAAGCTTTTGTTTTCTTTTTTTTTTGAATTGATTTCCTTACTTTTTTTTTTGTTTTTTTGAAATGTTTTCTTTACTTATTCATTATACAAAATAATTATTAATTTATTATTATATTAAATTTATTTAAATGAGTGATAAATGAGTTGACAAGTTTCATCCGAACACAACTCATTTATTAAACGTGTCCGACTGGTCAACCCGTTTATCACCCAAACTCGTTAAGGTATCATCCAAACTCGCTTAATTCATGTTAGTTAATCGTGTCGAATTTTAACAAGCCTAATCTCGACTAATCATTTTCAGATTCGGTCAAAAACAAACCATTCACATTAAGACTAAGAAATTTATGTGGAATAAATCACCCGTAACCTAATTTCAAAGTATTGCAACCGAATAATTCTATTCACCTTGGTCATTTGCAGTCTTTTGTGTGTGCGTGTGTGTGTGGGTGTGTGTGTGAGAGAGAGAGAGGGGCATACACTGCAGCAACCACGTCTCAAGCAAACTCCCAAAGGAGGGACCAATATCGCAAGCAGGATTTCCAGGAAAACTTCACATCTAGATTCCATCTTCAACTGCTACAACAGCAGAGAGAGAGAGAGAGAGATTTGAGCTGCAGAACTTGAGGTCTTAATGATTAAGAATTACTGAGAAAGATCTGATCTTTAACTAGGTTCGGATTTGACCAAGTTACTTGCAACATGAATCATTAAATCAAATAACCGTTTTGGTCCTTTTGGAGCTATGGCTTTGGCTGGTAGAGTGATTACGAACAGTCAACTAACTACTAGAATCTTGGCGAATCAGTCTCAATTCAAAGACTCCAAGTGCATCAGAACCTTCCAACTACAGGGGAGCCACCTCAGCTTTCTTGAGTTTTGTGATCCCAAATGGACTTGAGACACCTTAATTAGGTGCACCAGCCAAATATAAATAGGAGGCAATGAATCCAATCCAACTTAGTCGAGCATTTAAGTTATTTCTATTTAATTTCGACACAGTTCGTTTATTTGCAAAAAGAGTCTGTATTTCAACTTGAGATTGTGACAAGTTTATCACCGAGTGATTGGTTAAAGAAGTAATAATTTGTATTTTTTTGTTTAATGTTTAAACACAAAATTAAAGTAAAACCCTTCGTGTAGCCGGGGTGGCTTTTTAATCCTCGGGCCACAGCTTTTGTCCACATCACATCACTGTTTTTTTTTTTTTTTTCAGTGGCGCCATGAATTTTTGTTGGTTCGCTAAATACCCTTTTTTACACGTCCGCTGTCCTCACCGCACCAGTACCACCAGTCCCAATATGGAGTCTGAAATATAAGCAGGTGGCGGAGCCAAGCCTTATAGGCCAAGGTGGTCCAGCCACCCTTTTAAGTTCTTAAAATTACACATTGTACCCTAAAATAATTTTTTAATTATATTATTTATGTCTCTCAAATTTTGAACAATATATTTTATACTCATATTATAATAGTGGTTCTATTTTATCCTCAATTATCAATCTATATAATAAAGTAATTTACAATTCAAATCTTAAAAGATAAACAAAATAACTTTTGTTATTCGTGGTTGAAATTACTTTAAATTTTACTTTAAAATTAATCTAATGACTAATATTAAAACTCCAAATTTAATAGGAAAAAATGGCCTTTAATGGTGTGTTTAGAATAATTTTTTAAAAGTGTTTTTAGAAATTATTTCTCATAAGTATTTTTTTTTTTTAAAATATTGTTTTGAACTACTCCACCACTACCTTTAACACCACCACCACCACTGTCACCGCCGCCGCCGCCACCTCCACCACCTTTGCCACCGTTGTCGCCGCCCCTGCCATCACCACCACCGCCACCATCCCCACTACAGCCATCCCCCACCACCTCCACTGTCGCCACTACCACCTCCACCGTCACCACCACCGCCATCGTCGTCGCCGCCATCATCACCACCACCGTCACCTCCATCATCGTCGCCGCCACCCCCACCATTGTCGTCGCTACCCACCACCACCGCTGCCACCGCCCCTACCACCACCACTGTTACCACAATTATTACTATCTCCTACCACCACCACTACCGCTCCACTATCTCTCATCCCCATTATAAATTGATGTTTAAATTAATCGATTGATTATGCAAAAAAATTAAATTGAAATTAGTGATTGTTCAATAAATGAAACAAATGTTCTAACATCCATAAATTCAATAGAGTTTTATCATTTTTTTTTCAAAAAATGAATATACTACAATGTATCATGTGAAATTAATTTTAATATATATATATATATATATATAAATTTAAAACTAACAATAACTCATTAGTAATTCGTATTGAATAAAAATTTCAAGTTATGCAACTATTTGGCATCCATGATGAAATCTAGCCCCAACCCCAAATATAATTATGCTAATTTTTAAAAATTAATTCAAACATAATTCATCACAACATGAAAATAAAAAATAATTCTATAGATTATTATCATAAATAATAAGTGAGTCGATTTTGTATTAGATGCAAATGAATAATACGACATGAATTAAAATAATACACATCAGATAGAATACACCGTAAAATGAAACGACTTTATTATGTGTCATTGCGGGTTGCCAATCTATTGAACAACTGCTCTTTTAGTTAAAATTGGAAAATAAAAAAAAATTGATATGAAACGGCAAAATTTATTAAACATCATCAGATGGATATATTGTTATGAAAGGATTGTAAAAATGCCATTTTATTCTTAAATACATAATAATTCCTTAAGCCTCAGTGACAGTAACTTTGGCCGAAAATAAGTATCTCACTCAATTTAGATTATTCATATATAAATTATTTATAACCTTATTATTATTATTTTGAATTTGTACTTTTTGAAAGTCGTCTATAAGTAAATCAATATTATCGTAACGGGGCGTGTTCATCTAAATTTGGGTGTCATGGGACAAGATTGGGAGTTAAAAATTTTTTTTGGTTAAGTTGCAAAATGCTTAGATGAAATATTTGTGCACAAAATTTAATTTTTTTTAGCAATAATTTTGTGTCTGAAAATAATCTGTAAAACTAAAAATCAATGATGGATCATGTAATATTTATATTTTAAATAATAAATTAATATTATTTTAATTACATAATTTTAGTGAACAAACAAAAAATAAAACAGAGGTAAACGGAGAAAAGATGGGATGGAAGATAGGAGCAGAAAAATGGGATGGAAAAAAAAAAAATTTCAATTGTTTGATTTCAAAGGAAAATATGAGGGAAAGTGTTTCCACTTGCCCACCATTTTTTTTTCTCTCAAAAGTGGGAGGAAAGTGAGAAAAATTGAAAATAAGATATTTTTTGAACAATGTTACACAATTGACTTAAAAATTTAACTTGATAATATGATTATTATATTTGTTATTGATTAATCAAGTCAATTTTTAAGTCTATTTAATATTTTCCTTTTTTTTAGATAAATTAATGTTTTTGCTCTTAAATACTATACTTCCAAACATTATGTCACGATCCCAATTCAAACCTTGCACATTTTTTAAAGTAGTGCTATTGAGATTATGTATTCTATCACATATATTTTTTAAAGTAATACTATTGAGATATAATTCACTGACATAATTTATTGATTTAATTTATTGTGATATTTTGATTGACTGTAAATCTCATTAAACATTGAAATTTGGTGTTAATCTAATATTTACTATTAAACCACATCATTATATTAACAAATTATGTCAAATTTTTAAGTCTAAATAATATTACTCTATTTTTTATATATGTATATTTTTTGGCTATCATTTTTATTATACATATTAATATTATTTTTATAACTAATTAAAATGACATTAAATTTTTTTAAATCTTATAATATTTATTAATAATAAAAAAAAATATTTTATATATAAAAATCTATAATATAAAATAAAATAGATTTTAATAAATTTATCTAACCATCCTAAATAAACTAATTCAACGATGCTCATCATCGTCGACCTCAAAATCATTCAGCATACAGTCAAACACTAATTACCCATGCCTCCTGTTAAACAGAGCATTAGAAACATCCCATCCCTCTTTTTGCATATTATGAGAATCTGAGTCGAGAGAAAGTTGGTTGAAAATTGACCATAATAACGTAAGCATCTCAGTGTAGAGCGAGTGAGTCGCTGCTTGTCTGTAATCCACTACCTACGTCCTCTCCTCGCCTGTCCCCCCCACCAACAAAAACCCTGTCCTCCCCTCTGGCAGAGCCAATTCAAAACCCTAAAAATCTCTCTCTCTCTCTCTCTCTCTCTCTCTCCGTAGAGATACATATCACAGGTACTGATAAAGATTGTTCCGCAATGGAATTCAAGTATAGAGCCATCGATGAACAGGCTTCAGCACCGTATCTACCAAATCAGTCCTCAAGCTTTAGCTATTTCGCGGGACAAGCTGTTCGAGGTCCGCGCAATTCCTCAATTTTTCAACAGGAATAAAATTTGAGTTTTGCATATATGAATGCATGTATCTATAGGTCTGTAATAAATTGGACATACAAAAAAATCTTCTATTTGACTTCGTCTTTCGATCGAATTTCTTGCACTAGAATCAGAGGAGTGGATCTTAGAAAAATTATGATTTTCTGCATTTTTCCCTGCATTTCAATTGCGAGAAAGACCGAAAGATTTGAAATTGGCATACCGAGTGTATACTAGTTAACTGAAAAATAGTGAATTTTTCAGTTCAATCTCTATCATCTTTTGTTGTTTTTGTAAAATTTTGTACTGACAATCTCTTACTTCAGCTGGTTATTCAAGTACCAATTTCCGAGGAGCTCACGAGTTTTTCCCAAACCATGTCGGCGAAGTGGTTCAACGGGAGATCGAGAAGCAACGAATTCGAGAAGAAATAATCGCGACAGAAATCGTTCGAAAACGCATTCTCGAGGCCGAAGTGAGAAGAGAAATGCAAATGGAGAGAGAAATGGCTTTGAGGAGAGGAGAGAATTTTTCAGTTCGTTTGTCCTCTTCATCCTTGACAGCGGCGGCTAGGAGATTTGAGCCGAAAGTGTCGGCTTTGGATTGGTATGAAGGAAGAACGATTGAGGAGAGACTTGGATTGTCGCTTGAGGAGAGATTAGGGTATTCGGTGGCTCGGCGTGCGATTGGGGAGTTTGAGACGGTGCCATTCCAGCGGAGTGTGGCGTTGAAGATCTCCGACGAGTTACCGTTTCACCGCGGTGTGGAACCCATGAATTCTGAAACAGTGCGGCCTCGGCCAAGTGTGGAGTTATCGGAGTTGAAGCCTGTTTCCGAGGTTAGCAAAGAGAAAGAGAAAGTAATTTTCTTGGTCAGTATTCCTTCTTTCTCTGTGTGTGTGTGTATCCAACTGTTATTTTTGGTTTCTTTCTTGGTCAGAATGCTCACTGGTTAGATCTGTAGCTTTTCTTCTGGTCTGTAATAGAAATTTGTCAGTTGAACTTTAATTTATGTGGGAACATGCTATGCATACCAAAAATTTTACCAAAAAAGTGATTTTACCAAATGAGATGGTAGCTCCATATCACTCTTGCGCAGATGAAATGCTGATCAAAATATTTTGATTGGATATAGAGTTGTCAACTTATTTGACAAAAGCAGTTTTTGGTAAATGTTTAGGTAAGCATAGCATTCCTCATTTATGTGTAGGTGATTGATGAAAGGCAGATTTTATCATGAATTGAATACCTTCAGTTCAACTCTTTATTTTAAAAGCGGTTAAATTTTGTCTTTCTTTCTTTCGTGGTCTGCATCTTTTTTTTCTTTTTTTTTTTATCTGGGGTTTTCTAACTCCTGAAAGGGAAATTTCTCAGTGGATCGGTCTTTAGTCTGTTAAAAAGCAAGCATCAGATCCCTTTATGTACATCGATAATTCTTTAGTGTAATATTCTCCCCTCAGTACATTAAAGCTGTTTAAGCCTTTGCCTGGGCTGTGTCTTTGATTGAATATCTCTTTTATGTTCGTAAATCAATTTTCTTGCTGAGGCTGTTATAATCTTTTTTTTCAGCCATAAGATGTTTCTTGGGTATGGAGTAATGATGTATCTGTGCTAAAGTGTTATCATCCTCATAATTTTTCCTTTCTGATAATTGAGTTAGTTATTAGCCTTGGGATATATTATCTAAGTTGGAGTGGTTGTCTGTGCATATTTAACTGCCTGTAGTTTCTTTGATTATATTTTGTTGAGTCTATAGTTCATCGTGTCATGTTGACATCTATGTGGTGGAGTAAATATTGAATTTAGCGGTGACACCATCCAATAGGAACACAATTAAATGGGTAAAGAGAACCCCACTACTTTACATGAGGTGGTTATTTCCTTGGAGGGATAGTTATTGAATTGGGTGGGATCCACTTGCTCACTTGTTCCTATTGGATGGTGACATCACGTGATCAAGATGAAGTGATGTCACCACTACATTGAATATTTTCTCTAGGTGGTAGCACCATATATTTGAGTTAAGTCATTTTTCCTGCTAATATATGGGGATACTTGTGAAGAAAATTTTGGATGAGACTTACTGTACGTGATGCGGATTTCATGGCCTGAGGCCTAGATATGTTCAGTGATGGGATCAGAATCCCAAATGGGGTTTATTTAAGGCTTAGAGCATTGGTTGTCATACACTTCAGAGACCCTTGAGATGGTCTTCTTGCAGAGAGAATCCTTGTGCTTTGGGTTTTGCAACCCATAGTGGGGAGACTGGATGTTTAAAATTTGGAGAATAGCTAATTGCGTCAGTTTAAATCACCAAGAGGTGCTGAATTCGGGGTCCATGCGGACTTCATTTTGGGGAAAGGAAAGGTGCGTGTATGAAGGAGCCTAGATGATATATTTTTCCTGTGTCACTTTTGTCTTATTGTTGTAGCTCTTCATAAAAATAACATCCAGTCTAGACCCCAGATAAGTTTTGATAAGAAATTCTACTGCACCAATTTCTCTAGTGGGGTTTAAACTTTGCAACTTCCTTTTTGTGGTATTCTTGAGGTGCCATTCAAGCTAATAGCTAGTGGAATATTTTATAGTTTCTAAGTACCTGATGTGTGAAAGTGCTATCCTGAATAGAAAACATCACTGCTAGCTGTTTGCTTGAGTGGTATTTCCTCTACCAGAGGGAAGGTGTAGGGTTAAGTTCCAGTTGGGACATTGATGCTCATTACTTATCAAAAGGAGGGGGAAAAGATTGTATAAAAATCCTAAATGTTTTGGTGGCAAAAATCAGATGAACACTTAACTAATATCAAAATATGTGTAGGTTGAAGCTAAATTTATGTTTGGCATAATCATTTTTTGTAGGAGAGATGTTTTTGGTGATATTATAAGGTTCTAGGCGTTTATCTCTCTGTGTCTGGTTGCCCTTACCCATCCGTCTGGTGACCCTTACCTATTTCTTTTCGACCAGCAATTTAAAAGTCGGCCACGATGGGGCATCAAAGTCATTGGTTTCCGAGATTATTTGAGTGGGTCACCATATCTACAATGGTTTGCTACGTATTTTTCTAAAAGTGTTGTGATAGTGATCTTGCCATAGACTAATTTCGGAGAATGATTTTGTTGATCCCCTTAAGCATTGATCTGTCACTTGGGGGTTGAATGGGGTGGGCTGTCATGTCTATGCACACCCTGCTTGTCTAGAATTGTCATTGGCATGTTACATTGTTTCATGTAGATTGTGATAGCTGTGTCTATTTCGGTATTCTGGTAGCTGTGTGTCACTTTATGCATTCTTAACACACACATTGCATACACTTACGTGTCTTAATTTTCACCATGGAGTTAGAAATATATTTGATTACTGTATAATGGAAAACATAGTAGAGGTGATAGTTTTGACAAATCATGGAGATGGGCATATGAGCATGTTCACATCTCTTCTTTTTCCAGTGAGCACATTATCATGTGTCACGGACAGATGAGCTACTGTATGCCCTTTTTTATTCGAACTTGTAAGCATTCTTGGTGGCTGCTGCTGTTGATATAAACTGGTGTTTTTTTTCTTGACTATATATGCTCACAGTGTAAGTTGGTATTTGAATTTTGTTCTTTAACTTCTTTTTGTTCATTTTATGGTTTGGACATGAGTGTAACAAGACAGAGAACTCAGGCGCTTAGGAAGTTTTCAGCATTCAAGCTTCTTGACACGTTCGATCACTGTGACTTGATAGCTTGGATAGTTTGACCCCTGGGTTTGGAGAATAACCTAAAAGTGACTCGAGTTGATTGAGATCCGAGTAATAAGATAATGGGAGTTCTAAGGATGAAATTGTTGCACTCTCATTGGCATATGAAGTCTCAATCCTAATGCCTTTCTAATGTGTAATCTCATGGTTTTCTAGTAATCTTCTCCATGACTTGGTTGTGGTATGGCAGTCATTAAAGTGCAAGTAAGAAGTCTCCTATGTGACTTGATGACAGCACTGAGCCTGGGAAGAATAACTTTTGGAAAGTGTGAACCTCACAATTTAACACATTACTCTTTAGTTATAAGTCTAGGGCAAAGTTGAAAAGTTTAGGGCAGTTAAAAGAAAGAACAAAGTTATAACCTTTAAGTTTATTTGGTCTTGGTAGGCCATAGTGTAGCAGTAAGGTTGTTCTATAATGATTTGGACGTTGCAAGTTCGACTCATAAAAATGTTCTCTCTGTGCACGAAGTTAGATTGCATATATCTAACCCTCTCCCGACCCCACAGCGGCATGTGCCTTTTGCCCTGACTGCCCATTCCTTGTCCAAGTAAAATGCTCATTAATCCACTTAAATGATAAATGAAATTCATAGATTAAACTCAATTATGATTTTTCAAATATTTAGTTAACAGGAATTCTGCATACAGCAATTG
Organism: Ilex paraguariensis; assembly: GCA_963454935.2. Lineage (NCBI taxonomy): Eukaryota > Viridiplantae > Streptophyta > Magnoliopsida > Aquifoliales > Aquifoliaceae > Ilex > Ilex paraguariensis. The sequence continues at coordinate 802,204 of CAUOFW020005169.1, read as the reverse complement.
CCTTATCCAGCAATTCTTGATAGACTGGTTGTTTCAGACTAAGAGTTGTGTTGCTCTAATTTTTCTAAAAGTAGGGGATTGTTTTGAGGTTTTCACCATATGGACTTTGTTTGAGTATTCTATTGCAGGCTAAGCCCGAAGGAAACCTTTCTGGAGCAAAGCGCAAAGCTGCAACAGCACCAGAAGTGGGTGCTAGTGAACTTCCTTCGGGTGGTGCGTGTAAGAAGAAAGTTAAAGAGGAGTGGAGTTGTGCACTGTGTCAGGTTAGCGCCACGAGTGAGCGAGGTTTGAAAGAACACCTTCAGGGAAAGAAGCACAAGGCCAGGGAGACTGGGTTGCGAGCACAGAGGAATGGCAAGAACTTTTGTATTGGTCTATTCCCAAAGAAAACTAGCAAGCCCACCAAGCTTATGGAAATTACTGGTAATCCAAGTTCAGAACAGGAATGGAAAATCAAAGGGGAAGTGCTACAAGTTAACAAAACAAGGAAGGCATCGTTCCAAAATACTATGGGGTTGGAAAAGAAAAATGATCCACCAATGTTGCTGGTAAATAATGACACAGATGATCCAAAGAAAAAAAATAGGGAGGCAGTTCAGAAAATGCAGAAGATTGGGGATTTTAAGAAGAAGAGATTTAAGTTCTGGTGTGAGATGTGCCAGATAGGGGCCTACTCTATGAAAGTAATGGAGGCTCATAGAAAGGGAAAGAAGCATGTGACCCAGCTTCTGGAAGCTAAAAAAAATGATGGAGCCGATTCAACCACTCAAATAGGGGCACCTACTCAGAAAGGGAATGAGGCAGAGGCTGCTAATGATGGAGAAGAGGAAGTATTGGAAACTGTTGATGTAGCTGTAGGAGTCAAAGGGGAAGATCACCGGGCAGAAGCAGAAGTTTATGGTAATCAAATCGAAAGGACTGATTAATGTGATCCATCCTCATAGCGAATATTTGTTAACCAACAATGTCGAAGAGAGGACTGCCCATGATCTGTTGAAGGTAAAACTTTCACCAGTATGTGCTCCAACATTGATTTATGAGTTGTGTTGTAACTTTCCGTGTAACTTAGTTATTATGTGCCCTATTTATTTAAACTCTAGATTTATATTGAAGTTTCGAGTTTTAACTAAGGGAGATCAGAAACATCTAAATTCCCCAGCGAGGAAATGTAGGTGTTAGGTTGGCTGGCAGCTGGTGTGGGTGTTCGTAGAATAGCAAAAAACTTGTAGATATGGGGAAATTTTCCTGCCAGACTCTCGTTTTTTCATGTTTCGGATCAACCATGCTCTCTGAGCAAGTTGTGCAACTAGCCATGTTCATTTTTATCGGAATTTCTTTGCATTTATTCATGCTTCCTGCAAATGACCTCTTTTAGCAGAATTTTTTTTCCTTTATCCATCTGTCTCATTTCGAGGGAAAGGTGGTGGGGAAGGAAAAGAAAACAACACAAGGATGCAAACTGCACAACCATGCAACCCCAAAAGGCAGGAACAGAGGGAAGCTAAAAAAAGAGGGATGTTTGTTTCTCCACGTCTCATTTCCCCGAGTATTGTAATGAGATGCACAAAGCAGGCATGAAGTTGGAATTTGAGCATTGAATGCAAAATCTTTCTTCATTTATTTTTGGTGAACTATTTTATTTGTCAAGACGTTAACCATCCTTAGGTCTGCTTATTGGCGGATCGGTTTCAATCTTTTTGAAGGAAGGTCTCTTGTCGAGGCACCATCAAAATCGTGTTGGGAGTCTTTGCTCACATCCAAGGTGGTTAGAGCAACTCCAAAGAGGGTGGCAACCCCATATGCCACCCAAATTCAAAATATTGAGCTTAAAGAGGGGTGGCATATGGGATTGAAAAATAGCATCAAGACTCTTGGGGTGATATTTTTGGCAACTTTTGAGAGAGAAATAGAGAGGTTGTTGATTAATATAGATCCGTTAAATGAATATAGATCCAACGATTCATATAGATTGATGAATAAAAATATGAAAATAGAATTCTATTTTGGTACTTGTTATTGGAGCAGATTTATAATTCAGGGGTGCTGTTGAAGATTACAAATGAATAATTTGGTAACTCCATTTGGTGTTGGTCCTAGTTTGGCAGTGGAGTCGATTAACTTGTCTATCGTTGAGGTTGCATGCTTAGACGTCTTTATGGTTTTTAAGATTTATGACTTTTGTACGTACCCACCTACATATAGCAACAGGGGACAATGGAAAGTTAAATTATTGGAAAAATCAGTCTTATTTTATTTTATTTTTTTATAAAAGCACTATTAAGTCTTATCATGTTTATTTTAGGATAATTAAATTATATTTTTGATCATTTATTCCGAAGAAGTTCTGTACACCATCAATAGTATGTTTTATTTCAATTTTATCTTTCCCATCAATATACTAATTACATTTTTACCAATATTTGTTGTTAAGACATAAAGCAAATTTTTTTTCTTTCTAATTAGTGAATAAAACAAGCAATTAACAATAAAGTCATATAAAAATGATAAATTATACTGCACTATTTTTTCTTGTATTTAATTTTTTTAAGCATATAAATTTTAATAAACTTGACTATCAAATTTCAACCATAAAGACATATAATTATATAAATTAACAATGTAAAAATTAATCTATGAATACAATCATTGAGAAGAGGTCATCTAATTAGGTTTTTTTTAACTTCTCCTTCCACATTTTGAATTAATTAGAAAATAATTTTTTTAAGGCGTAAATATCATTTAATATAAAAAAATAAATTTCAATAAATATAAATTAAAAATATAATTATAAACAAAAATATAATTTGTATTTTCATGGGAAGAATACAATTAAAAAAAAACATAATAAACATTAATGAAATTTAGAATTTTTTAAGAATAAATTATTAAAAATAGGACTTAATTGTCCTGAAGTAAAAATAATAGGACTCTTAATGATTCTAAGACTTATTGATTTTTTTTCTCTAAATTGCTTCGGTTGGGGGTGGGTTTGAATATTGACCGAGACCAATTTGAACTTTGACTCCGCAATAATGCATTCTCCTGTTGGTCTCCGTGGGCTAACTTGCTGGTTTGAGTATTTGAACGAGGAACACTACCCTGTTGAGACAAACAAGTGCTGGAAGTTACCATATTTAAAAAAATTAAATTATATTTTTTTAGGGAAATAAATTACAGTTTAAGTTACAACTTTAGAAGTATGTCTGATCAATCACAATTTTTTTTTTTTTTTTTTTGTGATTAACCAACAAAATTATAATATTTATGATCAATCACAATTTATTTATTTATTTTTGTGATTAAGTTATCACTCGTAAAAAAAAGATTATAATTACAATTAATTAAAGTAATTCAAGATCAATCATAATATTTATGGTTCACAATAAATTATTTTAATCAATTATAACTTCACCACTTACTTTAAAAAATAATAACTCATCGATAGGTCAGCACATCAAGCAACCAAACCAAGTCTGGTGTTTGGACAAATGACAATCAACTTCCCAAACAACTATTCCCCGGTTATCTCAAACTTGTAGCCTAATACTTGCCACCTAAAAGAGCTTAGCAGACACATAAAACTCAGATTTTCCTTGTACTATCATCATCCTAACCAGCACCTGTTACTAATAAAGTCCAAATTTTAGTTTTAACAAACGTTTAAGCTAAATCCCACCCATTCATTTCACGTGACTATCTCGAGATCAACGGGCGATCACAAGATTCCAAATTTCTTGCTCATGCCTGCCTGCCTGCCGTCCACCAAGCCCAAGAAACTACAAATCCTAAACAACAAAACGCATCACACTCATCACTCATAGTTTCCAACGTCTCAGACTATATTCTATGTATAAATGTGATTTTACTTTACAAAAGATGATGAAATCATTGATTAAGTAGGAGGGGCTATAGATACATTGAGTAAATGTCACACCATTGTGAAGCAGGCCAAACCTTTTTAGGTCAACTAATGTGCTCTTCATCTTTTAAAGAAATGTTCAAACCCTCAAGGCAACCGGGTCTTGCCATGAAATCTTGCGTTTCCCAACACGGGCTGAACCGTCCCCGATATTCCTACAAACAGATAGCTTCAAATCATTGAGCTGCTCATCAGTTCCGTCTCTCATCAAACCTTTCTTTGCCTCTTCAATCCTCACCGGCTCAAAACTATTCTCATATTCCTCTTCTTCTCCCTGGTTAGACCAAGTGCAAATGCAAAAAACCAATTAGAACAAAGAAACTAATACCATTAAGAATTCATAATTAAATGTTGCTAGTTGAATGTCCAAGTGTTATACCGAAATCTGGTTCAAGTCAAAAATTGGAGCTCTCTGCGAACTAGATTCTTTGGCACTGAGACTGTTTTCCTTCCGATTTAAATCAAAGGGTGGAGCTGGATTTCGCGGAACAGCATCATTTCCACTATATATTCTTTCCTTCTGCTTCAAATCAATGGCTGGCATTGATGTTGGAAAGATAGCTTCCTTTGCTCTATATATCCTTTTCCTGCGGTTAGAATCTGAAGATGGCATTACATTATGGAGAGCTACCTCCTTTCGACCTTTTAATGTTTGCTTATGTTGTTTCAACTCAAAATTTGGAGTTGCATTTCGAAGAGTAGTTTCCTTCCCACCTTGTAGGGTTCTCTTTTGATTTGCTTCAAAACTTGTAGCAGTATTCTGGGGGCTGACTAGCTTTCCAGTATACATTCTTCCCTTTTTGTTGGGATCAAAAATCGGTGGCAACTTCTGCAGTGCAGCCTCCTTTTTGCTGTAAATCCCAATCATCATACTGTTTTTGCGATGGATTTCTGATTTTTGTTGTTGCACAACTTGTCGTTCTAGCAAGGGATTTGGAGATTTATTCTCCAATAGGTACTTGTATCTTCGGCGCAAGAATCTGTTGTTGATCAGAAACGAAAATAAGAATGGAAACTCAATGCAAAAACATAAGACTATCCCCCAAACATTTGGAGAATAATATACAACAAAATTGGCAAATTGCCAATGCGAGATTCATCAACATATGAAGCAAAGATCAAAGCCAAAATTTCTAGAGTAATTTTTTTCTTATACAGGATTCAATTGAAAGAACAAATGAGTACACCAAAGTAATGAATTAAGAGAGTATAACAAAACATATTTGAGTTTTGAGTTATTGATTGGGCAGACACATGAACAAATAAACAAAGAAACATGAATATAAAGCCATATATTGGTTATCAAAATGCGATATATGCACATACTCTAAATTCAAGTTGTAATATATTACCTAACTTCAGCCAATAAGGTTAGTTTCCTGTGTTTCATCGTCTCCAATTTGTCTCTCATGGCCTCCGACTCCTAAAAAAGTCATGAGGATTGAAATTTCTTAAAAAAAAGACCAAAAAAGCCAAAAACAGAGCACATGTATGATGAATAAGAAGAAAGAAAGAGAGCTGGGAAAAAAAAAATTATAAATCCCCTTAAAACCACCCTCCCACCCCCAACCAAAAAAAAAGAAAAATTAAAAAAAAGACCAGATCCTTGATAAAATCATGTAAAAAGAGCAATAAGAAATGACAATAACTTGAAATTATGTAATAGGAAGAATTAGAAAACAATAAGAAAGCCACAAAATAAAAAATAAATGAAACAAGGACAAGAGAGATTATTCAGGAAATCAAAGGGGAAAATATTTTATTTCAAGAGGTTTAGCAGGATGTATTAAAAAAAACTTCCTAAAAAGAGAATAATATGAGTATTGAACCCACAAAAGTTATAAAAAAGGGCAGCCAAAAGGGTAATCTTTCCAGTACACTCACATGAAGGCAAATTAAAGAGCTGTGGATCTAAAGCAATAGCAAAGAACACAAGAAAATAGATCAAAGATCAGCAAAAATTTCTAACAAACAGAACCACAAGAGAAACATCTATCAAGAAACCCACAAGAAAAACAGACAACAAGAAACTTAGACATCAAGAATATAAGAAAACAGATCAAATACATCAAATATATTAACCCACAAGAATAGCCAACAGTACTAGTCAAAATAGTAGATCATAGCCAAGGAAATCAGACAACCATAGGAAAAACCCAGAAATATATCTCAAAGAACCATCAGATCTGGAACATAAGGATGAGCAAATCCACAAAGAGAATTACCTTATGCAGTTCTTGGTAGTCTTGCATAAGAGTTTGATGCTTGATCCTGGTTTTAGCATCATCATCTGCCCCATAAGATGATGAATCCAAGGCGAACCCTTTCATCTTCTTAGACATCAGATCACAACAAACGGAGAAAACCCACCACACAAAAATGAATGATCTTGAAGATTATCAAGAGATAAATATGAAGTATAGAAAGAGAAACAACATATATGGTGAGAGAGAAAAAGAAGGGGTAGGCAAGAAATACTAAAGAAAGAAAGGGTAGATAGATAGAAAAGAGAGAGAGAGAGAGAGAGAGAGAGAGAGAGAGGTGAGAAGGTTCTCGCTTTCTTGTTTTCCCTGTGAAACTCTGACCAAAGACAAAGCCCAAAAAGCCCACATAAATCGGGTAAAAAACATTGTTCTTTTGAGACAGTGTGAAGTGATGAAGATGGGGATTTTTTGGGGGGTTGCAGAAGGGTATTTGTGGCAACATGGTTGTTGGTTGTGTATGTGTGTTTCTGAGGTGGGTTTGTTTGGAGGACATTTGAAGACACCTCCTCTTTCTTTTCTTCTCTCTTCTCCCTGTCTCTCTCTATCTTTCCTTTCTTTTTTGTTTTTCTTCTACATAAATTTTGGTCCAGCTGGGCCATTAGAGAGAGAGAGAGACATGGGTGGACTCTTCTTTGTTTTTGATGGGAGGGTGCGTGGAACTTCTACGTTTCTTCTCTCTTCTTTCTTTCTTTGTGGGTTTTTGCCTCTGCTAAGAATAGGAATAGGATATAGACATATGAGAGAGTTTTAGAAAGAGAAAGGGTGGGGAAGGTGCTGAAAAAGCAGTAGTAGGAGAGATAAATGGGGATGCTGTATTCTGATGTGTTGCAGTTGTTGGTACTTGGGTAGTGCCTCTTGTTTTTAGGCTTTGGGTTTTTTTTTTTTTTTTATGGCTGTTCTGATTGGCAATTTGCCCAGCCTTCCAATTAAAATACAATTCTTATGTGTCAAATTACTTTTTTACCCTTCTTGTTCACTTCCCTGTTTAAGGATATCAATCTTTTTTTTTTGTGATTCCCTCCGAACCATGAATTGCCATTTAGTCTGCAATTGGTGTCCGTGATGGTGAATGGATACTTATCCATTTTCTGAGGATGAGTTGGTCATTTTACAATCGTATCTCCTTTTGAACGTGAAGATCCATTTCACACCAAACTTCTGGAATTGAATGACACCATCCCCCACCTGCCTTACACCCTACCACCTACATTTGCTTGACAAATCTTCATAGGCTGAAATATGGATGGAAAAGGAGGTTGAAAGAAAAAAAATCCAAATAACCATTGTTGATTACTCTTTTATTGAGAAAAAAAAAGAAGGAATTTTTCGATACCAAAATCAGATCCCATAGTTGAGACTATTTGCACAGTTCAAATGCCCAACCAAGCAATATGGTAGAAACTCTAAAAATTTCTGGCCATAGACGGTATACAGAGGTTCAGAGCTTTGGGTATGTAGACAGAAGCCATATGGGGCATGTGGTGAAGCTGAGAAGATAAAGAGGAAGAGGTGTTGGGTTTCTTGAAGTTTGGTTTCCATTCCGTAAAAATTTTGTGGGTCAAAAGTCCTTGTGACTTCCGCAATGCCATAATTTTTGTGGAGAGAGAGAGAGAGAGAGCTCAAGGGGGGGGGGGGGGGGGGGTCACCTTCTCTTGCCTTTTTCCTTGTCTTTTCCAATACCCCCATTAATTAACTGTTTACCCAGAGGTGGTATGTGACATGGACATGTGAGAAAGAAATAAAAAGAGGATACAGAGACCCAAAAATTGTGTTGGATGATGCAGAAAACCAAAAGAAGAAGCAATTTGGAAGAGGAAATTGTTAGGAGAAGCCTTCACATAGGGATGGATGACCACAGCCTTAAGTTTTGGGACCAACCAAGCAAAAAGCCCCTGTTGAAACCCTAGAATGAACTGGATTGGATGAACAAGTCAACTTTTTTGAATATTATTTTATTATTATTTGATGCACAACTTGACATGCTAGAACAAAGAGTAATTAATCTTTGCTTTATCTCTGTCTCATCTTTTGCTTCTGGGTACCCAGAACTTACAAGAATTAATTCTTCTTCTACAACCTTTTTGCAATTTTTTATATAAAAAATGTTATAATTATAAGTTTACTTATCATTGTCAAGCTATTATTCTTTCAATAAAAGTGGGCTACACTTTTAGCACACTTTCATGAATAGAGGGTATTTAAACTTTTGATTGGTAGTAATTTTTTACGCTACTCGGTCCTATTTTATCCTATTAAACGATTAGTCGCAAAAATTATGTAAGAACGTAGAATATTCACCAATTTTCGCAATCCTATCCTACCTTACCTGCAAAAAATATATTTAATTTTTTAATATATTTTTTTAGTAATTATAAGAGTATTTGTGTGATATTATTTATATTATATTATTGTTATTATCGTGGATGTTTGAGTTGAAAAAATATGAACTTGTTTTTTGTGTAGGTTACATGATTTGTAGCAAACTGGTAATTTATTGAAATAATTATGATTTTAATATATTTCATATAGTTTAAACTTAAAATAATTATTATTGTATTTGTGTAACAATTATGATGGATTGATGTTCATGTTTTCTTATGTTTTATTGTAATTGTTGTTATAGTTATTTTAGATTTTAGTGTTATTGATTTATTGTGTTGTTAAATTGATGTATGTTATTTAATTGAATTATTAAAATGATCCAAAAATTAATAGTTACAAAAGTATTTATTCAACTTCATATCCAATTAATCGAGTAGGAATACCACGCTTGATCGGGTAAGGTAGATCAAGAAAAAATTATTTGGCAAAATATCGGATAGGAAGACGAAAAACTATATTTCTTATCCATAGGGTAGGGTGAACACCCCTACAGGAGCCATATGTTTTCTGTTTATTGATTTTTTTGTAAATTTTAAATTCTTGTTTGCAAATTTGGGACTTATTTTTAAAATAAATTAGATAGAATAAAAAAAAAGAAAACACCATTATTTTTTTTACAAAAATTGAAAATACAAAACGAAAATGGTTATCAAATCGAGCCTTTGCAAATAGGTTTGAAAAATTAGAAACTTTAAAAACTCTAAAAAACTGCCAAAAAGAAAAAGAAGTAGCTGAAAAAGTGTAATTTAGCCTAACTTAAAAATTTTAATTAACATATTCATTATCTTTTGAGTAATATTATGCTAATCTAATTCATTTTTAATATTAAATTATTTGTGAATTCTAAATAATAAATAAAATTATTATTGAGTAGCTCCACAAACTAAATACCAAAAACATTTTCCTTATCTTTTTCTTTCAGCCCAAACCAAATATATATCTCTCTCTCGCTCTCTCTCCTCTTCAAACTTTTGGTGTAACCATGGAGTCCACGACTGCAGTCACAGCTCAAAGTTCGAACTTGCGTAGTCCCATATGACTGGAAAAAGCCTAAGCTGTCCCTCAGGCTCATTCTGTAACTCTCTGCTCTCTCTCACTCTCTCTCACACACACTCACACACGCACACAAAGGCATTGGTATATGCGTATGTGCGCTTACATAAAACTCAGCACAATAATCTACTTCAGTGCGAAACGTGTACAATACAAAGATTGGAACTTTGGTGGGTTTTATTTAGAAAACTTCGATTGAATGCTAATTCTGCATTTTCACAGTACTTGATGTGAATGTACTTGACTTGTTTGTGATTAGCCAGCTGACTTAAAATTGGTTTAATTTATGCTTCTTTTCATGGGCTATAATGTTAATATCAAGATTGCTCTTGTGTAAAGCTTCAGATGCTCGAGAGAATTATTTGAGATTGTAGTTAGCACTCCATGTATTTTCGATTGCTGATCTGAAAAGTTTGGCCTTTGTATGATTCAGGCCATGAAAGAAAGAATGAGTTATCCCCCCCGTTAAAAAGATATGCGATATCCCGTATATCACGGTAGAAGATTCTAAGCATGCCAATCACTGATTATGGTCGAAAGACTTTGATGAAGAAGATAGCCCTATAAATATAGGTGATCCTACTTGATCAAACAAACACAAACCCACATTGTAATTCACGATATCAATAAGAGGGGAAGCCCTTCGGAGCATTGTTTATTGTGGATATAGGCCGGAACAAACGAACCACGTAATTTGTGTGTTACTCCTATTATGCCATTTCATATCTTTCTTATCTCTCCCCATCCAAAATTTACCACCCCCGAGAGCTTAGGAAAGCCACCAAGCCTCGGCAAGGGCTAAAATAATGATATTTCCCACTTATAGGGCCAACCACCATAGAGCTTCAGTTTTGTGACTTGGTAGACAAAAAGCTTGCATTTGTAAAATAACCTCAATGCTGTGATCTTGCCAATTTTTGTTTATGATTTGGCAGCTGTGATCTTTGTCACTGCCCCAAATAGAAATCCTGATTTTTATGTTGCACATGTTGTCTACTTTGTTCAATGACATTGCTTACTGCAGAACAAACAAGCCTAGTAGAAGAGAAGGGATTCTTGGAAGTTGCTGTATTTTGAAGGTACGAACGTGGGAATAAGAATTTATGGTAGTTCTACGCTTTGAAATGGCATAGGTAATTATAAGATTGCCAATTAACTTGTGTTAATTTCCTCCTCGGCAGGCAGCGTGTGAACTAACAGCACTCTGTCTCAAAAAACAATCTGAAAAGAGAAATGTTGACAATTGAAAATTACAGCAAATGTGTGCTCATGACTATTAAAAGATTATGCTCATTTTCATTGAGAGTTAAAAGATGGAGTTACAATGCTTGCGCATTCGTTCTTGAGAAATCAATTCTTAACGAAAATGATATACATCATCGTAGGAATCTATCATTTTTCTGTGTTCCATGAGAATTATTGTAATCTCAATAGCAATTGAAACAAATTATTCCTATACTGATCACTTCTCCTACAATTTTAGGGGATCAAACTGCTCAAAGCTACATGCTGGATTTCCTTGCTACTTGTAAGGGACTTATCAAGATTTTGGTAATTCTTTTCCAGCCAAGAACGATTGGAAAAGAATAAAAGCTCTCTTTGGCTGAAATAGAGGAACTTCATGACCAGCTCCTCTGATTGTGGCAAAGGTTAGTCCATCGTAGATCTCTGTCCAGCCTCCTACCTATAGAAGAAATCCAACTTAAAAAATTGCATCACAAAATTTTCTGGTAAGTAATTTCATTATTGTCTTGCTATGAAGTTTGTTATACCTGGTCGCCTGAGTACCATGGATACCATCGAGTTTTAATAGTGAGATTGAGATGACTAAGGGAGAACCTAGTCGCGGTCACTGGAACCACTGAATCTGTATCTCCGCTGCATTAAGATTCAAACAATTGCATTAAGCACTGACCCTTGTGGTTTTGGCGGTATGGTCACAGAGGGATTTGGTTCCACTCCAGTATTATATATCCTCAATGCTAGCTTATTCACCAAATATCAGTGGAGGGACCCATTTTAATATAATGGACCTAAGTGGGACAAGTATGACCTAGTGTTAGGGTTTGACTCCCCCCTTTTGTGTTGAACTAGGACCCTTTTAGGCACAGATAAGAACACACACACAAACAAGCAATTTGTTCTATGATTCAGAATGTTGAGAAAAATGTTGGCTTGTTGGACTGTGTACTATGCTACCCACATTAATCTGGGCCAGAATCATACCTGAACACCCATATTCTTAGACTGGCTGCAATCAGCTTCTTGTACGTGGGTAACATTGAAAAATCGGAATCATTCCAGTTCTTTATAAGTATATCACTGCCAGTCAAAAATTACCATCAACTATTAATTGAAGATGATGAAATGATGGTGTTCTTATTCAGAAAAAGGCAGTATGGTTCATATATGTAGCAATACGAGAACAAATTATGAACCTGCAAGCCGTCCATTTATATGGAATCCCAGTAGAATTTGCATGCAACGCTTTCTGCACGTCTGGTCGATTATAGTACCTCTCTGCATAATTCTCAGTACAGGGATCATATCCAGAAATTCTTCGACGTATAAGAGTGTTTTTGAGCCTTAGAGATCGTATACTGTTACTAGTTAGTGCCTTACAAGATGGTGTATAAATGCTATATTGATCAATATCTCCAAATTCATGGTTCATGGCATAACTCAGAGCATCATCACACTGCTGAGAAGATTTGTCCGAAGAGAAATTGCATGATTTGAGGATTGATTTATAAGTTGTATCTGATATCATTGAATGGCTCCACCAATAAGTTACTGTGCCAATGTTATCATAATGATTATCTGTCACTGCATTTCCTAGCTGCACACATATACATGAATTATCAACTCTTTCATGTTCATTGAAATTTCCAAATAATATTATATCTTACGATGAATCCTTTCAGATTGATATTCGGATGGGAAGATGCTTTGTTGTAATCAAGGATTTTCTTTGCCAGCTGGGGAACGTAATGCCCTATACATTAAGCAGCAAATCTTGTAAGTTCTTTGCAGCAGTCAACTGAAAATTCCAAAGAAAACAGGAAGAAAAAAAGACTTGAAAATTGCAAGTGATTATTTGTCATTCCTATACCTGCATAACTCTCCCCAGATATGTAGAAATCTCTAAATCTGTATTGTGGAAATCTTGACATCCATTTTATAAGAAAAACTAGAGCATCCTGAGCTGTGTTAGAAAATGCACAACAATTAAGGATTATAGAGCTACCAGCAGCAGCAAAACAACACCAATAGTAGTAGCAGTACATGGTGCATATTACATAGGAAATAAACCAGTGAATCTAACCTGTCCTTTTGTCCCCGGAATCCTTGAGATCAGAACTTGTGTTTGTGTATGAGAAACCTACACCAGCCGGTGATTCAAGAAAGAGAATGTTTGCCTCTGCAGCATGAAATTGGCAAAGAAATTTTTTAGTGGATTTTTTGAATGAAATCCTTTTTGACTATGTCCTTAGAGCAACTAATCATTGGCCTAGAGGAACTAGTGAATGAAATCTGTTGGTCATATTGACAGTATCAGCTATGTCTTAACAAAGTGTAAACACACTTTTGAAAAATTGTCTAGGATTTCCTGGTTGATGCACTAGTGGGGGACAAATGAGTTTATTAACATCTTGATGCATTTTTACTTAAAACTCATTTATATAATTGTTTATGTGATTGTTTACCTCGATTCCATGAATACTTGTTTAGGTAGAGAGATGAACTAGTTCTGTTTATCCGAAATGGCCCGATTTCTTCTGATGCTCCATATGCCACTGATGAACAACCTGGTCCTGCAGTCCAGTTTTTCAGCAGGCTTCATGGTATTAGTAATTTTTTTATATTAATAAATTAGAAAATACAAATTAGAGTGCTTTAGCTAATAGTTATAGTGAAGAAAGGCAAACATAAGTAAAGTCGAATTTCCGAAGTTCCTATTTTTGAGTACATTTGCCAAAAATTAATTTATGCAGTATTTTTCAAAGATTCTTGTAGTCACTTTCTCAAAGTTCCTGTGTCTCCACAACAATTGAGCCAATTTCTTCCTCATCATATAGAGATCAAGTGGAAGCAAGAAGAAACAAGAAAATGAGAAGGACAATGAGATTGCTCCTTGTAACTCTTTACTTATCAACTTTTATCAAATATCTTACTTATATAAAACTAAATTTTAAAATTGTCATTTGCCATTGATCAGTTTTTATTCTGAAGTTTAATATTTTGGATACTTTTTTGCAATAGAACTCGATTTTATAGAAGAATAGTATTAACCATTATTTACTAGTCACTATGTCATCCTACTAAAAAACTGTTTTAGATCGACTCTTTTCCGTTCATTCTTGATTAAATTCTTCTTTTGGAAGACAAAGTAAGTTATTGGAAATTGAGGTGAGAGGGTGGCCCGGTGGGAAAGTCTCACTCCCACCTGCACATAGTTACAAGTTTTAACCTCATCCCCTTCCCCCCAAGAAAAAAGTTATCAGAAATCAGCGTCTTCAAAATGAGAAAAAATTGTCTATTAGTTACTCAATTTGAACTCTGCTATATTAACAGAAGTCGAGTGCATACAGAATACCATTAATAACTTTGCTAGTCTCACATTCAATGGCATATCTCAATAATCTGCAAAAACTCACCAACCCATCCATTATAATCATTTATTTGCTGTATTTTCCTCTGAGGGGTCAGCTTCAATTATTAATGCACTAGATAACAACCACAACTATAAATTGTCAGAAACTCTATTAGCCTTTTGTTGTAGTATATTTATTTAATCATTCAAATTCAACAAGTTAAGGTACATTTTTTTTTTCTATTTTAATTCATTTTTTACATTGTGCCATGATTTTTAACTTATCTTTTGATTTGTCAAAATTATTTGCACAAAATCGTGTTTTGAACCTACACTTTTCGATGGTTTTGATAGAAAATTTTAAAAACAATTTTTGCAATTACTTTTCTTTTTTCTTTTTTTTTACATTGAACAGTGAGGTTCAAATCGCGCTGAATGTGAATAATGATAACTTAAAAATAAATCAAAAATTACGATTAATGACAATAAAAGAAATAAAAAAAACAACAGAACAATAATTTGCTATGCTAAAAAAACTCATGGTATATATATTATTATAATTCTTAGGACTGTAAGATATATATTTTCGGAGTTTTTATTTATTGGTCAGACAAAACTCTAGACACCTTCCACACACCATCATCATCATCATCATCTCTTCTAATGCTCTGAACACGCGTGCTTCAGAGTGTTCACAGTGTAGCGTATAACAAGCTCCTTTGCACCTTTTAACACACAGTCAACTTATTTGAGAGAGAGAGAGAGAGAGAGAGAGAGAGAGCATCTTTTGTTGCCAGATATGAAAAGTGTAGGACCAGTTAGGTGGGACAGGTAATTCACTTGGAGGGTTCTATTGGATATCAATGATAACCAGAAGAATGGAGACTAAAAACAACAGGCTACAGAGACCAGTTTTTTGAGCTTTTTGGGTGGGTTCTTCCAAACAGTAAACAAGTTGAAAAACAGAAGGAATGGAGCCACGAAAAAAGATTAGACAGAGAGGTCATGATTGCCTAAGGGGGTTTTCGGTACTGAACAGTTTGAAGAATATACACAAATATATTTCAGAACTTAATCCATCGTCACAATTGAATTATTGTTGAAGTTTATTTAATGTCGGGACTCACTTTTTTTTTTTTTTATCAAAGTCGGGACTCACTTCAAATATAATGGTTACAGTACAATAATTTTTTAAATTAAAAATTCAAATTTTGCTAACATGCGCCGTTGGGTTGTGGGAGTATTTGAGGGCTATCGGAGTATCATTTGCCCATCATTTTGGAATCAATGCCATTGACCAAATACAAAAATCAATCAAATCAAAAACTGCAATTTACATGGAAACTAATTTATGAGTTTATTACTTAATTTTGTGCATTGACCTAACTATTTGGGTACATAATTTTCAGATTTATGTTTAATTTGGTACGAGAAAAAAATAGAATAATAAAAATTTTGAAAAATGGATAATAAGTCATTTTTTATAAGAAAAGAAGATAAGAAGAAGAAAAAAAATCCTCTAAACTTTCCTTCCCTCCCTATTTTCCCTCCAAACCAAATGATGGAAAATTTTCCTTTTCATCCCATTTTCCTTTCAACCTATTTCCGCCCAACCAAACATTGTGTCAGATTCATCATCAATTATGTTTCTTTTATTTTCTTTATTGCTTGCATTTTAATTCCTATTAAATGGTTTCTTGATCAAATTTTTGGGAAGAGAAATTGAACTTATATCAGCAGGCTGTAATTTCATTTTACTACGTTGTTTACACTTAACATTGTCAATCTAACAATCTTTCGCAGAGTTTGAGAAGAAAAACTTGGAGTGCCCGTGTAATATTGAGAGAGAGAGAGTGCTTTGAGTAAGGGAAGTGTAGCAGTACTAGAGGGAAGCTGCATAGAAACTAACCTCCATTGAGCCAAAGGACGAGAGGCTTCTTGTCAGGATTAGTGGTAGCCTCTGTTAACCAGTAAAAGAGAGCTCGGCCGTGTTGCTCGTTAACGGTCACGTAGCCGGAAAACTGCGAAAATGTCACCGGAGGTTGTCCCGGAAGTGCAGAAATTCGGTCCATTTCTTGTTGTTTGGTTAGAGCAACTGCAAGAATGGTGGTGAGTGAAGACAAGACTAGGAACAAGAATATTGGTGCAGTCCTTTGGGCTGCCATTGTACCCTGCATAAGTGTGCTCTCTCTCTCTCACTACACTACATTCTTCTAATGGAGAAAATACAAAGTGGTATTTGAAGATATTGAAACACCAATAATGGGTCTGTACCTTGTGGGGGTGCCTTCAAGTTTAGTGCTTCTACATTAATACTTCACTCTTGCCGGCAGTTCAGTTATATGTGGACCTCTCTCTCTCTCCCTCTCTCCCTCTCCCCTTCTTATTGCGGGGGGACTCACGTGTGTGTGTGTGTGTGTATGTGAGTGAGAGAGATAGATGAATGAGCTGGCGTTGCAAGTCAATTTGAACCTAATCAGAACTTGGTTAAGAACCCATATGCAGAGTGATAAATGCATCACAAATCTCTCTCTCTCTCTCTGGGGCTTGTGGTCCTGTGTACGCAGTGGGGGTGCGGGAAGGCAAGGCTAAGGGCGAAGAATTAGCTGTCAAGCCGCACCACACCCCCAGACCCATAGGGTATATTCTTTCTGAAAATAAATCCTTATTATATCTTCCTCTATTGGGTAAAATTATATTTTGTTGGTACATTTTAATATTATATAAAATTTATTATACTAATATATAATTGACATATAAAAATCTTTATATGTAATGTATTGTACATATATATGTATCATATTATTACATATATGTTTAAATGCATACATGTACATGAATATTATCTAATACGTGAATTATTTTAATTAGATACATATATATTAACTATACATAAATAAGTTGTATACATAAACTCTAGGGGCCGTTTGTTTTGAGTATTAGAGTGTTGTAAGGAGGTGGTATTAGGAAAATAGTATGTGGGATCCATCTTATACGTTGTTTGTTTAACATTTTATAGTCAGTATTATTTTCCGGGTTGTAATACCGACCTGCTATGAACAATAGCCATAATATCTTGTAGAAGGTCTTAATGAATACCACCTAAGGGATGGTATTATATTCTTGGTATAGGTATTATAAACTAAAAAGATCGAAATGCCTTCCGGTACAATTCCCATATAAAAGCCTAGCTGCATTTTTTGACTTTTTAAAAGTTAAAATTGTCTTTTACGTTGGTTAACCGCAATTGTTGATTTTTTTAAGTAGGTATTATATAGATAATATTTGTGATAAACAAATAAGGAAAAGAATGAGATTATAGTTTAACACCGGGTATAATATACTATTGAATTAGAGTGGAATGAATATAAAACCTTATATCATCTAAATTTTATATTCAAAACAAACATGTCCTAGAAGGCCCTAATAGCCTATAAATAGGATCTCTGTGAGGTTTTTCAAAAACAATTATCCAACACTTAAATAATACTTATTTCACGCACTTTAGAGTTGAAGCCAGAGAAAGATGTTCTCATTTGTGGAGTTTTAAACTTAATCATTTCTACAGAATTGATTAGAGTCATACAACGAAATTGTCGGACTGTTATATCATAAAGGAAACAAGTCGTACAAGAAAGTTTGTTGCACCGATTTTGCATTTTACCATCTGTAGAGGATTTGAATCTCCTTAAATGAAGCAAGATGCATGTGCCTCAGCATGAATTATTTTGTATAAAAAAATAATTATTTTGTTACTTTTTAATTAATAGTTGCAAATTATTTAGATCAAAATCATTAGCAGCAAATCAAATTGGGTACCAAACCTTATTAGTGGTATGGTAGACTCATCCATATATATGAAAAAGAATATATACATGCCATTACATTGCATGCACTTGGTCATAGCTTGAGTTACACGGTTGTTCAACTCAAAGACTTAGCAGATCTACAATGAACCAGTTGAGGTGCAGGCGAGTTAATATAAAAAACAGAAGTTAGCTACACTACACAATTCTTCTTACTTATTTAATTATTTGGGGATATGAGTTAAAAGGGGTTGGTCAACCTTTTCTTATTATTGGTAGCCTTTTAAGTGTTAGTAGACGTACATCAGTCCTTTTTCACCCCGTCAATTGAAGTGGGAACAACTTTGTTCACCAAAAACCATCTTAAATTCGACTAAAAGTTCTGGATTAAAATCAATTTGGCCTAAATGAATTTCAATCTTTTTTAGTTGCCCACTTGAAAAATTAGAAGTTTGAAGTTTTTAAAATGTTGGGTTTGTTTAGAGTTGACTTTTTTTAGTGTCAAATAAAAATTTGAAAAGTGAAATGAAAAAATTAAAGTTAAAAAAACTCTTGAAATCGTTTGGAATGTTTTGGGGAAAAAACAGTTTTTCCTTTGAAATCCTTGGATAAATTCTATTTTTCAGCTTTAGTGTTGATAAAAGTTATTTTTGCCCAAAAAATTGATAAAAAAGCCACCCAATAAAACCGGGTCCAAACAGACTAGACTTCTTTTTCTCTGAAATAAAAAAAAATTAAAGTTTTAAGTCAACTTCAAACAAGTCTAATGTATCAAAACAGCTAGATATCGATTTGTTTTTCATTAGTGAATTTATCATAATGTCACTTTATATTATTTATTGGTTTCACTTTTGTCCCATGAACAATTTTATTATCTCAAATCACCTGCATTGTAAAGAATTCAGGATGCAATAGAAATAGCGAGTCTCACTTATATATTAATGTTAAGTGATTTACTATTGAATAAAAATGAAAAAAAACTATAATAGAGGGTATTTTAATCTCTAATATATCATTTCACGGGCATACTTAGTTTAGTAGTCAAATAACGAGTGCGACATAAGGTCAAATGTCCCTGTCCAAAGAAAACTCTAATTTAACTAATGCGTAAAGTTTACAAGGAATTATAGGTTTCAATTATGAATATAAAAGACCACTGATTATACATATTATTCCTTTCCCTGAAGAAAAATTAAACAAATTAGATGAGATCTACCCATGATTTCCTAGATATTGATCCCATTCAAACACGGTTATTCAATGGTTTCGATATTGTACCATGTGCATCCAAGCATCCATAACTCTCTCTCTCTCTGCCGACTGGCATGGCAGAGAAGTATCATCTCTATTGCTTCTAATTGCAGGAACTACATTGCCATGGAAGCTTCTCCTTCTCCTTTTGTATTATAAACACAATGAAAGATGTTTCTTCATCACCAATGGTGTCATTGAATGTTCATGCTACTAGGGTACGAGTTCAAATTTTAGAAAGTTTATTTAGGATGCATAGTTTGAATCAATTGAAATTTAACTGGTGTATAAGTTGAGAGACGGTTTATATACTCGAGGGTTTACTTTCGGTTCTATGCGGACTCACAATCTTGAGCGATATAAGCATGATCCTCTAATCATCGGAGTCAGGCTAAAGATTTTTCCTGTTACCCAAAACAAAAAAAATTAAACCCTTTCCTCGAGAATTTAAAAGGAAAATGTCACACAAATACACAATCTTGATATTTTTTGTACCAAGTGAAATGATATTTGGCTTGTACTTGACTAATTGTGTACCATGTTAATTTAACAAAAAAGACGTACTGCTTTCAGTTAGATTTAGATCCACGTCAATATATTTTTTCTTTAATCATTAATAATTGAGAAAATTCACTTATATACAATGAATCTCACTTAAATATATGATGGATAACATATCAAAAAATTTTTTAAAAAAAAGTATAATAGAGAGAATCTCGCTCTCTTTATCTTACCCCTACGCATAATGCTTGGGTTGCATTGGAGAACAGTGAAGTTGTGAGTAATCATATCAAAACCTATCTGTGTGGCATGTGAGCATTGGATGATCATCACAACAATTTAATTTCATATGACGGGCATGATGACTTAATTGATCCAAACATTTAAGTTCCAACGGCTACGGCACAGAACGACTTTGACCACCTCACACCTTGGCTTTTTGAACCCTAATAATACTACTTGCCTCTTTCTTTTTTTTTCCCTTCTGTCCCCTAGTCAACAGAAGTAGATGAGGCAATGTCATGTCTTCAATGTGCGCAGTTGGACACTTGCCAAGTTTCAATTAGGATTACAAATGATTGATGTTGTCTTTGTCTCGTGTCTATTTAACTCGTATTTAATTTATTTATAATTATATAATCGAGTTGGTATATATTATACAGATTTTGTGTTGGGTACAATTTCTATTTAACGATTTTGTGTTGAGTTATTCATTTTTTTTTGTCTATCTATTGATTTAACGGGTCTAAAAGAGATACTCATTTATTAATTGAATCCTTGAAGTCTAAACTCCAATATTTTAATTTTATTTTCGTATCGAATTTGTAAATTGTGTCTAGAATTTATGGGTTTAGTTTTAATATCTTATTAGCAATGTATGCCCCTATATATGGGGATTTAAATTTATATCTTAGATGAATTTAAAAAGATTGTCATAGTCACAACACCAAAAAAAAAAAAAGAAGAAGAAGAAAGTATCCTAAATACCAACCTAATTCATCATGTGATGTTCTTTAGGATCTAGTAGATGAAGGTTCTGTCCTATATCAACCACAAAAGTCCAATCATCCAAAAAAATATATAATATACTACTTCGAAGTGGGTAGGTTTTTTAATCCAATTACAAGAAAAACTATCAAAACCAACTCAATTATAGATATAATGTGGGACTCAAGATTTTCGAGTTCAAGGTTCATATCTAGAATTTTTGGACTTAGCTTTAACGTCCTATTAGCCATGTATGCCCTTATAAATATGGGATTTTTCTCTAATAATGTTATTTTAACTTAATTTGATAATTCTATCAAAGATATTAATTATAAATACATGTACAATATTCGATTACTTCAAAATATAAAAGCATGTTTCAAGCTTGTCCATTCAATTTCAACTCAATTTCAGAGAAACTTGAGTGTAGTTATTTAAGAAGATTTGATAGAATTTAGTTTCGGAGTGTCTATATGTCTGATTTATAAATTAAAAAAGATTGTTTTATTACAACACATAAAACTCAAATGTGTGTGTGTGTGTTTTATCCTAAATATCAACTTAACTAATTCATCCTGTCATGTTCTTTATAGAATCTAGTAGATGAAGGATCTGTCCTCTGTACACCACAAAAGTCCAATCATGAAAAAATAAATATATAATAATTACTTGAAAGTGGGTAGGCTTTTTATCCAACTAGAAGAAAAATGATCAAAACCAACTCAATGATAGAATGTGGGACTCAAGGATTTTTGAGATGGTATTGGTTGAGGATTAGGTTAAAATTATGGAAGTTTGATCAATGGAGCATTCTAGGGGCAGCAATAACAAACAAAGTGTTCCTGTTTCATATGAATAAAGACAAAGAAGGACAGGTAGTTTAGTGTCTGAAGAGTTTTACTAGATTGAAGACACCTTAGATGTGACCTCTAAATTTATGAATACAACTTGACGTACAAAACAGGGTTGTCGGTAGAAGCCTCTTTGTGATGTTGAGAAAGAAACAAAAAATAAATAGAAACATTTGTGGTCAACTTGACATTTGTATTGTGGTGCTCAAATTTAATACTTATTACGATCGTTTGGTGGAATGAAAAAAATAAATTAAGTGATAATAGAAACGAACGATAAATATATAAATTTTAAGTTTGAAACTTGATAATCTCTTGAGATATGGCATGAGAAAATTATTTTTTATGAATACTTTAGCCTCAATGTGGATAACCTGTCTTTAATCGGACCAAAGAGAGGATTAGTTGAGGTGTGTAAAAGTTAATTCAGACACCCCTAATCGTTGAATAAGAAAAAATGATAAAAAGTGAAAGCAATCAAAAATGACATAAAAGAAAAACAAATGTAAGGAAAAAAATGTTTTTCATGATTAGAATGAAATTTTTGTAAGAAACTTTACCAAACCTTTTAAATCATTAACTAATTGCATAACAACTTTCTTCCTTGTTCTTCTTTTTTTTTTTTCAAGAAAAAATAGTTAGTGATTAGTTGGAATTTCCATGCATGTAAAAAAGTTATTTTTTCTTTATTTTTTATTTTATGTATGCTAATCAAACACTTAAATTTTTTTATGTTCCCTACATTCTTAAGCATTCTCGTTCTAACTAAATATTACTTCGCTCCATTTATGAGTATCTTAATTTTACATGACAATGATCTAAGAAAAAAATTACAAGAAAATGTGTTACATAGTAATATCCTTATATATTTTAATTTATAAATTCAAGTCCATATTAACATAATACTCATGCTTGAGTTTCTAGCGGGCCTAGTCTAAGTGGAATCATTTGTAAATGTGACATCATAGTATAAAGTTAAACTTAGTCAAAATTAAAAAAATTTATCGAAGGAATTTTTTTTATATAAAGAGAAAATAAAGGATTTAGGATAGTCTTTATACATTTTTGAATGCATTTTCATAAAATTCGAAAAATTGTGAAGTGGTACACGAAATTAGACTTATTGGCCTTTAAGTATATAGTTTTTAATATTCGATTTTTTAGTCCTCACTTCCATAACTTTATTGTGTTGTTCGATTTTTTAGTCCTCACTTCCATAACTTTATTGTGTTCAAGTACATATTTTCACCTTTTTGAATTTTTTGTTGACATATTTATTCTCCCTTAAAAAAAAAAATTTTCCAGTTATTTTTTGTTATATTAATTAGTCCCTAAGTTAATGGAAGAATTATATCTGCAGAAGATTTGATGCTAACGTTGATTTAGTTTATCCCAATCATTTTGAATTTTAAATTGTTTTCTCTTTATTTTTGCCATCAAACATATCACCCTTTTTCTTCTTCAAATCATCAATCATTAATGTTCGACAAAACTCAAACATATCATCCTTATTATAAGGTCGGCTCATATTTTTCAACAGCTCTTAGACTTTACTCTATTCTTTTCTAAATCCTTGCGTCAAATAAGACTCTTTTATGTTTGTGTTTCAATGTCATTAAGCATTTCATTAACCGAAAAGAGTACATAAAAGTTTTCTTCTTGAGTAAAGTACAATAAAAATATATTCTTTATTGACTTTTGGGACCGACTTTCTACGTACAATCGAATCCTAAAACTAGAATTTAAGAAAATAGAAAAAAAAATGAAAAAGAGCTTCATTCCAAAGGATTGTAAGAGTACTGCTTCCTACACGATTATTGTTGCAAAGAGCCAACATAGTTTACAATGGATGCTGGAATCCGATGTTGACAATGTCACTATTTATCGATATTTTCTTTTTATAATTGAGAATTGTTATAATTATATATTTTTTAAAATTTATTTGTTTTTGTAAACTCGTGATATATGCAACCATCCATAAAACACACGTCTTGGGGCTGACAAGTGATTTTACTTGGGAAAAATTTCAACTAGACTTCTTTTATTTTATCGTATCATTGATGACATCTTCTCTATTTTTTGAATCTTTATTGACACCCCCTATCAGATTAAAAATGGTAGCCAGAATGTAATTTTACTAAATTGTTTATGATATATTTGAGAACAAACTTCATCAACACCCCCTCTAAATAAGTATATTTTCAATGAGATCTCATCTGTTTTTTAAATTTTTATACATATTAAAATTCGGGCTGATTAAAATTTTATTTGAGCCAATTAAAAATCAATCGGCTCAAATTAAAGTTTAATCAACTTACATTGAATTTTAATTAGCTCAAATTTTAATATATAAAAAAATATAAATTTTAATTGACTCAAATTTTAATGAATCGAATTTTAATTGACACGAATTTTAATAAGTAAAAAAATATAAATTTTAATCAACTCAAAACGAATTTTAATCAGCACTAACAACTTGGGTAGAGCTCAAATTGACTCAAATTTTAATACTTAAAAAATGAATTTTAATAAGCTTGAATTTTAATTCATAAAAAAAAATTAATCAGCCCAAACTGAATTTTAATCGATTCAAATTTTAATATATAGAAAAATAAATTTTAATCGGCTTAAATTTTAATCAATTTTATGTAGAAATATTGTTTAGAGGTTTATATAGGGGCATTAATGGTATTTTAGATATAAAAATTTGTTAGAAATTGTGGTTTAATAGCAAGAGATGTCAGTGATATTTTTGATAATAGAGATGATGTCTTTAAAGATATATTAAATTAAAATGAGTGTGGTTGTAATTTCCCCTTTTACTTAAATTACGGTGACAAAAATTGAAATCGGAAGTATTCGAATCCTCGTAGACTTGACTATGGTACCGAAAATATTTTTGGTGTCGTACATCCAAATTTTACTATTTTAACGGATGTTTTTATAATTTTTGTTAATTATTTTATAACAAATAAATTTATAATTTTTATGAATGATTTACAATTTTTGTGATACTTGTGATTGACCTTAATATTTTTAGAATCGATCACAAGTACCATAAAAGTTATAAAAATATTTATCAAAATAATGATAAAAATATACATAAAAATAATAAATAACAGTACAGTTCGGTATCCAGTACTATGTTTACTGCTAAAGTTTTTGTCCTCTTTAGATTGGCAAATAGTGATGGGAATTGTTACTTTATGACTGCAAATGGTCGATACTCTGATATGCAGCTGTAGATTGCGACCCAACATTGCTCCACCTCAAAAACCGGAATAACTAACATTAACGGACGTTATTGTACTAAAAATTTGGGTCCAACTTCGAAATTCACAATTTTGGTGGGTTAGATGAAAGTTTTCAAGATCTAATAAAAAGGGAGAATTACACTCAAATCTCTTGAAATTTGTCACTTAATCACTCAGATCCCTTGACATTTAAAATATAACACACAGACCCCCTGAAATTTTTACGCATATAACACTTAGACCCCTGATACAAATATATCTGTTAATAAATTACACTTAAACTCCTATGAATTTGTAGGTATATAATATTTAGACCCCTTAAGTTTAAAATGTTATATTTAAATAAAAAATACTTCAATTAAAAATAAAATATCAAATATTTTAAATTTTACAATTAACATTCATATTTTATTGAATTATTTACTAGCGATAACCCGTGCCTGAAGGCACTGTATGTAATTTAAAAAAATCAAAACTTGATCGTGGACGCCAAAAAAAAATCAAGTATTGAACATAGACATGCATTAAACTGGAAGTTTAAACTATATTCTTAAGACACCTGCGTTTACATACATGCTCAATAAAGTATCGTGAATACAAATTTCAGTGAAGAAAAATCAACTTTAATAATTAACCTATTATAAATTTAAAGTGAAAATTCATAAATTTTATATACTTGAAACTATATGCCTAATTAAAATTGACAATGGTGCTCATAAATATATACTCAAAAGTCAAGTTACAGAGATTTGCAAACGTATGCCATGAAATATCCATGCCTAAAGACACAATAAACCAAAAAAAAAAAAAAAAAATCGGCGATATTTAATAAAAGTTCAATTATGTTCAATTATATTCTCTGTTGTAGATTAGTTAAGTTCAATTATGCTCTCTGCTCTAGATTAGTAACGTTCAATAACGCTCTCTACTCTAAGTTTGTTCATAATTTAACAGAAGCTTAATTATTAGATTTACTAAGCTCTAGATTAAATTTTATTTTTTAATTAAATTTTGATTTAATTTTCTTTGTTCTTTTAAAATATTTCGACAAAATTTTCCCTAAAAATAGGACCTCAAAAAAATATCAACATGTATAAACAATTATTATATGCCACAATCACAACCCAAATTCAATTATTAGAGTCAATATCACACCCCAATCTAGCCCTATTATAAAAAAATTACAACCATCCCAATAATATAAACATTGGTGATAAAAGGTAAAATACAAAAAATATCAAATTGTTAGTTCTTTAACCTGTATACACAATGTTCATAATTAAACAACGACAGTGGACATAAAAAACATAGTTGACATAAAAAATACAATGTTGTTCCTCAAAGTGCCCAAACTCATAACCAAAATCCAGCGCACATTAATATTTCATGTCACAAACTACAAAAAGCACACAAAGAAATTGAACAATTTTAATAAACATAATATATTCCACCTCAGTTGGTATACCAAATTCACAAACTTACTGATAAAATCCTCCTTTTTAGTTCTAAAAATTTACACTTCTCACGACAAACAACAACATAAGCTAAAATATATTAAAGTGACATTACTACATAAGCAATTCAAAAGCAAGTAAAAAGGAGCAATTCAAATGGCAAAGGAGCAATTTAACATAGTTGAAATGTTGTATTTGGTAGTCTATTGTCAGAGGAGTTTGCCTACTCTTTTCCATTAGATCTAGCATCTGTTGTTGTGGCTGTCTTTTTCTATTCCTTTAAAAAAATTAGTAATAGATGTGAAATGACACTACCTCAACTATATGGAGACAATTAAGATTACGTTCTTCATGAATGACAACATCTATACTATTTTTCCAAAGCAACTGGACCTATAAATATGCAAAAAAATTAAAATATAAGTACTTTGATATCTATATAGGTAAGAAGTAATAATAGAATGGGAGAAAAGAAATTTATCTTACAGTTTTCTCTAACTCTTCACTCGTTTGTAATAAAATGGGTGAAAAATATTACCATATGTATCTAATTAAACAAACCTCTAGTGGTGACTAACTATGGTAAATAACAGAACAAACTTTAAACGGCTCTATGTAACACAAAAATTCATACATTCAAAAAAAAAAGAAGATAATTCATTAGTATGTTCCAAGATCATGTTTTTATTCATCCATGCTTATTTAAACAAACATACGACTTCAATAAAGAATTGGATGACAATTTTCTTTTCTTTTGACAATTTGAGAAGTTTTCCCATTTTGTCAAACCCACGACATCGACATCGACACCAAATATATAAAGATCACAATAAAATTAATGAGTATAAAAACACAATTATTTGAAGATTCAAAAAGACAATGAAAACCTAATCTTAGTAATGATAAGTCCCCCAATTGATAACACAACACATTTATATACCAAAATAATTTTGTGATGTTGGGATATGGGGTTGGAGAAAGCTGCTTTAATAACTCTAAAATAATTTTACGCGACTTCTATGCACCAACTTAGTTAATGTTTGATTAACATTGCTCATCGTGCATAACATGGATCATTTTTAAACAACTTAAAAAATTAACACCGAGAAACTTAGACATACACGTACATGTGCATTGTGAACACTTACATGTATAGGATGCAAATAGTCATAGTAAATAATAAAGGAGTATGATGTAACGTATAAAATGCAACGTGCCTTGGCAATTTGCAATACTTCTCATTATTAGATTTCTGAAGTACATTTAGTAGAAAGAGAAAAGCAAACAAACCATCCAAAGAGAAAAGCAAACAAACCATCCAAAGAGAAAAGTGAACATACAATCGTTCCAACCATTAAACTAATCTAAACAGACCCACACCAATCAACTTTAAACGAATCCATGGCATGAGATTAGGTAATCAAGTAGACCCACATTAATCAACTTGAAAACCAATCCATAACATAACACAAATAAATTGGAAATTTTTGCAGCCTAAAATTTCACTCTTTCCAAGCTAATGCACATTGCTCTACTCTAAAAGCAATCAAGTGACAATAAAAATCCAATAAGTAAAACAAACTCATAATATGGGTTTTCAAACCCTAACTAAGCATAATATAAAAACTAAAAAACTCTAGGATTTTCAAAACTACTTCAAAAATTTTAGGGTTTTCAATTTCACAATGATTTAGTCAATATTAATTGTGCCTAGAAAATAGGGTCAATCCCAAATCTCAAAATGCATGAAGGAGAGGAAATTTTCATGCAATTATTTAGAGGGAATGTATCAATTTCAATTTTGGGAAACTAATGGGGGGAAATGCATGAGGGTAATTAATTGGCACAAATTTAAATAATTGGGTGCAAGTGCTGTCCATGTGTGAGCATATTTTCTTTAGGCACGGGTTAACATCACAATAATGGCAGTGCAATGACTCAGTGTTGGTTAAATTGCTGGTTGTGTATCTTTTGGTGCAACAATTCAATGACATGTGTTTTTATAATTAAAGAAAACACAATCCCAAATTTCAAACACACCACCACTGTACGGTCATCCCTTAAAACATTCATGTACAAACTAATGCAAAGACATACTAACACTCGTCGTACAGTCTAATTCAACTTTATCTATGTAACAGTTCATAGCAAGACTTAGACACCCACGACACACACAACTACATAATTCCAAATGATTGTAATGTCCAACTCCATGTAGAATTGCTAGAAAATAAGTCCAAAATTAAAGTAGCATAGACAATTAAGCATGTGTTTTAAAACTATAAGCATGCCTTTTAAAACTATAGGCATCTGACTAAAATCTCCTGGTAGTCCCATTGAAAAAAAATTCATGTCTTTTGGAAGTTGGAGTCTTTCAAATTTATTGTCTTCCTCAAACAAAAAAAAAAAATTCTCTAGCTTGAAAGTTGTGATATGAGCTCTAGTTAAAGCAAAAGAAATACAATTTCAAATCCACACAATACCTCAATTTCGATAAAACTCAACAAACTTGAATTGAAACATCTATAATAGAATGCAATAGTTGTAAATATAACATCACCAAAATAGGGAACTTACGGCTTAAGAAGAGGTACCCAATGTTTAGCACAATTGTTGTTGGGTTAGTAATTCCACGACCCAATCTTTATATGTGCCCCTGCCAAACCTCCAATTCCAAAGTATTCTCTTGCTTGAAATTAAAAAGTCTTCTCTTGATCATCTGTTCTAATTTAAACCACAACCTAAACAAAAAGAAACCAATTGTTCCACTAATATATTGAATAGACCAATTAATCATGAGCAATGTATATAATGGGAAAAAAAAACAATGAACAATGTACATACCGGGAAAAAAAATAATGAACAACATATTATTCTCTAAAGTTCTCTCTTTATCAAAGTCTTCTTCCCTCTCAAATATTTCTACAAAAAAAAATGCTAACAAAAAAATTTAAAACTAACTGAAAAGAAAAATGTGATATAAGTCTATCTGAGACATAAAAAGTGGGTGCATGATCAAATGAGCAAAGTGAACCTATGTAGACTATCAAATCATGTAAGTTAAAAAATATGTCACTACCACTACGCCATGCCAACGTTATTCAAATTGTATACTCATTAAATCACCCCTCAAATAAAAATAAAAGATTTATAATATCTAAATCGCATATATTCAAATTCACACTGTAAAATCATAAAATCCATGATAATTAAAGCCATCGCACATATAAAAGTTATAAGACATCATTCACTTAGTAAATGTCCTGGTACTATGATTATCAATTTGCAAAAATAGACTATCAAAAAACTGAAATTTAATTGAAGAAGTAATTACCAATAGGAATATGTTGCAGCCAATATTGAGAAAATTTGTGTGCTCACTATTGTAATGTTCAATGCCTTTAACTAAACTTGAAATTAAAAAAAAAATTAGAAAAAGTGTTGGAAAAAGTGTTGACAAAAATCAAACAATAGAAAATTCACTAAGTTACCATTCAAACTTTGCCTAGAAGCATGAGTGCGATATTGAAACTCTTAAAAAAACTGATAAAATAACATTTATCTGCCCCTGGAATAGATTAAAATTTTGTGAAAAAGAATAATGAGAACTTCGCCTAATTATTCGGAATCAAAAGATATGCAAACATTAAGCTCCAAATGTTTGTCCACCAAATAATCAATTCAAGCAAAAGAAATACACTCATGAATCCCAAAAGTACATCAAATTAGACCTACTAACAAAACTCGGTGCAAATTGTACCTAACCTAATAACAAAATATCTCAATAAGGTGTAGTTTATGAATGCATGGAAAAACAAATAGATTGGTGGACAAATAGAGACTACATTCATGTCTGGCAATTAAATTTGACAATATCTTCAAGAGTCCCAAATAATTAATAAGAAAAAAAAATTTCTCAGGGTAGCATTACATGGAAGACATTAGCACCACCAAGTTTCTATAAGATAGCAAACATATGCCAAAAAACAAAATCACTCTGAAGCAATACAATGGTAGCCAACCTCAACAGCTAAATGCACGGGAATGTTTAGATAGAATTTCCTCTAAAAATAGTATCCCAAAAAAGTTAAACCTGTATATACACGGTTCATAACCACCAAATAGGACTCACAATCATGCCATAGTCATATCACAATGAAATCATTTATCAATTACTGCCACAACATAAATGAATTCCATAACAACATACAAATGAAGTAAAGACAAAACGGGATTACCAATTACATTCAATTTGTAAAAAGCAAAAAAGCCTAAAGTATAAAAAGTCTAAGCAATTGACTAAAAAACTAAATTCAATTCAGTACTCTAATTTCAATTCTAGAATAACATATTCTCAATCCAATGTATATGCATTTAAGTACAATTTTCAAGCAAAAGAATAATAACAATGAATACAAATTCAAGTTGAGTCTTTCAAATTTATTGTCTT
Organism: Ilex paraguariensis; assembly: GCA_963454935.2. Lineage (NCBI taxonomy): Eukaryota > Viridiplantae > Streptophyta > Magnoliopsida > Aquifoliales > Aquifoliaceae > Ilex > Ilex paraguariensis. The sequence continues at coordinate 771,438 of CAUOFW020005169.1, read as the reverse complement.
CCTCAAAATAAAAAGTATTCTCTAGCTTGAAAGTTGTGATATGAGCTCTAGTTAAAGCAAAAGAAATGCAATTCTAAATCCACACAATACCTCAATTTCGATAAAACTCAACAAACTTTAATTGAAACATAATTTCAACACATTATACCTATAAAAATGGGTACACAGTAAATTCATATCGATCAAAAGAAAAAAGAATGGTGGTGCATACAATATTTCTCTTAGGCATTTCAACAAACACTTGATATCCATTATGGTTGACAGCAAATCAACACCTAACTAACAATTTTTGTGTGTGCAATTTCAATTTGTGGGTATGTGTAATTGTGTGTGTTGGGTGTGTGTGCTAAGTGTGTATTTGTGTGTTGTACTATGGCTAGGGGTTTGTGTGTGTGCGAAGTGCGGGGGTGTGTGTTGTGGGTGGATGTGTGCGATATTGTGTGAGGGTGTACATTTTTCGTAATTTATGAAAAACAGGGGTTGAGGAGGGAATTTTGTGTGTGTAGTGTTTGTGTATGGTGTGTTGTGTGATGAAGACAGAGAGGCATATGAAGAGGGCAAGAGAATGAGAGAGAGAAATCACCACCAAACTCGAACTTAAAAGGAAAAAGAAATTTATTACTAAATATTTTTCTATGGCATTTCAACAAACACTTCATGTGCCATGGATTGGAGCTGTGGGAAAGGGGTATGGTCATGCTAGTAACCGAAGATGGAAGAGAAAGAGGGGAAAAGAGAAAGAGAGAGAGAGAAGAGAGGGACAAAGAGAGAGATACCTGGAGAGTGAGAATCGTCGTTGCTGGCGACGTCTCTGCTGGCGGCGTGAGAGTGAGAGAGGAACAGAGCTATGGTGGGTTGCTGTTTGGACAAACAAAGAAGAGAGAAAGATAGATCAGAGAGAGGGGTTAACGATCGGGTGAGAAGGGAGGAGAGAGAAGGGAGTGAAATTTGGGAAAAAGTGCTTGATAGATATGGGTTTGAGGGAAACATATAGGGGAGAAATGACTTTGAAATGGTGTTTGCGGGTGAGAAATGATGAATTTGGGGGGAAAGAATAGGTTATTGGTGGCCTTTGGATGAAATGAATTGTGACCGTTCGATCGGCTTGTTGAAACCCGCTGTGTTTTATATTATAGATTAAAATAAAACCAAAAATAAAAATTTAATTTTTTCATAAAAAATCATAATTAGTATACAAACTGTCTATTAGAATTTAATTTGGTCGTTTAAACGACCAAATTAAAATACCAAACTACCCTAACTAAAGATAAAATATATTATGTCTATTGCAATTTGACCTTTTGTTTATTTTTTTTTAGTTTTATTCTAATAGATAATATAATTATATATTAACTATAATTTTTTATTAAAAACCTAGATTTTTATTTTTAATTTTATTTAAATAAATGACATAATAGATAGTCATCCATGTTTTATTATGAATGACTTAGATCCCTTGTTTGATTGTTTAGTTTTATTTCAAAAGATAATATAATTGTATACTAAATTATGATTTTTAAGAAAAAATTAAATTTTTAATTTTAATTTTGTTTCAATAAATAATACAATAGAACATGAATTTTGATTGTAAAATTTAAAATATTTAATATTCTATTATTCATTGGAATATTTTTTGTTTAAGTATAATTTTTTAAACTTAAAAAATTCAAGTATTATATACCTACAAACTTCAGAGGGGTTTAAGTAAAATTTATTAACAGATATATTTACATTAGGGATCTAAGTGTTACGCGCGTACAAACTTTAGAGGATCTATATGTAATATTTCAAATGTCAAGGGATCTGAGTGATTAAGTGACAAACCTCAGGGGATCTGAATGTAATTTTTCCTAAACAAAAAAAATTAGAAAATATCCTAAAATATTAATATCGGTCCTAAAAAATATATATATATATATATATATATATATATATATATATATATATATATATATATATTTTTTTTTGGGATTATGTTACAAGATTTGAGTTTCAAGGTACAACTATTTGGCGTGTTTGGGATTGATAGCCAATTTTTATTATATTTTTGGGTATTTTTATAATTTTTGTGACTATTTTTATAACTTTGTTGTAACTGTTTTTATTTTTATCACTTTTGTAATATATTGCAATCCATCCTAAAATATTATGATCTATAGCAAAATGCCACAAAAATAATAAAAATAGTTAAATGAGTTGAGTTAAGTTTGACTAATGTTCGACACAAACTCGTAATAACTCAACATGAACTAATAAAAAAAAAAAAAAAAACTAGAGGGTAACTGACTCAATTATCATCCCTAATTTTAACCAATACAAAAAAAAAATTAATTATTTTTATTTTTCATTCATTCTACCAAACACAAAAAAAAAAAATGTATCATTCCTATTTTCTTTCTTTAAAGGATAAAAATTGTATCCTCCTATTTTTATCTTTTTTATTTTCTATTGTTTCTAGCAAACAGAGTATTAATTTTTTTGTTTTACACAAGCCCTAAAAATAAAATTTATCAATTCGGACAGTGCCACCTACTCTGTAATGCAGTCATGGAAAGTCAGTATCATAAATTCGTGACATTGGGGTTCGGACCCAAAAACGCATTTTTCAAGTCCGAAATAAAAAAAAATTGTCGGAAAATCCGACTTGAAATTTATAGTTTTTTTGGAATTATGTTATAAGATTTGAGTTTTAAGTTGGTGCGTTAATCGATATGAGTTGCCCGGGTTCAATTTGAACTCAACTCATATTCTTAACGAATTGAGTTTAAAAAATTCTTTAGACTCGTTTATAAAAACAAACTAACAATGTTCAACTTAAACTCGTAAATCTCAATTTATTTATATGTAAAGTAGTTAAGTTGCTTAGACTCAGCTTGGGGTCGGGCTCAACTTATTTTCTAAACAATTCAAAGTTGAACAATTTTTTTAATTCATTTAAAAAAATGAGTTCATCAAATTCGGACTTAATCTAAGATCGACTTGATTAACACTCATACTTTCAAGTTACACTTGTTTGTGTTGTTTGGGATAGATCTAAAATTTCTAAAATTATTATAAACCCCTCAAAAGTTTGAAATAACTTTAAAAATCTACAAAACTCTTAAAAAGTTGTATATCGATGTATGGTGCCTAAAACAATAACCCCAAAATTGTATAAAAAACCGAAGCAGTCTCTAAATATTTTTTGAAAAGTTTCAGCCACACTTATTTTAGTTTATTATATTTTTAAAAACACTTCTTCTATTATCAAAAAATACTGACACCCCTTTTTATTTATATTTAAATATCACTGACACTTTTTGCCATTAAATCATAATTTCTAACAAAAAACAATCATCTAAAATACCAAAAATATTTGTACATAACCTTCAAATAATCTTTCTACATAAAATTTGATTACAAGTTGAGCCGATTAAAATTCATTTTTAATATATTAAAATTCGAGTTGATTAAAATTCGTTTTTCTACTTATTAAAATTTGAACTGATTAAAATTCAATTCAAGATAATTAATTTTTTTTACGTATTAAAATTCGAGTTGATTTGAACTCTACCTATACTGTTAGCGTTGATTAAAATTCACTTTAAGTCAGTTTAAATTTATATTATTTTACTTATTTAAGTTCATGTCAATTAAAATTTGATTTGATTAAAATTTATATTTTTTTTATGTATTAAAATTTGGGTCAATTTAAAATTTTTTTTAATCAGATCAAATAGAATTTTAATCGGCTTAAATTTTAATACGTAAAAAATATAATTTTTAATAGAATTGAATTTTAATATGTAAAAAATAAATTTTAATTAATTTGAATCGAATTTTAATTGGCTCAAATTTTAATACATAAAAAAATTTAAAAAATAGAAGGAGTTTCATTGAAGATATTTCTATCTAGAGGGGATGTGAATGAAGTTTTCATAAAATATATCATGGACAATTTAATAAAATTGCATTTGAGTTAACGGCCTTAATCTAACAGGGGTATCAGTAAAAATTTAAAAAATAGAAAAGGTATTTTTAAAGATATGATAAACTAGAGGGTAATTGAATGAATTTTCACAATTTTTTTTTAACATTAGTCGTGCCAAGTTGTTGTCGATTTGGACAGTGCCACCAACTCTGCAATACGATCACGGAAAGTCAGTACCATAAATTTGTGACATAGGGATTCGGACCCAAAATTCCAAAACTCTGAGATCTATAGAAAAAGGAAATCATGGTATTGATTCATAGTGGAGAACATAAAGCTATTGAGCTTTTTAAGGATTGGTTCGTGGTGGTTATAGGGAGTCTAAAAGCTCCGAAACTCAAAAGAAGCTATGAAAGGTATGTGAGTGGCTGCTCTTTTATTCTCTCGTTTTTCTGTTGGTCACATCTGATTCTATCTTTATAACTAATAGTGGAAGATTACCAAAACTTACAAGTACTTAAGATTAGGTACAGTTTATTTCGGATTAAGTTACGACTAAAAATTATATTACAAGTTAAAATTCGATGCATTACTTTCATGGTTTATTGTAGAGGTCACGACATTGCCACACTAAAATAATCGGATTGTTTTTTTTTTTTTTAACTGTTGTAGTAATGAATTGGAGCAACTCTAGAATTATTTAGACACTTTGAGAGTAATTTTAGGAGGTTGAGTATCGAGCAAAGCTAAATGTCCATTTACGAGTTCACTCTAGATAATTAATATGTTGAAAACAAATAAGATTATTTACTGTTTACTTTTCACATGGGCTATCTCACATCAAATAGCATCGGGTGTGTGAGTGTGTCTATAAGTCTCCACTTGGTTCTTACTCTATTAGAATAAGTGGTTAGGTGTGAATAAAAAAAAACCGCTTTCGGGTCCATATGGGGCGTTCAGTGCTAGACTGGAAACCCACTCTTTGGGCCGTTAGGTCCTGCGATAATGGTAATAACGCCGAAGTGTTGGGGGACTGGACTATCCCACACCGAATAACTTTAGGTGTGTGAGTGAGTCTATAAATCTCAACTTGATCCTTACTTTTCACATACTCTATTAGAACCGTGAGTCAGCTTATGCACTCACTATGACTCTCTCTCACTGAAATAGATTTATGAAATCCCTCCAAACTCAATTCTTAAGTTTTATTCATGGGATTGGACAAGACAATATACCATATTTAATCCCATTTTTAGTAAATAATACACATAAAACCTCCAGATAAACCACAAATATCATAAAATATTTGTTATGGAATTGTCCACTATGTGTTTGTTGAAACACATATACATGAGTTTTACTTACAAGCCGAAACTCAATTTTCAGGCTGCAAACTGCAACTGAATNTAACCACTATGTGTTTATTGAAACACATATACATGAGTTTTACTTACAAGCCGGAACTCAATTTTCAGGCCGCAAACTGCAACTGAATAAGAGATAGAGTGATCTATTAGACTATTTTGAGAGAATTCATTAATGAATACTACTCAAACTCGTAAAACAATCAGGCTTGAAAATTTCATGTCGTACTCGGGTCGGGTTGGATTCAAATTGAACCGCACAAATTTGCAAACAAAAGCAGGAAAGGGTTAATGGGCTTGGGATAACTGATTTTAAATGCTGACATGTTTTGGCTTCATGTTGGTTTCAGCAATGCAAGAGAATTCAGGAGGCAATGCTTGGTTTTTTATACCTGCAGCTTCAAGCCAAAAAATTGACCCAATTGGGAATCCTCTGTGTGGAGTGGGATCAGATATTATCAAAGGTGAAGTAAGTGCTTATGGAGAGAGGATCGTAGGGTTGGGTTCTGCATATATCCAGAGCAATGTGAGTTAGCTGTGATGTGAATACCGCACACTATATATATACTGCTGGGTATGTTTGCTTTCAGTATTGGGTCGGTATTAAATTAGGAAATAGAAATAAATAATACTTAGGCCCTACTTATACTTTGTTTGTTGTGTTTTTTATATGAGAGATTATTAATGGGATTAAGATTCCAACCCATAATTGGCCAGCATGCTACAGAGCCTCGAAACCCATGTAGAAGTGCTCATCTCATACCACCAAATTAGTGGTATTGTAAAGTGGTATATGGGCTGCCACTAGGATACGATAATTAAATTACACTATTATCCCCTCAACACACTTAACAAGGTTGTTATGGTCAATAAGTTTGGTGGAGCCCACTACAAACCCTTAACACGCATTCAAATATGGGATTACATTGAATAAAGTATATAAACCGAGATATAAAAATTATTAGGTTGGATTAGTATAGATTTCATTATCCAGTACAATTCAAACTTATCCTTCAAACAGATATACCTCTAGGGTTGTGAAATGAATTGACTAATTGAGCCCGAGTTCGACTCGGTTTTGGCTCATCCTAGTTTTATCTTATTTGTTTTGAGTTTTTTCAATGTACTCGAACTTCGGCTTTAATTTGAGCTCATAGTACAAAAATGAGCCCAGCCACGTTCTTGCACATACAAGTGAGAAACCAAGTTTGAGCAAGAATACAAACTTGACAACAGAACCCCGAGCCAAGGTCAAAATAATCATGAGATAATCAACTTGAACTCAGTCTAAACACGTCAAAGTTCGAACGAATCTTCAAGATTTAACACCCCCATAATCTACTCTGGACTTTTTAAAAATTTGAAATAGTACTCTGGGTGTACTTTGGTTCTACAACTATCTNCAAGATTTAACACCCCCATAATCTACTCTGGACTTTTTAAAAATTTGAAATAGTACTCTGGGTGTACTTTGGTTCTACAACTATCTTTATGGATCCCTCCTCAATAATAATGATTTGACGTTTAATATTGAATTAGGGTTCTGATCTGCTTATTGCCATTGGAATTTAAAACAGATCCGCGGATATTTTTGCAACCCCCAATACTATTTTCAAGTGAATGATCAATACGTGAAGAACAAATTGAAGGTGATATTGTTCCCATTTCTGCACAAGGTATGTGATTGTTGAAACTGGCCATCACCTTCTCTCTTTCTCTCTGTCTCTCTCTTTCTCTCTCTCTGCCCATGGTTACATCTTCTAAGTTAATTTTTTCCACTGTCTTCATACATATTAGGGACATTGGATGAGAACAACAGAGCTGGTTGGGCTTGAATTCTCATACAAACCTCCAGTTTATGATATTAATGCACCTGATCTGTACATCCCAATGATGGCATTTGTCACCTATTTGCTTCTTGCTGGTTTCTTGTTGGGCATCAATGGAAAGTGAGTCCAAATTCAATACCACACTTTCTTTCTCTCTTTTTTTTTTGAGGAATTTTAAACATAAAATTTCCCACCAAAAATGGTTTAAAAGTACGACTGTAGGAAAGATCAAAGCTGTCCATGGCCTATAGGCCATGGGAAGCCTACGGATTGGTCAAACTTGTCATTGTCTCGGGTGGGCAACAATTTTCAAACTTCCAGTTAGTTATTAAATGCAACGGGCTAGTGACCAACCTAGCCCGACCATTCTGTGGGACAGTTCTACCGGGGATCATTCTCGGCTTGTACCATACACAACCCTATCCACTATAGAAACGGATTGCACTAGAGATAAACATGAATAACTCGAATTTGACACAATTAAATGTTAAAGAGTGTATGACTTTTCCCCTTGTTTGACTATGATAATATTCATATTCAGTGGGTGCTTAACTCATGAAGATCTATTAGTATGAAGTCACTTGTCACGTCGATTAAATGATTAAAGTTGATAATTGGTACTCGACGTAAATTCAAAGTGACACGAGAGAACACAATAAGTCATGACTTAGTCGTCACCTTCGTTAATTTCCTAGGCTTTCAGAGCAGAAACTAGAGAAAAATCTGCTATCAACAACTAATCAATCTATCCAGAGCTGAAAGTTTGCTCAAAGCTTGTCACATTTTACAGGTTCAGCCCAGAAGCTCTGGGTGTGCAGTTTAGTACTGGACTACTATGTGGGCTACTACAAGTACTCCTTCTTGAGGCCATATTACACTCCCTTGGAGGTGGAGATATACCACTGCTTGACATGGTCTCCTATGGTGGATACACTTTTGTAGCAGCTTCCATCATTGTGCTTGCTAGGATTATATGGAATTACTCTTTCTGTGTAGTCACTGTGTGGGAATGTTTTTGTCTGGCAGTGTTCTTGGTAAAGACAATGAAGAGGATTTTGATTGCTGAGGTGAGAAGTTTTGAGAATAATCGGACCAAGAGGAATTACCTCTTGCTTCTAATGGCAGTTTCTCAGATTCCTTTGCTGTTTTGGCTTGGGAGTGTGGGTGTTTAGAACAGGAAGAAGAAGAGTAGGAGAAGCTTTGGCTTTAATTGAGCTCTATGATTTTGTGCATCAATTATTTGTATGAAATGTGTTATGAATCGAGAAACGATATAACCTATTATCGCAAATAATTCACGAATTGTGTTCGATGTATCTATGTAATTGATATTTTATAGAGAAAATATTTGTGTTTTTTATTTTTTGGTCTTTTTCTTTCACGTGGTACCGTAAAGGATAATATGATATAAATTTATATTTTTTATTGAAACAATATTATTGAGACCTAATTTACTAACATAATTTGTTGACCTAATTCACTGTAATCTTTGAATTCAATATAGATCTCATCAAACATTGAAACTTGGTGTTGATCCAATGATTTTTGTGAAGTCACATCATTGTATCAGCAAATTAAATCAGATTTTTAAGTTTAAATAATATTACTCTTTTTATTGATGTGACCTTATATTTTAGGCACTTAGATTTAAATATACTTATATTCAATTTGATTGTAATTCGATCTGAAATATGTATATATTTTTGTATAAATATTCAAGACATTAAGTGATTTTTTGAAGAAATTTAGTTAAAAATTTAAATGTGATTTATTAATATTCAAGAATTGAATTTTAAATTGTTAACAGATTCAATTAAGAACCATGAAAATTAAATCCGTTAGATAATTTGATCACATTTAGATCGGGCTTTTAAAACAAATCTAAATTCAAATTAGTCAAAATCTGATGTGTTGATTATCTCTTTGCTTGTGATTAATCGTTAGACATTAGAAGATCTTGGCAACATTAGAATTATGATTCTAACCCAACGATGATTTGGCCAATATATGCTAGACTAGAATATAATTGACAATGAATTGTATAGAATTTGTGTTGTGTTTAGGTTGCATTTTATTAATAAAAAATTAATGTATATTTGATCTAGACATATCGAATTCATATGTAAGTTATTTCTAATTATGTATTATCGAGTTTATGTTAATTATTTATTAATTTATTATGGTCAACTAATGTCGTCGAACACTCGAACTCATCCCACATCCGATGATTCTTCTGTCAATCTCATGAACAAGATAAAAATTGAAACAAATTTAATAGCATCATTAAAACAACTTGCTGGTATATTATGTTATTCAATGGCACAGGCTTTGCCCGCACCAATTTAGGAACGTGGTCAAACCTAAGCACTTACATACAAATAGTTATGTCCATGGATTGAATTTTAATTCGAATTCAATTTGAAATCGAATTTAATTAATTATATATAAATTGATATTTTTTATCGATTATCCGATTCCAATATCTTATGTTTCATGGATTTATATTTTGATATACTCTATCCGTTTCGAATATGGTCTGATCTAAAATATTTATATATATTTTTTAATAAATNTCAATTTGAAATCGAATTTAATTAATTATATATAAATTGATATTTTTTACCGATTATCCGATTCCAATATCTTATGTTTCATGGATTTATATTTTGATATACTCTATCCGTTTCGAATATGGTCTGATCTAAAATATTTATATATATTTTTTAATAAATATTATAAAAATTTAGTTATAATTTAAATATAATTTGTTATAATTTAGTTAAATTAAATTATTCATATTAGAATAAATTTTGAATTATGATTAATTACATTGAAGGTTCCCAAAATATGAAATTTGTGTCATTTTAGTTCTCAATATTTCAATTACATCATTTTGATCCCTGAAATATTAAATATGTTTCTATACGGTCTCTCAAGAAGACATCGTTTAAGAAGACATCGTTTTGTGTCATTTTAGTTCTCAATATTTCAATTACATCATTTTGATCCCTGAAATATTAAATATGTTTCTATACGGTCTCTCAAGAAGACATCGTTTAAGAAGACATCGTTTTGTGTCATTTTAGTTCTCAATATTTCAATTACATCATTTTGATCCCTGAAATATTAAATATGTTTCTATACGGTCTCTCAAGAAGACATCGTTTAAGAAGACATCGTTTTGTGTCATTTTAGTTCTCAATATTTCAATTACATCATTTTGATCCCTGAAATATTAAATATGTTTCTATATGGTCTCTCAAGAAGACATCGTTCAAATTGTTAACAATTTTTTATTATAAACTTGTCACGTGATACTTAAATATAGGTAAAAAAAAATTATTTTGATAACTCTTGACAAAATTTTCACCCAAATTATACAGTTTTAATTATAAGATATCCAAAATTTGGTTAAAAGGTACCCATATTACACATTTTAGTCAATAACAANATGGTCTCTCAAGAAGACATCATACAAATTGTTAACAATTTTTTATTATAAATTTGTCACGTGATACTTAAATATAGGTAAAAAAAAATTATTTTGATAACTCTTGACAAAATTTTCACGCAAATTATACAGTTTTAATTATGAGATATCCAAAATTTGGTTAAAAGGTACCCATATTACACATTTTAGTCAATAACAACCCAAATTTTAGTCAAGAGCTATTTAAATTTTTTATTGTACATATTTAGGTATTAATATTATGTGATAAGTTTATGATAAAAAATCGTTAGCAATTTAAATATTGTTTACTTGAAAAATTATATAAAAATATATTCAATATTGCAGTGATCAAAATTATGTAATTAAATTATTAAGGACCAAAATGAGACAAACTTCATATTTTGAGGACCTTCGGTGTAATTAACCGTTTGAACTATTAATGAATTAGATTGAATCGGACTTTCAAAATAGGATTCGGATCAATAAAAATNGCAATTAAATTATTAAGGACCAAAATGAGACAAACTTCATATTTTGAGGACCTCCAGTGTAATTAACCGTTTGAATTATTAATGAATTAGATTGAATCGGACTTTCAAAATAGGATTCGGATCAATAAAAATCCGGTCCTAACTCGATCCACGCAAACGTACAAATACCACCGATTCTCTTTCTCTTCGTTTTCTAATATTCCCTTTTTCAATTCCTTTCTTTCCTGTCGGATTCCAAAGAAAAACAGGTACTTTCCATTTTCCTTTCAAACCATTTGCTTTTAATTCTACTGTTTGATTCGAATTCTGCTGTCTTCAAATTCTAATGTTTGAGTTTTTAGGAAACTGGGAGGTGTGTAATTAATTTTTCTGTTGATCTTGATTTTCTTCTATGNTTGCTTTTAATTCTACTGTTTGATTCGAATTCTGCTGTCTTCAAATTCTAATGTTTGAGTTTGTAGGAAACTGGGAGGTGTGTAATTAATTTTTCTGTTGATCTTGATTTTCTTCTATGATTTTCCTAAAGTTTTATAACAACCCAGCAGACATAGAATTGGGGATTTTCTGTCGTTTGGTATTTGCCAGTTTTAGAGGTAAAACACTGCCGGCGACCTGTTTGGTTACTTAGGAATAAAAGGAAAATAAATTACAGGAGAATTTTAGGGTTTTACATTAACGTGCACGTGATCTGTTTGGTTGCTGAGAAAATATAGGAAAGGTTCTTAATCTTCTATTGTTTGATCATAAACTTGTGGCAAATATTAGTATACCTATCTCTTTCTGCGGTAAAAATATTGGGGGTACCGCTTACACACTTAAGCAGACATAGTGTAACCGTTCAATAATTAAATAACACCTGGACAAGTGAATCCCACCCAATATTTTGTACTCTTTGTGAGTGTGCTCGGATCATAGGTTAAATGTTGTTATATAATTTTTTGTTAATCTGCTTTGGGTGTATATGGGTGGGTGGGTTTGGCGGGATCATAAGTTTGATTTTGCAATTTCAATTGTAAATTCAATTTTTGTGCCATTCAACCTATGAGGTCATGTTTCTGTATAACTTTCAATTCGATGTGTGAGAAAATTTTCTTCCTATGCTACCAAATGGGTATTGGTGGAATTTGAGTCTAACTTTTACTTCTTTTTTGTTATGACATTTGCGTTTTTCTGGATTTTGGTGGCAGGATATATAGAATTCTAGACATGTTAGAGCAGTTATTGATTTTTACTAGAGGAGGATTGATCCTCTGGACATGTAAAGTGCTTGGAAATGCTCTTAAAGGATCACCCATTGACACTTTGATCAGGTCCTGCCTCTTGGAGGAACGATCTGGTGCCGCATCATATAATTATGAGGCTCCTGGTGCTGCCTATACTCTCAAATGGACATTCCACAACGAACTTGGCCTTGTATTTGTTGCTTTGTATCAGCGGATTCTCCATCTTTTGTATGTGGATGATTTGCTTGCTATGGTGAAGAAAGAGTTTTCCGAGATTTATGATCCGAAAAGGATGGTGTACAATGATTTTGATGATACATTTAGGCAGCTTAGGAAGGAAGCTGCGGCTCGTGCTGAGGAAATCAAAGCAGGTAGGTAAGCCCGTGAACAATTATTCAGGTAAGAAGCAAGGGCAGGTGCAGGGCCTTGAAGGAGGTAATCAAGAAAAGAGTGGTGGTGAATCAGGAAATGATTGTGGGGATGGTGATAGTTTAATGGGCAAATTGGAAAATGATCATTCCAATGGTAATCATGTTGGAAATGGGGAATTCCCAACATTAGGTAATGTGAATGGTAAAAAGAATAGGAGCTCCAATACTGGGGCTTTCAATGTAAATAAGCTACAGAAGCTTAGAGCAAAAGGTGTGAAGAAAACTGATACTGTTGTTAACAAGGATTCCAAGCAGGAACCAAAGAAAAAGATAACAAAGAAGAATAGAGTTTGGGATGATTTACCTCCAGAGTCAAAATTGGATTTTACAGATCTGTTGAGTGAGAATGGTGATGAGAATATAGCAGTTATGGCAGTGGATCGAGGGGAAAGTATGATGGACAGAGAGGAGATTCTCAGCAGTGAAAGTGAAAGTGAAGAGGATGAGGAAGCAGGGAAGGATCACAAGGTTGATGCAAAAAAGAAAGGGTGGTTTTCAACCATGTTCCAGAGGTAAATCTGTTTTCATCTTTTCTCGGTTACTGTCGATTCCATTTGAGGTCATCTACATTTTGTTTTACAGCAAAATGAATCAAGATTTAGAATAACGATATTTTCTATGTAGATTATACAAAATTCTTTCATGTGTATTTTTATACCACATAAGGCATCATCAGAATTTGCTGTATTGAAGTTATATATATGTGTGACTTGCTAATTGCATCTCTCTTTCACACACACACAGAGTCACATGCGCACACACAGCGGGCGTGCAAATATACAAGTGCTGGTGTATACTCAGCTTAAATAGAAACAGGTTGCTTGTGTTGCTAGTTCTGGTTTTCCTCTATATCAATGACGAATATGATACTTTTGTATATTCTTTTAGGTAGGATTGTTGCAGGAAGGGCTTCTGTTGTAATAATTGTGACATTGAGAAATACAGTTAGGACACTTTGTTTTCTAACGTCTTTCTTGTTCAAGAGTGGGTGGGTTTGTGGGGTTGGATGTTAATGGTCTCATAAGACAGGAACATCCACACTTACATGTGTGTGTGTCTTTTTGATATTATTTGTTCTTTCAATTATGGTGTCTAAAGTGATCTACATTTACATAATGTTCTGTGAATGTTAACTTGGGGGAAGTTCACAAAGAAAACATGTTTGCTGTATGCATGAAATCATTCTTTGGGGAGCTTTTATCCACTTATAGGAGACAGCTTCATTTACATTATAGATGATCTTTGTGTTCGGACCCTATCATTTCAGAATCGTGTCAAGAACCCCTCAACACGAGCACAATCCATTTAATTAAACCTGTCAAGCTTCTCAATTCTAATACCAGACCGAAGGAATTGCGAAACGGAACTAAATATTAAAGGAAAAAAGTTGTGATAGGGATTTGTTGCTACCTTNCGATCCATTTAATTAAACCTGTCAAGCTTCTCAATTCTAATACCAGACCGAAGGAATTGGGAAACGGAACTAAATATTAAAGGAAAAAAGTTGTGATAGGGATTTGTTGCTACCTTTGGATCAAGGAATTGCTTCATACTTCTACTCCAGTCATAATGGCTTTATTGTTACAAGTGTGTTGCATTTCCATCTCCATGTCATTAGGCTGATAGATACTTACATCACTTGCTCTTTTCCTCCCAGTATTGCTGGGAAAGCAAATCTGGAGAAGGCGGACCTTGAACCAGCTTTGAAAGCTCTCAAGGATAGGCTTATGACTAAGAATGTGGTATGTGTACTTTGCTCTGGCTCTTTCTGTTTCTCATATTTTTTCCTACTTCCTGCATAGTATTTTTAGCAATGTAGAAATCTGTTCATTGTGATTTTTGGCGCCCACAGGCCGAGGAAATAGCTGGAAAATTGTGTCAATCAGTAGCAGCAAGTCTTGAGGGTAAAAAGCTTGCCTCCTTTACCAGGATATCTACAACAGTTCAGGTATCTGGGCTTGAATTTGTCCCCCTGATCGCCTAATTTCCCTTTATTTTTTTACATTTTTAATGTTTACCAGCAGATTTATATTATGATTGAAATGATGACTCCAGGCAGCAATGGAAGAGGCTCTTGTTCGCATCTTGACTCCCAGACGCTCCATCGACATTCTGAGGGATGTTCATGCTGCCAAGGAACAACAGAAACCATATGTTGTGGTTTTTGTTGGAGTTAATGGAGTAGGAAAATCGACGAATCTTGCTAAGGTAATGCTCACCTAGTATCTATTCATTTCATAGAATTTATTGCTTGGTTTATTTTGTCATCTGACAAGCATTTCTTAAATGCCACTCCGCAGGTTGCTTATTGGCTGCTGCAGCATAAGATCAATGTCATGATGGCTGCATGTGATACATACCGTTCAGGAGCTGTTGAGCAATTGCGTACTCATGCACGTAGACTTCGGGCATGATTATAATTACACCACATTATGTCCTTGGGTCTTGGGTCTCTTCATGTTCAAGCGTTGTTTCCCAAGTAGGATATTGTGCACAGACGTATAATCAATGACTGGTTGTTGACTCATGGCTAACTGCCTTTTTCAGATCCCTATTTATGAGAAGGGCTATGAGAAAGATCCTGCAATTGTAGCAAAGGAATCCATTCAAGAGGCCTCTCGAAATGGTTCTTGTCGATACAGCTGGTCGAATGCAGGTAAATTTTATGTTGTTACAAAGGTGTTATGGTTCCCACTGATGATCTGATTATTTGTGGGCATCAAATTCAGACATCATGTGGATGGATTCGTAGGACCAAAATCCATTTCCAGTGTTCCCACTTGAAATAGATATAATGCAAACTATCAGTTCCCTTGTATATTTCCGTTTATCACCGTTGCTTTGTTAAGATTTATATGTCATTGCACAGGATAATGAGCCACTAATGAGAGCATTGTCAAGGCTTATCTATGTCAATAATCCAGATCTGGTCCTGTTTGTGGGCGAGGCACTGGTTGGGAATGATGCTGTTGATCAGCTATCAAAGTTCAATCAGGTTCAGTCCCTATGTTTCTGTCACGTTTTCTATTCTTGTATAGATTTTCGTTATGTTCTAATTACTCGCATGTCATTGAGCAATGTATCCTGGTTCTTTCAGAAATTAGCCGATCTTTCACCCTCCCCTAACCCCAGCTTGATTGATGGAATTCTGCTCACGAAGTTTGATACCATTGATGATAAGGTACACAATCTTGTCAACCGGAAGATCTTGAATATGTAAAAACGTTTTTAGATTGTTTTGAATTTGATTTGCATTTTTGTGTGCATCCGGTATCACTGCTATTGGTCGATGATGTAGGTTGGAGCAGCCCTGTCGATGGTTTACATATCTGGGGCTCCTGTGATGTTCATTGGATGTGGTCAGTCTTATACAGATTTGAAGAAGCTGAATGTGAAGGCCATTGTCAAGATCCTCCTGCAATAAGAAGATATGCTGGTCTCACACCATTTGTTACTTTTGCTTCCTATCCTTCAGTGTGTTATGCACCTCTGTATCCATGCTACCTCTTCTGTACTTTCTCCCTTTGATCTCATGGAGGTGAATTAGTTCCTTGCGGCTGTAATTTATATATTGATTTATTTTTGTGTTCACAGCAAACCTTCACAGACACATGGGACCTAGGATTCCACCCGGCCAAGTCACCTCAATTATACAAGCTTTAACCAGTGCATAACAGACCATCCACTGGATTTGGATTTCATCTCTTCCAATACACTTTGTCCATTTTTGGTAGATTAAGCAATTACGAACTCAAATGGGATCCACTTTATAAGTGGGTTTGTGAGAGAGAGAGAAAGATATTTATCAATCTACGGCACTTTTAGAACAAAATTATCGAACTATGACATTTTTTGAATTTATTTATTAAACTAAAGTACTTTTTAAAGCGGTGCCAACAACTTTGTTTTTATTAAAAAGTGAGATTAACAATCTTGTTTTTAGGAGGGATTTTTTTGGGNTTTCGAACTATGACAGTTTTTGAATTTATTTATTAAACTAAAGTACTTTTTAAAGCGGTGCCAACAACTCTGTTTTTATTAAAAAGTGAGATTAACAATCTTGTTTTTAGGAGGGATTTTTTTGGGCTTGATACCCTTTTATTGCGTCTGATGAATAGTTTTCTCCCTTTGACCGCCCAAAAATTAAATGACTTTTTGTAATAAAGTGGGGTTGACTATCCTATTTTTTAAAAGTTGTCATAATTTAATAAATAAATTTAGAGCTATTGTAATTTGGTAACTTTATTTCGAATAAAAAATTAGCATTTAACACATTTGAGTCTTAAGCGATTAAACTTATCAAATTTTTATGTTTAAATAATATTTATTTTTGTAATAAATCCCACAGCATGACCACGGTGTGTGGACAGTAACCAAAGCAAAATACAAACCATTGCTTCTTCCATAGACCATAGCATGTCTTCTTAACATTTCCTCCCAAGAGAATAGGAACATGAAGCACCCACCATTGCCCCATGTTGGAGCTAAACTTGGATCACCAAATGAACCCGAAGAAAGTGGGCTAATCTCATGAAGTATCAGTATAATAGCCGACATATTCCATTGCTCTCAAAGACAAAGTCAATCTAGCTATATCGGTCAATCACTCCTCTGGCCAATGATAGTATGCCACGTGTCACTCCCTCCCTCATCACTCTCTATTTCATCTAACCCACCTTTACTTTCTCTCCCGTTCTTTTGTTCAAACCTTCTCATGCCCATGTACCTATAGACTTACAATTGTAGAGAGAGGAAAAAAGAGTGAAGTAACAGAGAAAAATGGTAGGGTCTGGAAATGTGAAGGCAGCCGGAGTTCAGGCGGAGCCTAAGATACCATCTCCGGGGGAGGTTCCGCCGGAGGTGCTCCACCAGCGGAAGAAACTACCAATCTGTCCCGTGAGAATGGCTGTCGGCGGATTCGCCATCGTGGGTCTCCTCGGTTATCTCACCTTGTACTCCAAGAAAAAGCCTGAAGCTACTGCCATAGAAGTCGCCAAAGTCGCTACCGGAAATGCCAGTCCCGAGAACACCCATCCTCGCAACTGAACTAGCTAGATAAAGATTCATGGTGGTGGGAGTACGTGGGACTCTATGCCTCATAGGGCTTTTATTCAACATTTTTATGAGTTGCCTACATTTACATTGGATTAGTTTCAAGTTTCTGTGGTTATTCTTTCATTTTTTTGGCATCTGAATTATGTTATATGGAATAAGTGTGAACACGTATATAGAATTTCTTTCTTTCTTTAATTTTTTTGCTAGAGAAAAGGGTGGTTCACATACACGAGATGTAGTGATTCTCGCGACGTTATTTTGAGGTTTTCAATTAATATAAAATATTTGGTTTGAGTAATAGTTATTATGTTGAATTGGTTAAGTTTGTCACTATAGCACCATCGATAACAAATTAGACATTCAATCATTCCATTAATATGTTGTTTATAGGAACTACTGCAAGCGAATTCGAAATCGTGACCACTAAATAAGGACGAGACTTTCACCTTTTATTGAAAGTCAACTAGACTATCACCTCGATAGTTTTTTTTGTACATTCCCTTAGAATCTAGATTAATTATGCTACTTGGACCTAATTAATTTGTTGATTTAATCACTCACAATAATTATATTAACAATGGGTTTCGCATTTGCTAGAACCTGCTATCAATTCAATAGTTAAAATAGATTAAATCAGGAAATTATATTAATAAATTCTATCAAAATAATATCATTGTAAAATCTACCCTCATGCAAGTGTAGGGATTGGGCTTAATCTTGCTAAATTTATGAGTAAGTAATTTTTCTAATTTTCTTCGATGGGAAATCACCAAGTGTATATTAGGTCAAAGACTCACTTTTATATATATATAATGCAACGCTCGTGGAGAGAATGTCAATATCTGATTTATTTTATTCCCAAGTCCATTAGGAAGCTACTTTATTTTATTTTTAAGTTTAATTACAATTCTATTATTTCTTAATTTAATTGTATATCTAGTTTATTTCCTAGTTTAATGAGTTTTACCTTGTTTTTTTTTTTTTTTTATTATTCTTAGTTTATTTCCATGCGAGAAAATCAACGAGGCACGGCAAGTTTGTGTGATTCGGTCAGCCTAAAATTTTTCTTCTTGTGTATATCCTTCGTCCAGGTCCTACGTCCTACTTAAATAAATATTCGCAATTTACCATTAAATAAAAATGTATTGGCAGAGATGATTCTGAAAGAAGGGGAAAAAAAGTTTTATGTATCTATGTAGGGGTGTCCACGGATTGGATTGTCCACCGGTCTTGTTACTCGGTCCGAAAAAATAGGTTCGAAACCTGATAAGTCCGATAGTTGGTCTACCTGAACCGGAACTCAATATCTTTCAAGAGAGGGCTTGAACTTACCCCCAAACCCATTACCCAACCAAAAATTCAGCCCAATAGTCCGCCCACAAAAACCTATTAAAACGTGGTCCATGAGCTTGCCCGTCCAGTCCAGTCCATTCAAAATATAAAAATAAGTCCCTCAATGTTAAAATTTGAAGTTTTAAAAATTTAATATTATAAATAATGTATTTTTTTTATTTTTTATGTATTAAACATACACGTTTTAAAGGATAAAATTATGTAAATAATAGATAAATAGATAGTTGGAATGTGCTCATTCTATTGTGATGCAGTTCATCCCCTATTTATAAATAAAATTATTCATCATTTATTTTTTGTCTATTTTAACTCTACTTTTAATTTTAAAATGTAATTTACAAAAATATTAAGTTTTAAAAATATTTATTATTTTTAAATAATATTATATATAAAAAGTATGTACAATAGGCATGCCCGCAAGCCCTCCCAACAGACTCATAGGCTCACACCAACAGGTCTGCCCAGTGAGGGGCAAGTTGGTCTACATGTAGCCTACCCTTAATCAAACTGGTGCGACTTGCGCCAATAATTCACCGGATAAAAGCTTGGGCCTATCCTACACAGATTTAACCAAAAAAGAATTTTACGGGTTGACCCATGGACACCACTACATGTATGTTTTTAATCTTTATAGAAAATTAAGGTAATGTTTGGTAATAAGTTGTTTTTGTTTTTATTTTTATTTTATGGCAAAAAAAATTAAAAATAAAAAAGCGTTTGGGATTTTTTTTGTTTTTTTTTTTGCTATTTCATTTTGAAAACAAGGTCAAAATATAGAAACATACAAAATGATGTTTTTGAAAACATCCAATAAATAAAACAGGCGGAAGTTAGGAACACAATTTAATGAGGTCCAACCTTCAAGTCATGTCAACAGCAAACAAATAATTTTTTTACTTGAGGATGAAAGCCCTTAATTTCTCATTTTTCTTTGCCCTTTTCTCGTCTCTATGCCTCTCCAGCTCTCGCCTCTCGCCTCTCTCTCTTGTAATTATTGTTGTGATTTTAGATAGTTGTTGGTGGTGGTTTTCGGTAGGGATGGCGAGGGTTTTTCAAGGAGTTTGGGGGTGGGTTTCAAGGGGTTGGGAGTGGGTTTTCAAGGGGTGTTGAGTGGGTTTCAGAGGAATGTTGGGAGTGAATTTTCAGGGGTTGAGAGTGGGTTTCAGGGGGTGGGTGATGGGTTTCAGGTGTGGCATGGGTTTTCAGGGGTGTTTGGAGAGGGGGGGAGGGTTCGGTGCGGTGTGGGGGTTTCAAGGAATGTTGAGGGTGGGTTTTCGGTGGGGTTTGGGGGTGGGGTTTTCGGTGGTGTTGGTTTATTGTTGGTGGGGGTGGGTTTTTGGTATGTTAGGTGGTGGATTGCAAGGGGTTTGGGGGTGGGTTTATGATGGGGTTAGGCGGTTGGTGGTGGTGGGTTTAAGTGGTATTAGGTGGTAGATTTTGGGTAAAATACAAAACATATTTTTTATTTTTGTTTTCATAATTTTTTTATATATAAATGACCATTAAATATGTTTTATATTTTTTAATTTTTATCCCAGAAAAATAAAAACTAGTTTTATTTTTTTTTATAAAAAAATAACATAAAAACAAAAACGTTGTCAAACGCATCCTAAAACTTTTACTNTTTTGTTTTTATAATTTTTTTATATATAAATGACCATTAAACATGTTTTATATTTTTTAATTTTTATCACAGAAAAATAAAAACTAGTTTTATTTTTTTTAATAAAAAAATAACATAAAAACAAAAACGTTGTCAAACGCATCCTAAAACTTTTACTTTAAACCTTGGGGTTCTCATACCTCTTTCGTTTTTTGGGTAAATAACCGGTTGATGTTTTGATGATCTCATTGAATTAATGTTTATTAAATATTTAATGAAAAGTTATTTCATTTTACTCCCCAAACAATGTAATCTATTTCACTTTACTCCGATACGTCAACAATTTCTATCTAACAACNCCTTTTTTGGGTAAATAACCAGTTGATGTTTTGATGATCTCATTGAATTAATGTCTATTAAATATTTAATGAAAAGTTATTTCATTTTACTCCCCGAACAATGTAATCTATTTCACTTTACTCCGATACGTCAACAATTTCTATCTAACAACATAACAGATGTTTACAATTGGGACAATGTGAAATAATCAAAGTAGTTGAGTGGGCAATGTGAAAATTCAATAGATGATGGAGAAAAGTGAAATGAGTCATAATTGAGGAGGTCAAAATATAATTTACCCTCACTAAATCCCCTATTGTGATCAGATTAATACGTAATGATGTCCAAATTTGCACCCATTAATAATTCGATGATAGCAGAAGTCCAACACAGCTTGTCAAGGATCTACAATGTATTGGCAGGCATCAAGATCTTCCTTCTTGGTCTTATTAATACTATGGTAAAATAACAATGTATTGACATCAAGTCCTTGCAACCCCCCCCCCCCCCTCCCCCCCGGGTTTCAGTATGATCATCTATATATTTGTAAAGGTGTGCTAGATGTGTAATTGAACACTCTAGAATTGCTATAATGTGGCGGATTGATAAATTTAGAAACCTATTTTTTGCTGTATTTGCTCTTAGTTCCTATTTTATGCACTGATAACTTCTATTGGTTTCACCATATAAAATTCTCATTTTTAACTGGTTATTTCACTTACGTCTTAGTAGATCTCTAGAGGTTGTCATGCCATGTTTGTGAGGAATTATCTGCATTCACAAACAATGCCCCATATTTTATATATGTTTATATTATAGTCCCAAAAAAGAAATCTAAGATCCATAAATTTTAAATAAAAAAGACCTTATTAAAAATTAAGCCTAGAAAAAACTCTAAACTCAACAATTTGAGCCCACAAAATACTTCGTTTGGCGTATTGAATTATAAAAAGACTAAACTCTTTTCCAATGCATGTGTTGCACATAAGTTGTTATTCACAAAATTTCAAATGCATGAATTCCAATACTTCATAAATACAAACCCACTATCAAAAATTTATTTATTTTGCAAATTTTGTTTAATCAATAAAAATATTATTTCTGTTAAAACTAAAACTCAATGTAGTTCACATGTAACGTACGTGTGCATCAACTAATAAAATTAAGAGCTCATTAGAGTTGTTTAAAAAAAATACTCTCTAAAATAAAAAAATATTATTAGAAATGCTCTTAGTAGGTTTAACTTAGCTCCTTATGGCATATTTATTAGGCCAAATAATAATCATACATTAAATTATATTATATTATATCTTACATGTTATTGAAGTATAGGCTTTAAATTAATATATTAATAAATAACCTTTAACTCATATTATTTGGTATGCTAGGGATATAACTTGGTCGAGTTTGATGGTTCCTAGAAAACCTAAGGTTGAGCTCGATAGTTTAGGTTATGCTATTCAAGTTGGGAGTTCAACTCACCTTTTAAATTACAAACCTCGAACTCAGACGTTAACCGCGTCCTGAGGAAGGCAGTGAAAAGGACAGTTGGATCCCACTGAGTACCTCTCCTTGTGGCGATAGTCACTCAGCAGGTACAAATCCGCTACAGTCATTGCGCAATATAGACGACCGTTACAAGAGAAGGGTGAGGATCTCATCTCAGATCAAACTAGGTCCAAGGATAACTATAAATAAGAAGCAAAACCTCGAAAATAAAGGACAAGTGATTGCAGCACCACCAAAATACTCTCTGTAAACTCTATAGCAATCAATATATTCAAGAGCAAGAGACTCCCTTGAAAGTAGATTAGGCAAACTCCCGAATTGGTAAACCACTATAAATACTCTATGCAATCATCCACTTATCCCAAAATCCTATTTCCTAGAGTTTTGAAACTCAAACTGAACTACATCTAATTGTTTAGTACATTTTGCATTCACATCATTACTCAATCGTGTTAAGAACATCACCAGAGTTAAACCAAATTCAATATGAGACTAATCAAAAAAATAATATTTGGCAAAAATTTTCGACAGTCGAGTTGGACTTAGACAAAAAAAAAATTCAACCCAATTTAAATTAGAGCAATACTCAAGTTACGATTTCTCGGGTTTAGTTCGACTAGGGATGCAATTTGGATGGGCCAACTAGAGCCCAATCGGAAAAAAAATAGGGTTTAGGTTAAAATTTTTAATACTTGGATTGAGTTTGGGCAAAAAAATTCTAACGCGAATTGAATTCGGACAAGCCTTGAGTTGNAACATAACAGATGTTTACAATTGGGACAATGTGAAATAATCAAAGTAGTTGAGTGGGCAATGTGAAAATTCAATAGATGATGGAGAAAAGTGAAACGAGTCATAATTGAGGAGGTCAAAATATAATTTACCCTCACTAAATCCCCTATTGTGATCAGATTAATACGTAATGATGTCCAAATTTGCACCCATTAATAATTCGATGATAGCAGAAGTCCAACACAGCTTGTCAAGGATCTACAATGTATTGGCAGGCATCAAGATCTTCCTTCTTGGTCTTATTAATACTATGGTAAAATAACAATGTATTGACATCAAGTCCTTGCAACCCCCCCCCCCCCCNACCTCGAACTCAGACGTTAACCGCGTCCTGAGGAAGGCAGTGAAAAGGACAGTTGGATCCCACTGAGTACCTCTCCTTGTGGCGATAGTCACTCAGCAGGTACAAATCCGCTACAGTCATTGCGCAATATAGACGACCGTTACAAGAGAAGGGTGAGGATCTCATCTCAGATCAAACTAGGTCCAAGGATAACTATAAATAAGAAGCAAAACCTCGAAAATAAAGGACAAGTGATTGCAGCACCACCAAAATACTCTCTGTAAACTCTATAGCAATCAATATATTCAAGAGCAAGAGACTCCCTTGAAAGTAGATTAGGCAAACTCCCGAATTGGTAAACCACTATAAATACTCTATGCAATCATCCACTTATCCCAAAATCCTATTTCCTAGAGTTTTGAAACTCAAACTGAACTACATCTAATTGTTTAGTACATTTTGCATTCACATCATTACTCAATCGTGTTAAGAACATCACCAGAGTTAAACCAAATTCAATATGAGACTAATCAAAAAAATAATATTTGGCAAAAATTTTCGACAGTCGAGTTGGACTTAGACAAAAAAAAAATTCAACCCAATTTAAATTAGAGCAATACTCAAGTTACGATTTCTCGGGTTTAGTTCGACTAGGGATGCAATTTGGATGGGCCAACTAGAGCCCAATCGGAAAAAAAATAGGGTTTAGGTTAAAATTTTTAATACTTGGATTGAGTTTGGGCAAAAAAATTCTAACGCGAATTGAATTCGGACAAGCCTTGAGTTGAGGCATTGAGTTGTCGAGTTAAACCCGAATATTAAAATTGGGTTGAACCCGAATATTAAAATTGGGTTGAACCCGATTATTAAATCGGGTTGAATCTAAATATATATAAATATATTTAACTAGAGTTAGTATTTATCCTCACTTTTTAGAGTTCAAACTTTTACTTCACTACAAGTTTTCACCCTTGCGCTTCAATCACTATTAAATCCCTCTCTCACTTATCACTCGTCTCTCATCTGGTCTCAGACTTTCAGCCTCCCTCTCTCCCTTGTCTGTGTCACGTCTCNAATTCAAACTTTTACTTCACTACAAGTTTTCACCCTTGCGCTTCAATCACTATTAAATCCCTCTCTCACTTATCACTCGTTTCTCATCTGGTCTCAGACTTTCAGCCTCCCTCTCTCCCTTGTCTGTGTCACGTCTCGTCTGAGATCCTTAGTGTCCCTATCTCACTCGTCCCTCTTNAACTCACCTTTTAAATTACAAACCTCGAACTCAGACGTTAACCGCGTCCTGAGGAAGGCAGTGAAAAGGACAGTTGGATCCCACTGAGTACCTCTCCTTGTGGCGATAGTCACTCAGCAGGTACAAATCCGCTACAGTCATTGCGCAATATAGACGACCGTTACAAGAGAAGGGTGAGGATCTCATCTCAGATCAAACTAGGTCCAAGGATAACTATAAATAAGAAGCAAAACCTCGAAAATAAAGGACAAGTGATTGCAGCACCACCAAAATACTCTCTGTAAACTCTATAGCAATCAATATATTCAAGAGCAAGAGACTCCCTTGAAAGTAGATTAGGCAAACTCCCGAATTGGTAAACCACTATAAATACTCTATGCAATCATCCACTTATCCCAAAATCCTATTTCCTAGAGTTTTGAAACTCAAACTGAACTACATCTAATTGTTTAGTACATTTTGCATTCACATCATTACTCAATCGTGTTAAGAACATCACCAGAGTTAAACCAAATTCAATATGAGACTAATCAAAAAAATAATATTTGGCAAAAATTTTCGACAGTCGAGTTGGACTTAGACAAAAAAAAAATTCAACCCAATTTAAATTAGAGCAATACTCAAGTTACGATTTCTCGGGTTTAGTTCGACTAGGGATGCAATTTGGATGGGCCAACTAGAGCCCAATCGGAAAAAAAATAGGGTTTAGGTTAAAATTTTTAATACTTGGATTGAGTTTGGGCAAAAAAATTCTAACGCGAATTGAATTCGGACAAGCCTTGAGTTGTCGAGTTAAACCCGAATATTAAAATTGGGTTGAACCCGAATATTAAAATTGGGTTGAACCCGATTATTAAATCGGGTTGAATCTAAATATATATAAATATATTTAACTAGAGTTAGTATTTATCCTCACTTTTTAGAGTTCAAACTTTTACTTCACTACAAGTTTTCACCCTTGCGCTTCAATCACTATTAAATCCCTCTCTCACTTATCACTCGTCTCTCATCTGGTCTCAGACTTTCAGCCTCCCTCTCTCCCTTGTCTGTGTCACGTCTCGTCTGAGATCCTTAGTGTCCCTATCTCACTCGTCCCTCTTCTCTCTTTTATCGACCAGAATTAAATAATCCGAATCTGCCTGAATTAAACTCAGGCAGTACTCAAGTTGAGGTAGGATTAGAATTAGAGTTAGAATTAAAAATTATATACCTAGAGTTTAGTTAAAATTGACCTCTCAATCCCGTCCGAGTTGCACCCCTAATTTCGACCCTATGCCGAATTGATGAAATCGACTTTTAACCAAGTGTAGAATAAAATAACAGGCGACTGTGGGGTTAATCCATTCCAATCACAGGCCAAAAAGTTAGTGTTAAGATTCTGAGTTTGAACCTAATTATGCTCTAATGTACACATGTAACCAGATGCAAAATATAAAAGGGTTGTACCTTCAAAAAATTTTAATTTCTCATTTTATATTTTAAAGATTAAAATTTTTACATAATATCCTCAATATATTAAAATTATTATAATGTAATCATTTTATTAAGTTTTCATTAGTTTTGTGTTAATAGGTTGGCTTTTAATAAAAAAATAATTGAAATTAACAAAAATATTATATTGCAACACTTTTAATACATTAAAGACTCGTTTGATAGACGTATTATGAGGGGATTAAGTATTGAATTGTATTATTTTTTATTTAATCGAACATAATATTTTATTTGGTAAACAAATTTGATATCATATTAATATCAAAAACGTATACTTATAATATATTTTTTATACGATAGCCCTGTATTATGGAAGTATTTTAATACCACTAAAAAATGTGGTATTATAATCCAGTTCAAACGTATTGTTCTACACATTTACTATTATAACCCTTTAACTGAAAAATCAAATTGTCATCGATGTAATAAACATTGATTGAAGATATTTTTGTTAATTCAACATTAATACGATGAAATAATTTTATAACCAAATAATCAATTGGATTAAACAACTATTATCTAACGTTTATATTGTGTATTGTCAAACACTAGATAAAATTACGTATTATTCTAATACCTTATTTAATTTTGTCTTTTGTCATTCCGTATTATATTAGACTCGATTATTCTGTCTAATACATCCATTTTTAATACGGCAATCAAACGAGCCATAAGCGTATAAAACGGGGATCTTAAAATCTTTTAGAATATAAAATTAAATTAAAAAAACGCCATTTTTCTATTTATATTAAAGAGTAATCTTAACTTGCATCCTGATAGGCTATGAACCATGGATACTTCGTTGAAGTTGACGTACTCGTATTCGATACCGTATCGGATACGATACTCGTCGGATACTCAAAGATACGTATCAGATACACTTTTTATGTATCCAATAATAATTAAATATTATGATATTTCATGAATACTTTTGTGGTCGAGCAATATATATAATTTTTGAATTGAATTTTTAACATCTCTTTTTGAATTTACATACCATACAATATATTAACAAAAATATTCATATTACATCAAAGGCACATAAGTATTTCTTAAGTATTATTTTACAATTATATGTCAAAAGATCATAAAATAAAATTATTATATTATTATTTTAGCAAAAATTACTACTAAATATTAGGTTAATATTAGTTTTGATTCTTTTAATTAGTCACTTCATTTTGTTAATATATTACAAGGATACAATATATATTTTTTTAAAACTAAAAAAAATTATTAATTTTTCTTATTGTATATTATAGAATTACCAAAATATATAAGTATTAAGTTGGTTAAAAATAATAAAATTATATAAATATATTTTATTTTAGATATATCTATATCTTATTTTTTTAAAATTTATCATATTATTACATCCGTATCGCATGGTACCCGTATCTGATGATATTGATATCTGTGATTCATAGCTTAGAGGTAATTTAGCTTTTAGACTATATAAAAGCAGGATGGTCGTACGGGCTTGGCCTCCTTCGCGAAAGTCTGAAAGGGTGCTTAACCCGAGACGTTGCAAAACTATATACCCAACGAGAGAGAGAGAGAGAGAGACAGGAAGCTTCGACACATACTGAACAATGGAAGTCTCTTTTCAACAGAACTTCAATAATTTTCACTTATACCCCCACACTTCACTAGGCAATCTCTGTAAGTCTTGCTCTGTGAAAAACTCTCTCTTCAACATGCATTCGCTTAATTATATTTCTCTTCAATGATCAGGTAGGATGGAAGCTAGGTTTCTCTGCCCGTCGTCTCTTCAACCGGTGAATTTTAATTCCTTTTTTCTGTTTTTTTTTTCAATGAACTTTAGCTGATTTGCCTAATTTTATTTGATTCTATATTATTGCTTGGCTTTCTTTTTTCCTTCGATGTTTAGTAATTTATCTGACTCACAATTGCCAAAATAAAATTTCGTTTTTGCTATAGATCGAGGTAGAAATTTCTAAATTCGAGAAAATTGGACTGAGAAGACTTCATAATGGAGGGAAGTTGGAACTCTTACTATCTACATAATGATTAGTGTAAAGTGTTAGGCATTTTTCACTAGAAGCACCAACTTGTGAATTAAGGGAATCGGTTGTGAATTAATGGAAATGTATTTCGCCAATTGTAGAATCAAACCAAAGCTTTGTTCTTAAACGTTGATTTGTGTCTCCTAGTGACTTGGTGTGATGGATCCTTGGCACCCCAACATCTGGGGATTCTATAGTATTCTTTTCACCAGCACACGCATGCCTCGAGAAGTAATGGGCAATGCTCTCCCATCGTTCCTTCAAGAAGGTCCTAAGGAATTTTTCAAATGAGGATGTATATTTTTTTGTTAGAAGTAGGTAGGAAGAGACACTGGTTTTTCATTCCTGTATATGTATATCAGAAAGGGGGCTGACTAATCATATATAGGTAAAAACAGTTGAGTTAGTTAACTAACTCCAACAGTTAGGGCCAAGAGCAAAACAAAGGCCCAAACAAAGACTATGTGTTCAAAATTGAAACATATGGGCCTAATAAAGTAAATGTTTTGAATCAAACAAATATAAACCTGACATTACGCCTTTGGGTCAACTTTTTTGCTGTGTTGATGGAGATGAAAGTAAATGATTTTTTTCTCTTTTTTGTTTTCTTCAGTTGATGACACAATTAAGCCATATAAACCATTACAAGTGTGAAAAATGGTCAAATCAAACTACATGTTCTTTGTGAAAAGTCATAGTCGTAGGCGTATCCCAACAAATGTGGGATACCTCTACTCGCTGTTGTATATACATGTTTGATGCTACGACATCAAATTGCATCGTATTTGATTCAATTCCCTAATCAATTTTGATCATATTGTCAAAGCTGCAAAGCTCTTGGTTACCTGACTATTCACTTATTTGATCAAAACCCTAGATTGGTGTGTTGTTATGAGGATGATCAACTCTTCGCCAATGATGGTGTTATTAATACTCCAATGACTCAATCGTGTTGATGTCGTCGATTCAATCATTACGTAGAAGACAAATGCAAGCCCTGCTATCAACACTATTGCCGTCAATTTTATCAGAGTGAAGGTGGGGTTGCCTTCCAAAGTTCTTCACGGCTATTTTATCCTATGCCAATATGTCGGGATGGAAAATCTAAAAATAGACAAGGAATGACTCAAGCCTTTACATCTGTAAATCTTTTAGATATCCATTACTAATCAAAGAAAGGGAGGCTTTACAAGGTATTCATTCAATGGTATTGAATGCATTAAATGTATACTTACTATATGAAAACTATTGTCGTCTTTGAACTTTTTGGGAGGGTAAGTATCTCTTTGGACTTTGGGTCACATAAGGAAGTAGAAGATCGGTTAGATGGGGGGTTTTGAGTTCTTCAAACTCTTCATATTTCTTTGAACTCCATCTAAGCAGTTCATGTGCCCACAACTTCAATAATACGTTGATCTCGTCACTGAAGCTCTTGGCTACAAAGCAGCCCCCAAATGTCCATTTAATTTTTGGTTCAAATTTATTTGTCATGTTTATTTTTGTCGTTTGTCCAACCTTCAACAAATGGAGTCCTTGAGAGTTAAAACTTTCCCCATGTATTAGGTGTTTTCCACCTTAGAATTTACACATCTCATAAATAATGGTTAAGAGCGTAAATCCAATTAAGTTGGCAATGCATTGGCAAAGCGTATGTAATACGATTTTAGAAGAGAGTAAGCTTAAAAGAGCATAGGCTTCAGTCTTTTTAGGTTCTTTTAGCTTGTATATTGTTTAAGTGTGCCTCAACTGCCTAAAAATAAATTCAGGAGCGGGTCATGCATGGATTCCTGTTGTATAAGTTTAATGGTTTGTTGGTAAGTTGTGTTTACCGAGCAAAGAGCAGGAAAACCTGAAAATGTTGGTTTCATAGCAGACCAATTTTGATTCTCTCCATTATCATTTTGACGCACAATGCACATCATTGCAAATGCTATAATGCCTGAGGGGGTATCAGTAAATATATTTTAATTCGAGAAAGAATTAAAATTTCGTTTCAAAATGGTCGAATCAGTCGATATGTTTTCATTTTCTAGGAGACCGAAATGAATCAGTGATAAAATTGAAATTTTAATATTTCGAGGTGTTTCATAATATTTTGAGGTGTTTTGGAATGTTCAAGGTGTTTCAAGATATTTTGGTATATTTTGATCAATGTTTTAGAAAAAAATTCTCAACTTTTTTTTTCATTTCCAGTCTATTTTCGAAATCCAGACCAAAAAAAAAGTCTATTTTCGAATTTCGAAATGTTTCTATTTCCTAGGTGACTGAAACAATGTACCGAAATGAAAATTTGATCCTTGACTTTGAGTATGTCATAATGTTTCATAAAATAATTTGAGTTGGTTTTTTGTTTTAATGTAAACCTGCTTCTGGGTGTAGTCTTCACACAATTCTATTTCAATGTGCTCATGCACCTGGTAACAGTAGAAATGCAGAGAGTGTCCTCTATATTTGTTTGAGTGATTACCATTAATCTGCACCATGACTCTTTAATTGACTGTTCAATTTTTGCAGTCGTGTGCTCATAATGGTCTTTTCCTAGGGTGCTTTCCATCTAAACAGTCAATTTGGAGCTATTCAAAAAGTTGTAAGTCAATACCTACTTAGCATATAGTTTGCCATTACAAGGCTTCTTGTGGAATGTTCTAATGTAACCTCACTCTTGAAATCCGACAACTATAAGACATGATAAACTTGTGAGTAGGACGCAACGTTTGTTTTGCTATAACTAGTATGTTGGACCCTCAGTTATTCTCCTTTGTGGATCACATTATATGGCATCCTCTTGTGCAATCATTTTTTTTTAGGGGTTTTTTTTTTTTTGGGGGGGGGGGGG